>JAFEUB010000060.1:0-150000 GCA_024529925.1 Ophthalmolycus amberensis | reverse complement strand
CTCTGAAACTTTCTCTGCCCCTTTATCTCTCTCCTCTTTCATCTGGACCGGAGGAGATTAGTCCAAATTCCAGCACATAATGTTGATTAGCGTCAACTCACATTATTTGCATTGGAGTGAATCTGCAGCCGTACTCGGGTAATGCATGTGGATGGATTAACTAATATATTTGGATTTATTTTTAAATTTTCCTTTCATAACTCATGTCAGAAGTCATGTTAATAAAGCCAGCTAAATTTGACAGAGCCGAAGTGAACTTTAAGCCGGCAGCCAACCTTCATCAGAACGAGAGAGAGAGCTGCATCTTTTTGCAGTCAGGCTCTACTTGCAGCCAGAAGATTATTTGCATTGCCTTAAGGTTGAAAATGCAAAAGGCTGCTAAGGGCTTGAACAACTTCACACTGGCAGTTCACATCAAGAGAGCTCAGACAAGATTGTCAACAAACCAACGGTTTGGCCAAATGATCTAATCAACCAATCACTGACTATCCAGACCGGTCGATGCCGTGGTAGCCACCTGTCAATCACAGTAGCCCCGCCCTAAGGCATCCCCTGCTTTATGGTCTGTTTGACTCTAAATGGACCATAATTTACTAAATGAACGTCATGCTGTATTGAAGAAGACTTGAAACTAGAGATTGAGACCATAAACTCATGTTTACAATGTTTACTGAGGGAATAAATCAAGAGAGAAGTAGAGTCATTTTCTCATAGACTTCTATACAACCAGAGGAGTCGCCCCCTGATGGACATTAGAGAGAATGCAGGTTAAAGCCACTTCAGCATTGACTATCTTTTAGGATCCGGAGGTTGCCACATGGGCAATTCGATTAGATCCTGATAAGCAGGTGACATGTTGTATGGTAGCCTCTGCCACTAGCGCATGAACATGTGTGTCAATGGTTTCATGCCGGCTTGTGTTATAAAGCACTTTGAGTGGTCGCTAAGACTAGAAAAGCCTGATGTGCTCAGTGAGCAATTTTTAAATCAGTAAATGTACATAAGTACTTCAGTAAGCATGTAAAGCTTTATTTAATAGCACTTTTTAAAACACAATAATATATTGCTACACAGACAAAATACAACACAACACAATGAAAAACAGACTAAAATTAACCAAAACACAAGACAGGGATTGGGATCTATAGAAAATCTTGCCTAGAAAGATGGGTTTTTAAAAGCAGCTTAAAACAGTCAAAAGTCAAGATCAATCAAAGGCGATTTGGCTAAAACCACAAAGGTGTGATCACCTTGGGCGCATTCGAGAAGCATAAAATCATTTAATGAGTTCCCAAATTCCAGGAGATATTTGAAAAGGAACACGTCCGTGCTTCACCCTCAAGGTAGCGATTGCGAAGGATGTCTCCGGTAAAAGTCGTTCACGTCCACTTGTCCTCTTCTTCCTGCCTTCTCTCCATCTGCCTTCCTCCCTCCACCCTCTCCATCAAAAGTTCACTCCTTCATTCTTGGAACACACAAGCAGCTTGTGTTGCCAAAAAACACTTGATTTATGTTCGCCAAGCCTCCCTTCTTGGGAGAGTGGGGGAAAAAGAGAGGAAGAAAAATCATCATGTACACTTGGAGAAGATAGACACATGGTGAGTGAAAATCCTCTGGTTCTCAAATTAGTCAGATTCCATGAGGCACACATACTACCAATATCTTACACTCACACACATAAGGCTGTGCTTATGCTAATGCAATTAAACACTCAGGGAAGGAGGGGAACAGGCACCAGTGACGGCGCAGCTCTCGCTGATGCGCTGAACAGAGAACATTGCATTACCATTACAGATGGGAGAGAAGGTGGAGAGCTGGAGAGGGGAGAAGACAGGGAGAGGGGAAACAGCGGGAGATAGAAGAAGGCAGAAAACAAAAGAAGGGTGGACAGATGGAGACAGAACGGGAGACAAAGATGAAGTGAGAGGGAAATAAAAAGGAGTCCAGCATGGACTGAAAGAAAAGGAGAACAAAAAATGACCTAATGTTAAAGCTTGACTGTGTTTGTAGAGTCAAGAGTTTATTTATGTATTAATATGTATTGTTTATAATCCATCCAGTTAAATTTCAAAACTGAGAATAATAATTGTTAAAATATAATTGATGTGTACTTTCTTTATTTGATTTGACAGTTGTTGACTCCACAAAGACGTTGTTACTACTACTAGGCTTCTTGAATATACATATTCATTTATTATATTTAATTAATTAAATAGCGCAAGTTGGATATTATTCTAATGTTCTGGACCTTTGCCCAAGGAGTTTTTCTCAATCTGGACCTTTTGGAAATTTAATTGAATACCCCTGCCATAGACTGTCTATGGTTTATACATATAATTGTACCGGGACTTTTATCTGGTTCTGTACAAATGTGAGTTATCGTAGAGCTCTTGGTGACCACAGACGGCTGCAATATGTTTTTCCTCTATTTCTGATTCAACAATGTCAGTGACTACAGGAGAAGAATCTCAACGCCGACAGGATTTCGTGAACCAGCGTCACGCATATTTCTCACCACGGCAAAAAAGTTTGCTTCGTATTTGGTGAGACCACAACATAGAAATATCACAAAGAATCAGTCACAGCCGACATTTTACTGCACGAGTACTTTTACTTCAGATTATTGTATTGAGTACTTCCTCTTGTACTTTCTCTCTTGCATTTTATGCAAATATGCACTCCCACAAATGCTCTCACCACACAATCATAGATTCTCTCATATTAAAATGCAAATACCTCTCACTTAAGGTACAAAACATGTATTAGAACAGGCTGTTCTCATTCGCTGTTCATACCTATGAAAAGTAATGCACTGTAATTTGTGTGTAAGCCATGTGATCATGTGCCAGAATAAAAATACCAATGACTAAATTGGTTTTGATACATTGGCTAACTAGATATTACCCCCACACGGACTCCCACTCTCACATCCAGACACAGGGTGGAGGTTAATATAAAAGCACATTTCCATTCGACTGTATTCATAGTCACAGTGGCCCTGTTCCACAGTATAGTGTGAATGTCACCACTGTCGTCACTAAAGATGGATCTTTACAGGGGAATTAGATGATCCGTCTGTCATTTGTGGGAAAAGTAGTACATCTGCCATTTTGCAGAGATATTACCAATCTTCAGTGGAAGAGTACTCGAATTTTGGAGGGGGTGAAAGAATGTTTCCATTCACTGGTTATGTAATTGGAAAAAAAGGAGAAAAATGGTGTAGCAGGAAAAAAGAAAGGCTTTTCAAGCTCAAGAAATTTAGGTTTTAAAATGGACAACAATGGCCCAGTCTCATTGAAGCAGTTAGGGGCCAAGTTCCACACTTTTCTTGATTTTAGGGCAGTTATCACAGAAGGTGTTGAGAGGCATGAAGCAAAGCAAAATCCTCTAACCTTTTGTAAAATTGTTTAAAAGTGCTGCCTGTCTGTACGTTCATAAAAACTGCTGGAACACAACCATATAAAAGAACTGCAATATCTCAATTAAGTGTTCAGGCAGAGCACAAGTCTCGCCTGCATTAGCTGATTGGCAACAGCTGTTTCATTCGAGCAACACAATCACCTGCTTGTGTAGCAGTTGTGTACTCTCCGTTGCATTGTGTTTAATTCAGGACACGATATCTTTTGATGGCTCCAACCAGACGTTTATTCATCGGACAGAATATAGCTGGTAAAAGACAGAACAGCTTCAGTGACTCTCATAGACAACGTTGTGGTCACAAGCTCCGGAACACATGAAAACAGCTTGCTTCAGACTCGTTATACATGTAAATAAAATGACATTTCAGTGCAATATACCTGGTAAAAGACAGAACAGCTTCAGTGACTCTCATAGACAACGTTGTGGTCACAAGCTCCGGAACACTGTTAAATCAAAAGGGACAAATACTTAAGCTAACTGTTGTTAGCATGTTACTCATGCTAAATGCTAAATCAGTTAAAACCATTTGCTCTAGAAATTATAAATTAAAACAATTATACGAACAAAAAGGGACTTCTAGATATATATATATATATAACTCTCTATATATATATATATATATATATATATATATATATATATATATATATATATATGTACATCAGACATCGAATGAGATGTTTCACAACGGAGCTTGTCACAGGTCAACCTACCATGAAAACAGCTTGCTTCAGACTAGTTCATGAAAGCTGGGCGCACCACTAGAGTCTGCAAGCAGCCAGCAGAGGGCGCTGTTACACACAACCCACTTGTCTCCATGGGGAACTAATGATACGTTGTAAATGATATTTAAACAAGGAAATAATATGAAAATGATAAGGATTAGCAATAACTTAAATAATATAGTAATACTAGCAACCAATGGCCAGGATGGCAAGTGGAATCATTAACTCTGTTACACTTGTTCATCAGTTCTTCATTATCAGCTGACTGGCCACATCCAATAATGCAGCCTGGTACTCTCCCTCCACCGTCCCTGACCTCCCTTTGTTCTCTATTTTTCGTTATAAAGTTGGACTTTTGCACCATTCATGACAGCTCAGATATCCAAATTAAAATATAGAAAATGAAGACGACCATGACAAACTGGTGTTTCTTTGGCAAGTGTTCACACGGTTGAACTCAGCAGTGCAGTGTCCACATTTTTTACGTTTTCCCGAATTCAGAGAAGGTAACTTTCAGTTTATTGTAACCAGCTACCTCATAACATGGCAACATATGTTGACATCAATTTACATGCAGAGCAGGTTTCACTATGTGATAGCATGTATAATTTCAAATATATGCAGGCAAATATACTGAACGTTGCATTGTAGTTGATGGTTTACCATTTACAATGTGCGCTTCACTTGTGTGATGTGAGTCGAGTTCCGTTGTACTTTTTCTGTCAAATGTTCGAGTTCTGAGTTGTCTGGAATGCAGCTTAACATTTAATGTTCATGTATGTGTGTGTCATCTTCTCACATAGCTACTTAAGCTTTACATTCATGAAGAGTGGGAACGGACAAGAAAAAAAAAATTCTACGTTGACTGAAAATTACGTTGGCCCAATCTCATGGGAAGGCTTATAAAAAGAAAGACATTTCCACTTGTCATTATGACGCATTTTTGATTTTTTACGCCATGACATTACCATTCAGCGGTCGTGGTTGCTGTTAGGCAACAAAACCATGGTAATGGCAGTTAGGTTTACACAACAAAACTATTTAGTTAGGTAAAGGAAAGGACATCATGGTTGAACTTAAAATAAGTACGTAACTAAGTGAAATATGGAAACATCAAGAAAACACGTCACAAACTTAACTACTGCACTTTAAAAAAAAAAAAGAGTTTGGGACATCGGTCTCCTTATTTGACCTGCCCACCATAAGTGGTTTCTCCCGTTTTACACTACGTCACTTCAATAGAAGTTCAGAGCGTAATAGCTTCACACAGATACATTTACATTAGAGTAAGTGCAGATAAGAGCGTACAAATGGCGTTCTTATAGCACCCAAAATGACTTACAAATTGAGGCGACATTCATACGCCAAATGGAGAGAAAGGGCTGGTTTGATCAACCATCGTCAGGCTGAATGTAAAATTCAGTATGGGCTCATCAGCCTATATTCATCACGTTCTTAGATTCTTTGACAGCTCCCACAAACAACCGATACTAATGTTAAAACAAAAAACAAGGAACCTTATAACATCACGTGTTTTAAAATGATCGGTTAAGTTACGTGACGTTAGTAACGTTAGCTGACAAGCTAACTAACGTTAGCGGCAGCTCGTCTGCCTACTCTACACCTGACCGTAGGCCTTGGAAAGTAACTTTTAATGCCTTCACTTTCAAACTTCAGAGGTTGAGTAATATCTTACTGAGGTTGTGACGATTTTACAGATGGTTTCTACTTCATATTATGTACAGTACATATACGGACCAACAGGGGCTCAAGTAGACATGTGAACCTGAAATATCACGTTAAATCCGGTAACGTTACAAAATTTGAGATTAATTACACGGATAAACTGAACTTGAATATTTTGCCAATTCTGTTTTGTGGTGTGTAATAAAACTAACTACACATTTTGTTATAAGGAGCCAGGATCTAAAGGCTCACTTCATCAGGCTGAATGAGATAATAAGCTAATGGGAAAATATATTTATAATACACGTAGTGTATTTATGAAAAATAATTAATTATAAAATGGCTATAACTTTGTGATTCTGTCTAGATTAGCAGAGAAGGCTTTGCTGGCCCTGACGGCCCACCACTGACGGAAATAGCAGTACTTCAGGTTATGTAATGAACCTCTGACAACCATGATAAAAGCCCTCAGCTAGATGGGCAGTAATGCCTACAATGGAGTTGTTCTAATCTATAGGGTACTGAATTACCGGTGAAACGAACAATACATTCACTGACCTTTCATTGACCAATTTCAACATCATTTTTCCCGAACAGCGTGAATACAATGGCCTGTAACTGTATAGAGCTGCATTTATCGAAGTGAAGTCTACTCATACAAGTAATAAATTACCCATTCAGTTACACAAGCTTTTCCGTGTATATAAAAATGGGTTTGAATGTGGTACAACAGAATTTAGGACTATTTGTACCTGTTTTTTTCTGAAGATTGTGCAAGGCGATCAGCTGTCAGTCACATTGTGACGACAAAATTGGCAATATTTCCCTCTATTATTTAGTACCTCATTCATATATTTTTCCTCCTATGCTTTCCTGTTTTTCCCCACCTTGTCTTTCATCACGACAGAAATGTAGTTTGTTAAAGCTGGAAACATTTGTCTTGTCCCTCCTGCCAAAAATATAACTTTATGGACATGGGACTATGATGGGCAGTTAATTCGGATCGCCCAAATTGCCATTTTAAGGTGATTTCTGTCACGTAGATGAACTTGAATTTTTACTGCCTCCAGAGATGTCAAGTGGCCGTCGCTCTGACGGGGCTCAGCCTTTTCGGGACATCATTGTCACACAGTTTCATTGTTAAAGCACTGTAATGCATCTGATGGGGAAAACAAATCTACTTTTTCAAATGGAAAGACGACCAGAAAATCGAAAAGTGTAAAATAACAACAATAACTTCAATGTAGTGATGGAATTGTCATATCATAATTGATATAATTAGCACAAATGAACAAGTGACATGTGAGGGTGCCTTATCTCCAACTAACCTTGTGTGTAAATGCTATAATTAAACAATGATTGGCAGCTCTCCGTCACATATTTACTCTCATGATTACAGTCTTTAAGCCTGTAAGCACTTGATTGAGGTGGATGACGTGCAGAACATGATTACTCTCAACCCCAACTACATTATTTTTTACCCTGAGGGGTTTCGAGAGCGCACAGTAGCTGCTGTCTTCCAAATAATCAATTTCAGGTTCCGTCCAAATGAACTCTAATGAGTATTGTAGGATTAGTTTAAACACAAATGCTTGGCTTTAGAAAATAATGATGTATAATTATGTGCTATTATTTACTGGGGTGACGTTTAAATGGGAGAAACAAAAAAAACAAAACACTTGTTTTTCTTAATTTGAAGGTTCTTGGTGTAAGTAATCAATTGCGGAATTTAAAATGTGTGCCCTATTCCAACATGTCCTCATACAATGATTTGTATGATATCTTGTGAAAAAGTTACTCCTTATTTTTTGTGCATAAATCCATCAGCAGGTGTCAATTTCCACTCGTTCGATGCATCCAGTCTTTTCAAAATAAACTGCCGTCTTCAAACCACTTAGTTAGGTTCAGGAAAGGATCATGAACTACTTAAGTGCGGCCAATGTTGACTTGTCATTTCACACGGGGCACGAACAGCAGTCTCTTGGTTGAAAGAGTTTTCTTTGTTTGACCCATTCACCTGCCCTGTGTGGGTTTTTGGCTTTCTTTATACATCCTGTATACAGTGCCACTGCCCTTCCCCCCCTTGGCAGGTCCGATCACAACCTGATCCTGTTGACACCCAGGTATGTTCCTCTGGTGCAGAGGCTGCCTGTGACCACCAGGGCTGTGAGGAGGTGGTCTCAGGAGGCTATCGACGCCCTGCAGGACTGCTTTGAGTCTACGGAGTGGGATGTGCTTTGTGGACCACACGGGGAGGACCTCAACAGCATGACGGACTGTATCACTGAATACATTAAATTCTGCGAACAGACCGCCATTCCATCCCGGACTGTACGATGCTTTCCCAACAATAAACCTTGGATTACCAGTGACCTGAAAGTTCTTCTTAACAAGAAGAAGGCAGCTTTCAGGTCTGGGGACAGGGAGGAGCTCAGGACAGTCCAGCGTGACCTGAGGGTGAAGCTCAGGGAGTGCAAGGACACCTACAGGAGGAAGCTGGAGGCCAAACTCCAGCAGAACAACGTGAAGGAGGTGTGGTCAGGGATGAAGCAGATAACCGGCTTCAAGGTGGGAGGCAGACAACCAGGGGGCTCCCTGGTGAGGGCCAACGAGCTAAACTGTCACTTCAATAGGTTTAGCTCTGAGCCCTCATCTGTCTCCTCCACACACCACACCTCCCAAACACCTCCCCCTCTGTCCCCCCTGGTGAGCTGCATGGACTCAGAGCCCTCCACTTCTAAGGGCTCTGCCACCACGGACATAATGACCCCCCTCCCCCCCCTCTCTGTGACGACTGGCCAGGTGAGAAGACAGCTGGAGAGACTCCACCAAGGCAAGGCTGCTGGACCTGATGGCATCAGCCCCAGGGTCCTGAAGACCTGCGCCATCCAGCTGTCTAATGTCCTTCAACACCTCTTCAACCTGAGCCTGAAGCAGGAGGAAGTCCCGGTGCTGTGGAAGACGTCGTGCCTGGTTCCTGTACCGAAGAAGACGACACCATCTGGCCTCAATGACTACCGACCAGTTGCCCTCACATCCCATGTGATGAAGGTGCTGGAGAGGCTGGTCTTGGCCCGCCTCCGGCCGCAGGTGAAATCCTCACTGGACCCTCTGCAATTTGCATACCAGCCTCGTGTGGGGGTGGACGACGCCATCATCTACCTGCTGCAGCGAGCTCAGTCGCACCTGGATGGATCCGGTGGCTCTGTGAGAATCACTTTCTTTGATTTCTCCAGTGCATTCAACACCATCCAGCCAGTGCTGCTGAGTGAGAAGCTGCGGGTGGTGGGGGTGAACGCGTCCACCGTCTCCTGGATCACTGACTACCTCACGGGCAGACCACAGTTTGTCCGATTGGGCCGTGTGCTGTCTGACACGGTGGTCAGTGATATTGGAGCCCCACAGGGAACTGTTCTGTCTCCCTTCCTGTTCACCTTGTACACCACTGACTTCCAGTACAACTCTGTGTCATGCCATCTGCAGAAGTTCTCTGATGACTCTGCAGTGGTCGGGTGTATAAGGGACGGACGGGAGGAGGAGTACAGGGCAGTAGTGGATGACTTTGTGGAGTGGGCCGGTAGAAATCACCTGCGTCTGAACGTGGCCAAGACCAGAGAGATGGTGGTCGACTTCAGGAGGAAGACGACGTCTCCACAACCGCTGAGAGTTCTGGGAGAGGATGTGGACATGGTGGAGGAGTACAAGTACCTGGGTGTCTCCATCGACAGCAGACTGAACTGGAAGAACAACATCAACGCTGTGTACAAGAAGGGGATGAGTCGACTCTTTTTCTTGAGGAAACTTCGATCCTTCAACGTGTGCAGCAAGATGTTGGAGATGTTCTATCAGTCTGTTGTGGCCAGTGCACTGTACTTCGCCGTAGTCTGCTGGGGGAGCAGCATTGGAGCCGGAGACACCAACAGACTTAACAAACTAGTTAAGAAGGCCGGCTCCATCATTGGCTGCAAACAAGACAATCTGGAAGAGGTGGTGGAGAGGAGGACACTGAAGAAACTATTATCCATATTGGATAACCAGGACCACCCTCTCCACCACCTACTGCAGGGACAGAGGAGCACTTTCTCCAACAGACTGATCCAGCTCCGCTGTCACAAGGACAGATTCAGAAAAACATTCCTGCCCACTGCCATTAGACTTTATAATAAAACACCTCGGGCCAGATCGTCATCCTTCACATGACTACAACGCTACACGGCTGTTGCTTGTTGTTGGTGATCCTGGCTCTACTGTCCAGGTTGTTTAGTTTACTAGTTGCTAATTTTATTTAATTAATACCACTATTTTCAATATCTGCTCTGTTATTTTATTGTACTGTAGATATTGTGCATTCCATATGTTATATTTTACTCTGTAAATTGCTGCTGAAACAAACGAATTTCCCCCTGGGGATAAATAAAGTTTACATCTATCTATCTATCTATCCTGGTTCAAGATTACGTGAAGAATTCATTCTGTAGGTATAGCTGCGAACCCTGTATGAGAAACAGCCTGTAGTGTCTTCCCTTCAGACAACAACTTATATCATGTGGTGTATGACAAAAGACAAATAAGTTAGAAGGATGAATTAGAATGATCAAGAAATCCAAGACAAGCAGGAAGAAAGAGGAAGGAAATGGAAGAATGAGAGAGAGAGAGCGGGAGGGAGAATAAAGGGAGACGGTTGGTACACAGTTGGATTAAACTGGTGAATGCTAAATTTAATTGCGTTAAGCTCCATTAAGTTGCCAGGAAGAAAGGAAGTGAGGCACTCTTGAGAAGAATAATACTTCCCCAACCCTCCAGTTTCCTACTCTTTCCCTCTCAATTAAGTTGCTAGTTAATGACTTGAGCTTTTATTGGCAAAAAAAACACCAACAGGGAGAAAGGAAGGCAAACATGGAAGGATAAACACAGCAATCATGTATCGAACAAGTAAAAAATAAATAACTGGGTTGTGTTTGTTGAGCACCATTATTATATATTTATTGCATTTAAATGTTTAAGCAATTAGAGTTTAATGTTTTGAGGTTACAAACAGGTTGTACTTCGGGGAGGATGGGTGGTGGTTTGAGCTGGAAATGTAGCTCCCATTATCTTTGAGATGAGAAAATAATAAGACTTTGTCAAATTAATCCACCAACACATGATGAAAGCTCACAGCTTGGTAAGGCGGCATTACCATACACTTTATATAAGAACCCATTGCTTTGTGGACTGCTGTTTTGAAGCCTTGAGTACGGAAGTTATCATATTTGGACTAAGGAGGACTGACGTAGAGACGCCGTATACGTCTCTGGTAGCGGCAGAAACCGGTTAATCACAGTAGCCCTGCCCTAAAGCATACTCTGCTTTTTGGTCTGTTTGACAATTTTCATAATGTACTAAATGAACATCATGCTGTATTGAAGAAGACTTGAAACTAGAGATTGAGACCATAAACTCATGTTCACAATGTTTACTTAAATCAAGAGAGAAGTAGAGTCATTTTCTCATAGACTTCTACACAACCAGAGGAGTCGCCCCCTGGTGGACACTAGAGAGAATGCAAGTTTTAAGACACCAGCAGTGAATACAACATGGACCAGTTCTGTGCCAGAATAACAACAATGAAAGTTTTCGTGGTTCCCCAAAGGACATATAATATAATCACTATGAGCAAATGTATTCCATGTGTGCCCCGAACTGTATTTGTTTAAGAATCTCTGCCAAACTTACTTTTCAAAGCCGTCTGTCTGTACCATGTCATTGCATTGCATCATGCAAATCTGATCAGCGATAAAAGTATCAGAGCGTGATGCAACTCTGCAAGGGAATAAGTTGGAAGTTGAATCTGCTGCATTGTCGACGTGATCATCAATGTGATAAGTGGGTGGTTTTGAAATCAATCGGAACAGAGAGCGTCTGTCATCAGACGCCTACTTTTGTATACCAACTGTTCATCTTTAGCAGCTTATTGGTTGTGTCAAACATGAGCGTTTGATTTCCTACACAGCTGTCTTTCTGAATTTCACTATCAATCAGAATTTAAGATATATATAAATGACTCTTCTTTTTATTTTTCTGAATATGAAACTTCAATACACTACATGGCCACTATATGTCTCATGAACAACATATTACCATGGGCAATAATCTGCTGCTCCTCTGGGAGGTTTTCCACGACATTTGCTCCGACTCGGCCACAGCAGTCAGGAATGTCTAACACGGATGCAGGGTGATCAGGTCCGCCTGCAGTCGGTTCATCCAGGTCAGTCACGTTTTTCAATGAGACTTTTGTGATTGGTTGCGGCAGATCAGAACTCATTCCAGTCACACTTGACACTTCGGACAGTGATACGATATATTTCTGGGGTCAAAGGAGCAGCTGTGACTCTGTAGATAAACACATTTAATTTCCTATAAATTCTATTTCATTTCTGCTGCATACTCTTCCTACCCGCAGTACTAGTAGACTTTTATTATAGAATAGCTCTTAACCCTCCTGTTACTTTTGGGATCAATTTGACCCCATTCAATGTTTAACGTCTCTAAATAAATAATTGACATCATTTTTTTTGCTTCATATTTAATGACTTTTCCTAATTTAACGGGGACAACTGGGTAAACATAAAATTAACATGATATGTTTTCAATGTCCTGTACACATGCTGTACGCATCGGTGTTCTTTGGGGTCAATTTGACCCCAGGCTGTTTTAGCTGTGTAAAACATATAAGGTCATCCACAGGTCAGACACAAAATCTGCAGGTGCAAGCACAAGTACTTGCACCTGCGGTATATTATCAAACAATCTACAAAGTAACACATTTGAACCAATTTGGGTTTGGTGGGGGGTGGAGCTGGTGCTACTGTGAGAGCCTGTGAGTGCTATAAAAGCTTGGTGCTTTGGGTGGTCTCTCTTTCTGCTCTCTCTCTCAACTGAAAATGACTTCTAAAGAAAGATATTCTGTCAGTGAGGTGTTGTCACAGCTCTTTGACCATGAAAGTGACATAGAGGAGGAGAATGTCTCTGAGACAGAGGATGATGTTGAGAAGGACCCTGATTATGAGGCGTCCTCCTCTGATGAGAATGAGACACTCATTGTTGACCCTCCTGTTGTCTCTCAACCACCAGCAAACACTCTACCTTCCAAAAATGGAAAGTTATTGTGGTCCGTCTCCCCACTTGAACAACAGGGTAGACTTAGTGCTTCTAATGTCATCAAAATGGTTCCAGGTCCCACCAGATACGCTGTCAGCCATGTCAATGACATAAAATCAGCATTTGAGCTCTTCATAACACCATCAATTGAAAAGGATATACTTGAGATGACAAATTTAGAGGGCAGGCGTGTGTATGGGAAGAGTTGGAAAGACTTGGATGTGACCGACTTGCAAGCCTACATTGGGTTGCTCATTTTGGCAGGAGTGTACAAGTCAAAAGGCGAAGCAACAGCAAGCCTTTGGGCTGCTGACACTGGAAGGGCAATATTTCCAGCCACCATGTCTCTAAACACCTTCCATGTTTTCTCACGTGTCATACGCTTTGATGACAGAGAAACAAGGCAGGGCCGACGAGAGCGTGACAAACTTGCAGCAATACGGGATGTATGGGACAAGTGGGTTCAACGATTACCCTTTCTTTATAATCCAGGCCCCTACGTGACTGTGGATGAATGTCTGGTTGCATTTCGTGGACGCTGTCCCTTCAGACAATACATTCCGAGCAAACCGGCCAAATATGGAATCAAAATATGGGCAGCATGTGATGCACAGTCTAGCTATGCTTGGAATATGCAGGTGTACACTGGTAAATCCCCTGGAGAAGCGCCTGAAAAAAATCAGGGCATGAGGGCGGTACTTGACATGGCTGAAGGACTGAATGGTCACAACATTACATGTGATCATTTTTTCACATCGTACGCCCTGGGTGAAGAACTTCTCAAAAGGAAGATTACCATGTTGGGGACAGTGAGAAAAAACAAGCCGGAGCTTCCCACTGAGCTGCTTTTGATGAAGAACAGGAAGGTAACATCTTCAATTTTTGCCTTTACTGACAAAGCCACTGTCGTCTCCTACTGCCCCAAGAAAGGGAAAAATGTCCTGCTGATGAGCACCATGCACAAAGATGCTGTCCTGAGCACCAGAGAAGACAAAAAAACCACAAATGGTCTTGGACTACAACGAGACAAAGGGAGGTGTTGATAACCTGGACAAGGTCACAGCCACATACAGCTGCCGACGCATGACTGCCCGTTGGCCCCTTGTAATTTTCTTCAACATCATTGATGTGAGCGCCTACAATGCCTTTGTAATATGGAGGGAAATGAACAAGGACTGGAACAGCGGAAACTGAGTAAAAGGAGGATTTTCCTGGAGCAACTGGGTTACGCGTTGGTGAAACCTCATATCGAGAGAAGACGGTGCCCTCCGAGAGCATCAACAGCTGCTGCAACCGTTGTGAAGGACATCCAAACAGAGACATACACCCCAACTCCTCTAGTGGTTCAAACTGGAGGCAAGAAATGTGGCAGGTGCCAGGTCTGTCCCAACAGAAATGACTCCAAGACCAGCAACACCTGTGTGAAATGCAAGAAATACATCTGCAAGGAACATGCATGCACTCTCTGCACATCATGTGTACAGTAGTGCAAACAGGCTGGAATGTACCTTCTGGTGGCCTGAAGGAAAAATAACATACTGTTCATATTCTGTCAGTTCGTATTCTGTCAAACTAATTTTAGTGACCATGTAACTTTGTTTTTTGCTATCTCGCACATACATATTCGCATTAGTAGCATAGAACAATCCCTGATGCACACACGTCTTTTTTTATAGTTTTTTTGTATATACAGAAGTGTTATGTGTTCTTCACTGATGTTCTGATGATGATGATGTTCTTTAAAAAAAATAAAATCCTTCAAAATTTTGGAAATTGGTTTTGTTTTTCCTGGGGTCAAATTGACCCCGAACATAACGAATGTTACTAGTCTTAATAACAGAAATAGTTTTTCATTCCAAACTTTACAGATAACAAAAATATGTACTTAGAGATAATATAAAGCCATTAAAACACCAACAAATTATCTCTTTTAAATGATATGTCAATCAGTGAGATCTCCATAGTCGCTTAACAGGTATTCCCGGATGTTTAAGGGGGTGGGTGTCTTTTTATTTTTTATTTAATGCGCTATTTAGGTAGTCAACAAACAAGCAAAAAGTTCCTAATACATACACTTGGAGAAAAATTTGAATTATGATCATTTTCTGGAGGTTGAAATTGCTGGGGTCAAATTGACCCCAATAGTAAAAGATGTTAGTAAATTTGAAGGTAACAGGAGGGTTAAGAAACCTCTGCTATTTCAGTTATGAACACATGAATTTTTCAAAATAAAAGCCTGTTATTTAAAACATTTCATTTTGAAGCAGCAAAAATCAGGAAATGGTGTGTTTATCAGCAGTAACTTAACAGGATCAGAGGTGGTGGTGCTCCAGTTCTCCTCTTCCCTTTGCTCTTCCCAACAAATTGTTGATCACTTTTTTGTATTTACATTCATAATGTTCCATAAATATCATAATCTGCATGTAATGTCAGATGTTGGACCTCATTTTTGTGTACACAGACAGTATTTGACACATGCCAGACGAAAAAATAATGATGCATCAATCATGTTTTCATTGAATCAATTAGGATTAGCTACACATACACACCCCTGGAGAACTGCCCATATGCAAAGGCTGTGATTTTGAATCTGACATACGACATGAGCCCAACGGCAAAGTCCTGTTTGTCACACATTCACAACACACATAAAATCTCGAGCTAGCCTGCGGCGTGTTGTCCGGTTGCATTTATCAGAGCACCAGTAAGAGGTGATTAAAGGTTGGCGTGGTGAGGTGTTAGAAGCTGCTCACTGGCCCCAGAAGTCGGGTTCTACCAGGAAGCGCCCAGGTGTGAATGTCTACCGCTGTATGAATGCGAGCCATGGCACTGTTTCAGCAAGGGGATAAGTGCTGAATAGGTGTGCTGGTACATCTTCCATGTGTTGAATATTTGCATATTCAAACAATTCAATTCAAACATTTGCATATTCAAACAATATTGAAAATAGAAGTTTTCTTTAAGGACTCTGTGGGCAGCTTTTGTAAAAGCCAAGATAAGCCTCAACTAGACACAAAGAAACAGAACCAAAGGTCAACCAGTGGTTCTTGAAATGAGTTTTGCTGATGTCTAGTGAGGGATGCTCTAGAACAGCGAGGGCAATGGAAGTGTCACGTCAGAGGCGCAGACACTGGAGACGAGGTGAAGTTGAAAAATAAGGTTCTTTACTGAAAAAGTCAAACAAAAACTCAAAGCGACTCCAACAGGGAGCGGGCAAAAATCCAAACAGAATACAAAAATAGGCAAAGGTACAAAACAGGAGCACCGGGCAAACACGAGGGAGCCACAAAACTGGACCAGACAGGGGAACGAACAAGGACGATCTGACAACCAGAACAGGGAACGCAGGGGAGCATATATGTGTCGGGTGATGAGGAGATTGAAGGCAGCTGGGTGGACTGGGCAGATGAGTAGGATGAGTGCAATCAGGGGAAACACACACAGGAACACAGGGGGCAAAGCCTAAACCGTGACAGGAAGCCCTAATTGTTTTTTTCAAATTCCAGTCCGGTTGGAAAAATCTTGGTATGGGCACTAAACTTTCGAGGTGCCCCTGAGCAAGGCGAAAATAACCCAATTGCTTCATGGCAACCGCTCTGTGTTTAGCACTGAATACTGTGGTTGTTCTGGGGAAACGTTAAAAGAATGTGAATCAAAAGGCAGCCAGAGAGCAGATGTCCTCAGAAAAGAAACCCTGCAAGTAAACTTGGAGTAAAGTCATCAATAAAAACCCCAATAATCATTCAACTGTTTCAAGTTACCCATACTTTCATTAAGTGTCAAAGTAGGAAGCAGTATGATGTTCTTAGAGTCCAACAAAGAATATCGGTTGAGTGGAAGTTTTTGACACTGCACACTGGGCTGGCGTCCTATCTCCAGCCAACATTCAGATTTAGCTTCTTTGACCACTATGAAAATTAATCTTCACTTTTAATGAGGAACTGGCAACATTTCTGAGTAGAACACAACAGAGTAGGACGTCATCTTGCCCTTTTCAATGCCTGCCTCATACCCTTGCACGTTACAAAAGGCAGATCCTCAGGAACCGAGATTTGCTTCCTTCAGATATTACTTTGTTCAAATGTTACATCCTACACAGCATCGTTGTAAGAAGACACATTTGTGAAAATGTGTTTAGTGTTTGAATTCATGAACATGTCCGATATCCACTCTCGCAGAATCCTAGCGGAAGTTAGGGTTGTTGCTACAACATTCACTTGTTGTCAGTGATCTCTGTGCACTTGCTCGTTCTGCACTTGTTTATAAGACACTTGTATAAAATATCAAATTGGAAAATGCTGTAGGATTTAATTAACTGAACAAAATGTGTTCGGTGTCAAATAATCATTTTGGCTTCTTCAGACCAGAGGGGTCAGTTGTGCCAGAATATGATGAAACAAGACTAAGAATCAGCTCTATGGGACCATTTAGGCAAGAAGATGATTTGAGCTAAATATTAACTTTGTACGTTGAACATCTTAGTGTGTCATAAGTTTTGAAAGTATGTGGTCATAGAGAGTTTAGGAGGAAATTAAATTGTGACCCGATGATGGAAAATCAGAAGGTCAAAGTTGCAAATCATCGTCTCTGAGCCACAAATGGCTTTAACAAATTCCACAGCAATCCATCAAGAAGATGTTAAGATCTGCTGGATCATTGTTCTCAGGTCCTTCAATATATGTAACGCACTTCATAGAAATCCATCCTACCGCTGTCAATGTATTTTATTCTAAACATCAACGGTCAACCTCATGGTGCTGGTAGAGGGAATCAGCCAAAGTCAGTAGGATTCATCCTCTGGGGACCGTGAGTGACTGTACATGGCAATCCTCATTTTAGTTGAGATATTTCAGTCTGCAACAAAGTGGTGGACCAGGACACCCGAAGAGGCAAGGCACCACCACGCTACAGGAGCGTCTGACAGTTATTATTACAAGTGGCAGTACTTTTGCTCCACAGTTTAATCCCAATGCGCCCTTGAGTAACAAAACAGTGCAGCTGTGTTCGTAGTTAACTGGCCCCAAATTAAGGCAATTGTATAATTTCAGTGCTGTAAAATGCTCCACTGGTTCAAATGGTGGATGTAGTTTTCAAGGACATTTACAACAACTTTCCTGATTGAGAATGAGCCATTCAAATTAATAATGCATGTGTTCATGGGGATTGTATGAAACGTCTCTTTAACATCCAGCAACACGACCAGCGTATTAACCATAATGCATAGTGTTCAGTAAACAACATTCGTTCATGACATTATGAAGAAAACTTGTTTTGTATGAAAAATCTGAACAGATTTACTTTTGCTATCAAGTTAATAATTCGTTTCTCACAGAGATTTAATTTTTAATCACAATTCGCAGTGACACAATGTATATCGACATGTACCAACCCTGTGTCCTAAAAATTACATTCTCCCGAAACTAAAATGCATTCTCAATTACGTTTGACCATAAACGTATTTTCTCCCTGATTATGTTTGTGTTTGACGTATTACAAAATACGTTTCAAATCAACATTTTAACACTAACCTTTTTTTCCCTGTCCACCACCGCCTCTCCTCCCTATTATGCGGTCAGAATACTACCGCAACACGCCGCCTGTCTCCGGCAGAAATGCGCTGATCCACGCACGGGGGGATGTGGTTATGGTTAGGGTAAGAGTAAGGACAGGGGTAGGGTTAGTCAATAAAGGCAAGGCAGATCACAGAAAAATAATAAAGAGTAGAGTATGGCAAAGATATATTGATTAGAAACGTATTTGTAATACGTCAAACACAAACGTAATCAGGGAGAAAATATGTTTCAGGGAGAAAATACGTTTATGGTCAAACGTAATTGAGAATGCATTTTAGTTTCGGGGGAACGTAATTTTTAGGAGATAGGGCTCCATGCACTGGTTCTAGATCTGAGGCACTTTAATTTCTGTGTTCATTGTAAATAGGTTAAAAACAAAATGAATGAAGCCCAGATTAGCTTGAAGAGCTTTCAGACTGTGCGCCTCCTTATCTTTATGCTGATTAAGAAGTTTGTTTTATGCCATTGGTCATTCCAATAAAGAGGTGTTAATTTAATTCAAGTCCGATGTGTCTTTATCACGTTGTCTTTCTGGTTGTCTGATTCTTCAACAGCTTCTTGCACAGGCAAGAGAGACACTCACACACACTCACGCTGCATTAGCATACACATTGCCACCACCAAGTCGGGCTTAATTGAAAAGCATCTTTTAAGAATGTTAAGAAGTGCCCTGTTAGCCTGGGGGGAGGGAAAAGGGCTGCTACATTATTCAGGGTACTTGGCCTTTCAAATGCTACACTTGAGTTGGGTTTTTACACACTCTTGATTTCCTCGTGCTTCGATTTGTTTTTGTGTGTGTGTGTTTTTCTGGCCTTATTTGTGTGTGTGAGGCTGATTATTTTAATTTAACTTCCACTTTCACAGAATTCTCCACCAGGACTTTAAACGAACCTGCCGAGTAGCTGTATGTCCCGTGTTGGTGGAGATGTTTTGAATAATATAGATAATTTGAATAATATAGATAATTGAGCTGACAACTGAGATGTGGGAGAGTTGCATTTTTTTTTGCCAGAACACCACTAAACAGTGAAGCTTGTCAGACAACAGGGAGGACATGGAGCACAAATACTGTGTTGCGGCAGTGCCAAAGGGGAGAGACACAGAAATGACAGGCAGAAATCTGGGCACATTTCCAGGAATAGAGTCAAACTTTCCAGATGAAATAAAAATGTTATGATCATAATCAAACTGACAGTGTGGAACGAACTTGGGCACAAATCAAAAATAGACATGCTGTACTAATTGACAGCGGTAAGTAGACCTTCATATCTTATAGTATGGCTGTAACAAATAGTTAGAAGCCTCATTCAGAACATTGACGTTCAAATTTGATCGAGTGAAGATTAGGCGACACTATTAGTTTTATCATTTTGTAGAGTTAGATTCAAGTGGTGGCTGCGTAGGATTGTCTCCAACTCATAACAAACATTTCCATCTCTCCAACACCTCCATTGAGAAACTCAGAGTTTACTTACGGAGTTGATGACCAATGTTGAAGGACCACTTAGACCAGGGGTCTCAAACTCATTTTCACTCCGGGCCACATCAGCATCATGGTCGCCCACAAAGGGCCGGTTGTAAATGTAACTACTTGTAACATATTGTTAAATAACTCTTTTAATAACCTTTTAATTTAGGGTTAAGAAACCCACATTACTCTATCAAAGATCAAACTATTAAAGAAAATATCAAAGACAAATATCAAACAAGTTATTACAATAACTTTGTTCAATGCTTAACCTTCCTCTTGTGTTAGGGTCGGCACCGACCCGTTTTAGGTTTTAAATGCATAAAAGAACCACATAAATTGGTTTATTTGCATCAAGGCTTTATGACTTTGTCAGGAACCTCTATTTCAACAAAATAAAACAAAAACATTTTGTTTCACTAAATTATAAAATGCTCTGGTTGAAATTATGACCTTTGTGTTGTTAGGGTCGGTTTCGACCCGGTTATAAAAATAAGATTATAAAGCAATAATTAGAGCCAAAACTGAAATCATAAGTGCACTGTCAGCCAACACAGTGACAGCCAGCTCCTCTCCCAATCATGTGAGCTTTAGGGGATTCTCATTTTGCATTGTTATCCAGTATACCTGCACAAAAACAAAACAAAGACGGGCATGTCCAGACATGTGAGGTCAATTCAGTATAGAGTTGGTGACTTGCAGAGTGCACATTTCCAATTTGCAGCATGCAAAAATGGAAAGAAGATTTTCAGTGAGACAAGCTCTGGATCATATTTTTGGTGAAAATTTTTATAACCGGGTCGAAACCGACCCTAACAACACAAAGGTCATAATTTCAACCAGAGCATTTTATAATTTAGTGAAACAAAATGTTTTTGTTTTATTTTGTTGAAATAGAGGTTCCTGACAAAGTCATAAAGCCTTGATGCAAATAAACCAATTTATGTGGTTCTTTTATGCATTTAAAACCTAAAACGGGTCGGTGCCGACCCTAACACCATAGATGTTACTATAGTTAATAATATTAAAATTAAAAAATAAATAAAACAAATTTATTTAAGAGATGTGTTCTAATACCCCTCAATAATAGTCAGGTAACACAACAACCCTTTATTTATTTATATGATTCTCTTGAGGTTCATTTCACCATTTTTTAAATTGAAATCGAGGGGTATACTGACAAAGAAAAGGCCCAGAGGCCCACACCAAAAATATTAAAACCAATATTTTCATGGATAAGGAAGCCTAACAAGGTAACCAAGAGATGAGAAACAAATTGGATGATAGATAATTGTTTTTAGTGTATTTTACAGCTGATTTAAGACACGGGTCAAAACCGACCCGTTAACATAAGAGATGGTAACAGAAAGCTAACACAGGAGGAAGGTTAAAACCCTTTCAAGGGTGCATTTGCACAATCCCACATGAAGTATTTCATGTGTTGTAAAGCCACGTTTAAAGTAGTCTTCAATGTACTCACAATACATTTACATGTCAAATGTACAGTAACCAGCCAAAGAGCTGCTTCTGTGACTGTGTGTTTAAGTATCTCTCATTTTGACTTTCTAATTCAGAATTATGACTTTCTATCATAGTTATGACGTTCTATCTCATAACTTCGACTTTCTATCTCATAATTTCGACTATGGGGATGTTTTTATTATCAAGTCTAACTTTAAAAAATAAAAAATAAAAAAATTGCTGGCAGATTCGCGGGCCACATAAAATGACATGGGGGGCCGCATTCGGCCCGCGGGCCGGGAGTTTGAGACCCCTGACTTAGGGGATCGCGGTTGTTTGAGTTAGTTAAGCCAGATAACCAAAAAATACCATGGGTATGTTGAACTTGTGCTGTAGTACAGGCCCAGAAGAGACAGAAACTAAAGGTTTATGACCTTTGATTAATCTCGGGGTACACGAGGAGTAACATGACAGAGTTTACCCAAAACAAAAGGTCTAACAATTGATGACCATCATTTACAGGAAAATGATGAACAAATATAAACCAGCTAACATGAATTAAAGCAAATATAAGGTGTTGGGATCTCCAAAAAGACCACACTTAGTAGAAAATGTAAACTTGTATTGGTGTACAGAATCAACGCTTATTACCCTGACTGGCCATTAAACAGGAAAATGGGAAGCATAACAAATCGCAGACCTTCAAAGCTTCATTAAAGTTAATTGATTGACCAACTTGGTTTTGGGGGTTGACATAGCGCTCCACTGACAATCCAATGAGGTCCAGGTGTGGGTGGCTCAGAGAGGGGCGTGACAGACCAGAGACAGTGAGAGAGAGAGAGCTGTCTGCCAAAAAGAGTCCAGAGGAAAATCAGTTGTCTTAACAAGCACCGACAAAATAACCAAAGAAATATTTTAGAACTTGGGGGAAAAGGATGCAGAACAGCAGTGTGAGGTATTATTTGCTTTCCTTACAAGAGCGTCACATAATGATTGTATTGAAAACACTGGTGTGTAGTCGGCTCAGCAGGATGGACGGTGATATTGGATTTGTTGTACATGAGTGCTTTACAGGCTTCCTCCAGTGACCTGATCATGCTATTCAAATTCAACAGCTTTTCCTGAAAACGCTCCATCACCAAAAAAACCGAGGTGTGATTATCTTCACCGGTAGCAATCTCAGACTAAATGCTCTTTGGGTGTGCAGCAGCAGGGGAATGTGGGCAGGAGGTACGCAGCTGTGTCTGTTCAAATTTGGCAGGAAATAGGAAGCTTGCCTTTGCAATCCGTCAACACGGTATTCAAAATCTGGGGAACAAAGCACGAATTGTAAAATGTAGATCATCTCCTGAGACAGGCTGGTCTCATCAAGTGCAAACGTACAGAATTGAGCTGAGATGTTGAATCCAGACACACCTGGATGCTGTTTTGATATTATGTAAAATAATCATCATTTTTCCATTCCATGATCCAAATCAGGATACAATTCAAACTATGATCAAATCTGCATGTTAAATATAGATATTTGCATAAATCTTGCTGATTTCAGAGCATTGAGGCTGGAATAGAGCTAGCACTGTGGGAGGAACTCCATGCGGGATCTATTTTCTGGTATTGGCCGGCCCTCACATGATGCATTAATACTCGGCCGGTTCGGAAAGGCCCGGGTTGAAGATGTCTCGCGGCCCGCAGAGAGCGACGGGGCCGACTGTCTTCAGTGCCTTGTGGGTCTGCAACACTGGCGAAAACGGACTCGTCTTGAAACCCGGACCCCGTCTCGTTTACCATGTATAGGTGCGACTTTTTGCAGTGACATCACCATTTATATCTATAGCACAAAGTCTTGATATTACTATGAAAGCACACTAGATTGATGCATTTAGCTTTGAAATGTACACCATTTCTTTTCATCCAAAACTGGATGCCCTCCCACTTCCAAGCTCTCTCTGGCGCCGCTGTTTTAGAGACTTTCATTTCACCAACCTGAAGCCTGATTTGCTTGTAACACTTGTTTGAATATTTTCACATGGAATACATTTTATCTGACAGCTGCATCGTCGAGCTGGTTCTCATGCCGTGCAATACCACGATCACCATAAGCCACAACTGAAATCCCATCCCAGAGCTCCGTGCTGCCAGAGGCACGGGACTCTGGCTGCATTGTTAGCGGTCGTGCAGGTTTAACAGCTGTCACGCTGTCAGTCAGAACACCCCAGCTTCTCCCAATTCAGCTTTACTCATCTACTGAAGATCCTGCCCTCTTTGTACAGCACTGTAAGTGATCGACACTTCATTGCCCCGAGCACATGTCAGCACACATCTCTCCATCTCCACTTGCTCTGCTCACACCCACGGCGCCTTTCAAAGGCGAGGATTTAAGGGACGACGCAGTGAATTTCAATGCAGTTAAATCTTAGCTCAGTTGTCTGTTTTTAAACCATGTCAGGGCTACTAATTGGCTCAAATGAAGCCATTGGAAACATGCCTGTGGACATTTAAATAGTATTATTCCTATGCAGTTCAGAGGCAGCTCTGAACAGCTGGATGGTTTGAATACAGTCCTATTACTGGGAGTGTCGTAGCCACATTGCTATGTCCGCTGCAGAGGTCCAGGCCTTTGCGGCTGCCAGTAGCACAAGACTTTGGTTCTCTCTCTCTCACGCAATTCCAAAGTAGTTTTGTTTGACTTGAACCTTCCTGTTTCATATGCCAGGGCAAACTTTACTACCCCAAAGCTGTTACAGATCCACTGAAGACGTCGGCTTTTAGTATTAAGGTAAAAAAAAACAGACTGCACTTACACTTTTCTACCTTTGACGGACAAAGTGGTTCACAATTTGCAATTCACAAATTCACACACATCGATGGCGTTGCCTTCCCACCGGAAGACATTTGGGGTTCAGCGTCTCGCTCAAGGTCTTGTTTTGTAAAGTATAACGGTGTGCAGGTAAACCAAAGGTTTTGGCGTGCTGAGTTGGTGAGACCATCCCCATAATGGCCCATACTTCAAAAGTGCAACTACATTCTTCAATTCAATTTACAATCTGTACACACGCGACATCCTCTGTCCCAGAAGCCTCACATCGGAACAGGAAGAACTCCCCAAAAACGGGGAGAAAAGAGAGAGAGAGACCTGTGGGAGAGCAACAGAGGAGGATCCCTCTCCCAGGATGGACAGAAGTGCAATAGATGTCATGTGTACAGAATGAACAACATAACAGAGTTACAACACATTCAATGCATAGGACATTGAATTCTTATACGCACGGGTACAACAAATAGCACATTTCTGTGTGTCATTATGACACCTTTTAGGCTTTACCACCGTGTCATTTTGGGAAACCAACGGCCGCAGTTAGGTTGAGGCTACAAAACCACTTAGTTAGGTTCAGGAAAAACATCACAGGAAAGAAATAAGTCAGTAAAACACGGAACAGAAAAGAAGGTTCACTATCTTAACTTTAAAAAGGAAACAACACCACTTTGGGACACCGGTCTTGAACATTGTTCTCCCGGTTACAGGTCCGGTGTTTGACCCGTCCTATATGATATCACTCGTTCAGGAATAGTCATGTCTTGCCATGGTGAGAGTGGGCCATATATCCACTTCATGAATTACCTCTCAAAATGTGTGATTGTTAACTCTAGTTAGGTATGTATCAATTTGACCAAACACTCTTCATCTCTCTATTGTCTCCTCGTAGATTTATTCTTTTTCCATTGTCGCCCTACTTTGTCCTCCAACCCTGGCTCTTCTTCTTGCAACCCTAAGCCACATACGTCCATTCTATTCCATTCTATGAGGAGAAAATGAATGAGCGCAGCTGTACCCCTCGTCCGAACTGAACCCAAGGGTTTTGGACGTCGCAGCCAATCCCTTTTCCACATTGTGAGTTATGGACCCGTAATGCTTTGGCTTGAAATGCGATATCCGCTCTGGACACCGAGGCTGCCAACACAGCAGCGACAACAAACCTTCATCTCCATAATATGCGTCAAGTAAGAAAGAGTATCCAAGTGAAACACGAGGAGGGAAGAGCCAAGCAGCTGATAATGAATGCTGCGTCAGTGACGTCACTGATCTTTCACCGTATCCACGATCCTGTATGACCCCCACAAACCCACAGCTCTCTGTGGATCATGCTTACTGTGATTGAATAGTGCTCCATCTGTTACATCTATGCTCATCAATATTTCCTCTATTTTTCTTTCAATATTTCCCCAGTGTGTGTGTGTGTGTGTGTGTAACTTACATGAAACCACTGGCCCCTCCCCTCTGTACAACATAATCTCACAGAGGTACTTGGAGCCAAGCAGGAGCTGCACAACAGTTGCAAAAGGAAGTACTGTCTCACCCAAGCCAAGACTCTGGATGCTGAGCGTCTGTGTGTGCCGTCTGATGCCAGTGTGCCTGTCTGCTTCCTTGGCTCAGCTCTGGTAGCCCTCCTCCACGCCTGTTCTCACCAGTGTTGTGCCAACAGCAAGTCTCTTCTCCAAGCCACATCAATTTACAGTAATAACTTCCTGGCATCCGTCCGTCATCACAGTTTTGTGGTCGGTTTGTATCCTGCCAGGACAATTCACTCTTTGTAACAAATCCACTTGAAAGTGAAGGTCCTCGTGAGTTCAGTGGCGATGCTGTCTCGTATTTCTTGCTATTTGAGAAGAGTCGAGTGATAGAAGTTACTGATGCATTCTATCGTCTGTCCTGCCTGAGATTACAACTGTCAATTAGCAACTTAAATGTTGTTTCTTTAAGCTACGGGAGACTGATTCTGTATGATACAGTTTGCGATTAACAGTAAACTTCGTTGTGGAAGCTGCTTACTCAATGGCCTCTGTGTTGGAGATAGAAAATGTCTCCAGGGCAATATGGCTAAACATAACATGTTAGTGTAATTCTCCATTTGCTTTATGGCACTTCTTTCATCTTTACTACACTTTCCAAAAACACTGAGGAAATATATTGCAACACAACTGAAGTCCTCAGAATAGAAATGTCAGTGATGACATTACAGTTCAAAATGCTTATTGCTCTCATCTCTGTTACTTCCCCCTTTCAACCTGTCCATCCATCTTTCCCTCTTATTTTTTCATTTTTCTGTCCGGTGCGTTTATCTTGCCCTCTCTCTCCCTCCGTCGCTCCACGGCTAATCCACTGCTTTTATCTCATTCCTTACACTGTCTCATCCTCCCTCCTTCTTTATTCACTTTCCCTCTCTGTGTCCTGGCTCATGCTTCTGTCGTTCAGTTCCCTTCATCCGTCTCTCTCTCTCTCTCTCTCTCTCTCTCAGTATTTTGGACCCAGACCACAAAGAGCTTAGTGCTGGGACAGATCTATAAACAATCAGTTGCATATCGCGAGCCAATGGTGGCAGCTCTGCCCAGAAGGCTAATTCCTTCTGGGCTTTTTTTTTTTACAGTTTCTTGCTCTTCTTTCTGTTTGTCTTATATAGTTTTTAATTGTATTTCATTTTAAAGGTTAGACGTTAACATCAGACCAGTATGCTTCATGCTCTGTGAATGGTAAATTC
Organism: Ophthalmolycus amberensis; assembly: GCA_024529925.1. Classification (NCBI taxonomy): domain Eukaryota; kingdom Metazoa; phylum Chordata; class Actinopteri; order Perciformes; family Zoarcidae; genus Ophthalmolycus; species Ophthalmolycus amberensis. The sequence continues at coordinate 122,993 of JAFEUB010000060.1, read as the reverse complement.
AGTAATGAATGAATTGAAGCAGAAGGTGTCAACCACGGCGTTCAAGGAAAATTGAAAACGTTCTATGATTTCTGCCTCCCAACAGCTGGGCAGAGTGTGTTTTTCTATATTTACTTTCTAATTATGAAGTTTGTGTAGGTCCCGCTTTTGTCTTTCTATGTTCAGCCATATTAACCTATTTCTGCTTCAGTTTATCTCTCTTGTGTCCAAACAAACCACCGTTTCCTACTGTTAGCATTGATGCCTTTGAAGCAGACAATACAGTTGGAGATCAGTGTTGAAAATACATGAAACCGCAAGTAATCGAAGCAACTATATCTCATGTAGTGTTTGACATTTTGATACCACTCTCATCTCCGGCTGTGTTGCAGAATGCCTTGTCATGCCATGTGTATCAATTGAAACCTGTGGTGCACACTGAGCCGGCCCTAACAACCCTGTCTTCTACTAAACTACGTTCCCATGCAACTGCATTCTCAATAACGTTACGATCACACATGGCCAATGTCGTAAACTGAAACAGAACACAACAAAAACACAGAATAGATTACTTGGTTACATTTAGGCAGCACAACTACTTGGTTAGGTTCAGCCACACATCATAGTTTGGCTTAAAAGTACGTTGGTTACGTTATTTAAGTTACAGACGTTAACTGAACCAAGTCAACAGTGAATTTTGGTATTCGCGCCGCGTTAATCGCGTCATTCGCCCCGGCGGGGACCATTTCTGTTAATTCGCGCGAGACGCGCCGGAGAGAGGGCGGGGCTTATCACCCTGGAAGCCGTTCAACTGTCCGCCATCAACCATGGAAAAATAACTTGTATTTCTGCCTAGTACGTGCTGTGGAAGTCCCAGATATCCAGATATCTCCAGATAGTTATGGAAGCAAAACATCCCAAAATTCTCTCCAAGAAAAACGATGTTTTTGCCTCGGTGTCTCGCCTAAAAATGTTGCTTCAGGCTGTTTGCTGGTGTTGGTGTGCATGTCCTGCTCTGTAACTAGTTATTTAATCTTTCCAGGTCATATAGTGTTGTCTGTGAGTGTGTATTGGTGTGTTTCACATGTCTTGTGGGAACATGAATATATTCACACAGTCACATTGTGAGGACTCGTCTTCCTTGTGGGGGCAAAATGACAACCGCGTAACGTAAACCATTTCATTTTAGAGTGAAGATTTGGTTAAGAGTTAGGGTAAGGTTTGGGATTAAAGTGGTCGTGGTTATGGTTAGTTGTGTGTGTGTGTGTGTGTGTGTGTGTGTCATAGCGTTTTCAGCTCCTGCCCACTCATGTCAGGGCCCAAATCGATTCTGGGTCGCTGTGTTTTGTTAAACACAATATCTCCGATGGATAACCACGAAAAAATACACAACAGGCAATTCTCCCTCTCTATTTCTTCTTCTCTACATTTGTCCTGTTCGTTATCTTTGTGTATTCTCTCTTTGTCTGCATCCGTCTCTTTTTATTCTGTCTCTTCACATATGGCAGAAACTTGGCCCCAAGTGCGTTACAATGTACTAAATGTAAGTTGTTGTTTTTTCATTTTCTTGCTCTCTCTTTTCTAGTGGTCAATACACAGTACATACGTGGGCGGATTATGAGACAAACAAATGGCTCCTGGGCACAGACATGCATAGGGCCCCTCGCCTCTCCTGCATAGGAGCAAGACAGGCTGTAGAGTTGTTCCGCCTCCTTCTGTTGGTGTCTTGTGTCTCTCTGTAGTTGTAACGCATCTCTGTGGTTTTGAGTCTCTTTGAACAATTTTCTGTCACTTTGTAGCTGTTTTATGTCACTTGGTAATTGTTTTTGTCGTCTTGTTATTTTTTGTCTATGGTTGCTTTTTTATGGTTTTTTTTGTCATTGCTCTTAGTAGTCATTTTGCATCTCTTTGTAGTTTCTTTTTTGTCTCCTTGTCATTTTGCGTATCTTTGTGGTTGCTTTGCTCCTTTTCGTAGCCATTTTGAGTCTCTTTGACGTGTCTCTGTGTCTCTATTTGCAACAGGTTTGCATCTTTTTATAGTTGTTTTGGTCTCTTCGTCGTCTCTTTGTCGTCATTTTGAGCACGGTAGGCATGTCAGTAATTCATCCATGGTAACATATGCACTACTTTACACTGCCACATGTATAAGTATAAACGCTCTCTCTATCTCTCTATCTCTCGTCAAGGCCTTTAGTTACCAGAGCATCTTCTCTGGGAGAGTTGTTGTCAAAGAGTCCATGCTTATTTTGCTGATCTCTGGTGTGTGTTGGTGTGTGCTTGATGCGTCTTTATCAACATGCTTGTGTGCAAGTTCTTCTCATGCTCCCGTTTGACTGTTACATCATGTCAAAGATGTCGTGCTGATCTGCACATATTTAATGTATGTGTGTGTGTAGGTTGGGGATAATTTCATACCTGTGTTTAAGGACACGTGTGTTTCAGTTTGCAAACCCTGATCGACTTATTTTTCTACGCGAGTGAAATATTCCGACCATCTGACTTTTATGTGATTGTTTGCCGATTTCTTTTAAGAATTTCACATCACGTGTCTCTCTTTTTTCAGCGGGTTATGATGTTTACTTGCCTCGAGAATGGATCCGTGAGAAAGTCTCTGCCTCCTTGGCTTGCCTTTAAATTCACTCTGGCTCTCAGTGCTTTGAATTAACACATCGAGAGAGGGTTTGATTTAGCATTTATTTATTCAGAGCGGCAGCAAAAAAAAAAAAAAAAACAGCCACGGGAGAGAGACTAACACTCTGGAAAGACAAGTTGAGTGGGAGCTTGTGGAGTGGAAAAAAGGAGGAAGGTAATTCACAGAAGAAGTGTGTTTCCGTGAGCATATCTTCTATTAAAGTCTTATGTGTTGTCTGATTTATTGGGCCATTTTTCTTAACCTGTTTCTTTTGTACTTTTTTCACAAAGTGTTGGTCCATTTTTTACATTGTCATTTTTTTACCTTGAGCAAGGCACTGCGGCCATATAGCTGCTCAATGGACTGTGCCTCCCATATTGGCCAGAGTTGATTTGTGTCTTCTCTCCCTCATCACATCCCACTGCTAAGAATGGAAATGTGCTTTAAGTCGATGTGCTTGTTCAAATCCTGCACGTTGAAAAATGTCTGTTTTTTCGTGACATGGGTTGTGCATCTCGTATGAATGTGTGTGAATCAAGACACACAAAGAAGACAGAGAGAGAGAGAGAATGTGCATGTTGACCGTCTCTCTCACTCTCTCTCTCTCTCTCTGTGTCACTCTATCTCGGCCCCCGGAACAAATCTCATTTCCTCAAGCTGCTTTGCTCTTTTATGTGAGTGTGTGTGTGTGTGTGTGTGTGTGTGTGTGTGTGTGTGTGTGTGAGAGAGAGAGAGACAGAATAAGAGAGAGACGGAGACGGAGACAGGCCGACGGACAGAAAGAAGTCCAGAAGTGTGCCCAGCCACTCTACAACACAGCCAACCGGTCACCATGGTAACTCAGCGAGCTGTGGGCTGCTTACGTCGACTAAACGCACACACACACACACACACACACTGTTTGTACTGTTATACTTGTGAGGACCTTTATTGATGAAAAAGCATTCATTTACCTTTATCCCTAAACCTAAAATTAATTCTAAGTTTCGCCCTAAAAACGAGTCCTGAACCTCCAGAGATGAAGTGATGTCCAGTCAAAATGTACTCAAGGTTTGAAGTTCTTATATATGTATATATATGTGTATATATACATATCTATGTATATCTCACACACATACATTCCTACAGTACCAACAGTGGACTATGTACTACTCCAACCAAGTGTGGACCAGTTTCTGGAAAACATTAAACATTTCTCTGTGATTTAAATATTGTGAAGATATTCATGACCACTTTAGGTGAAAATAAATAATGTTTTACCTGCAAAACCTGAAGCAACTTGGCTGCATACAGTAATCTCAAAGACTGCAGTATCAGCAACCAAATATACTTTATTTAGTCTTTGATTATATAAAATGTATTTATGATGTTACATTATTTTAATTTAGTTTTATTGGACATGTGACCTGTGTGGAATGGTTAAGGTGAGGACACACTGTGGGATTTATCTTATTTTGTGTTTGCTCGTGGTAACTGCTTTGGAGTCGGGAGAGAAAAGCGTTCCTCAGTCGTAGGCAGGTTTTAAATCTCACCTCGACCACATTCTGTTGTGACGTGATCATGTGCTGTGCTAATTTGCTCCATATTGATCCATAATTGCTTGTTAATGTTGCTTCTGTCGAAGTCCACTGTTGGAAAGAAAGGTAGTTGCACACACACGCATAAACACACACAGTATCACACAATCGCACCTGGTTTGTGAGTCCATTTTTTTCTTATTTCTTCTCTGAGTCATCTTGCATGCACACAGAAATTCTTCTTTTCGTGACTTTTTTCTCTCTCAAACACAAACACACACACACATACACACAATATTATCCTATAAAGTGCTGCATCCATGACCAGATTATTGCCCTCTATGTACATCTTTCTCTCTTGAGAAGTCAATGTTCAGTTTGATTTAAGATTGTTCAGCAGGACGGCATCCCCTACTCTCTCTCTCTCTCTCTCTCTCTCTCTCTCTCCCCCTCTCTTGCTCTCTCTCCCTCTCTCTCTCTCTCTCTCTCTCTCTCTCTCTCCCCCTCGCTCTCTCTCTCTCTATACTCTCACCCACCCTCTATCTTTCTCACCCTTTCACTCTCCCTCTGATCTGCTTCTCTCTGCGACATCAGCAGCTTGAAAGATGTAACTATTTATTAAAACTGACAAGATTCATTGCCTGTAAGTCTTGGTGAAAGTGTTCGTGTGTGTGTGTGTGTGTGTGTGTGTGTGTGTGTGTAGGTGGTTGAGCGAGCTGGTGCTTTGTGCATGTTTGTGTGGCTGTTCGTCTATGCGGATACTTGTGTTTGTAAATGTGTGTGTGTGTGTGTGTGTGTGTGCATGAATGTGTGAGAGGGGCTAAACAGGAGGGGGGGGGAATCAGCATCTTCTGTCAACACAGCTGGTCACTCTTTGTAAAGAAGGATAAGCTCTCTGTCTCACACACAGTCGGAAAAATGTTCATGTAGAGGAGTACACAACAAACACACTAATATGTAATGTAACAAAAAATACTCAAACACTGTCACTCTTTCTCACACACAGCTGGAGCGTCTTTGTTGACCAAGAACCCAGTGTTAGCAAGCAAGCTGTGTCTGAGTGTGTGTGTGTGTCTGAGTGTGTGTGTTTGCTGTTATTGTGCAGCAGTGGAGTCTAACGTGGATAAAGTTGATTGTATACAAAAATCCTCACCTGCTAGAGTTATAAGATCTGCTACCAATGATTGCTTTCATTGTCTTTTGTTATTACATTTATCTATATAACGTTTAAACGTCATTTTCATTTATGACTGACAATTTTGACTCTGATCAATTTGTTTTGAAATATTAAATAGCAAAGTGATGTCCTGTACCTGGGATACATTTACTTAGATTTGACTTGATATTTAACTACAATGATGACAGTAAAGCATTACATAACTAGTAGGGGTGTAACAATACACGTATTCCTATTGATCCGTTCGGTACGAGGCTCACGGTTCAATACGGATTACAAACCGAACAATACGTTTGAATAATACTATTAGATTTGGAAAATGCAGAAGCTTAAATTGTGGGAAATATAATGTTCTCTCAGTGGAGCCACTGCGCTCAACCTGGCAACGTAACAGACAACGTGCTGCCTGACACGCCCACCACAGGTAGAACAACATTCTACAGGCTATGCTAAACTAGCTTAGCAGGAAAACCAACAGCAGCACACACGCTACAAACTCTCCCCGCAGCGTTTAGCTAGCTACTCCCTACCGATTCAAACAGGGCTAAAGCAATCGCCACGGCCATTCTTCTATTTATAGCCGTGGATATGAGACCGACTCTGAGTGATGAACCAGGCTGTACTAACATGCTTAATGCTATTGAGCCCTGTGACACTACTCCCTCACCACTAGTATTCATATACTCCATTCAGGCATTTTACTATACAACTGATTAAAGGTATACAATTGAAAAAAAGTACAATTACAATACAGTTACTCTGGCTCATAATAACAATAATTCCAACATTGAGAATATTGAAATAAAATCACCACACAGTAAATAGTTGATGTCTCAGTGTGTAGAGACGTTGGTTATTCAGTATGTGTGTAGTTAAGGACATGACACTGTTCGACCTGATGCAGGATATATTATAACACCAAAGAAATGAATTGATTGGTTCGTTGGAGCGGGATCAATGAGAGCGAATAATCTCTCCCATTGACAGACCTGATTAACAAACGAGTACAATCGAAGTGGTGTGACGGACAGCTGATCGGCATCTGGAACAGATGATAGAGTTGAAGCTATTCAATGCTTTCCTCACCTTTTGTCTGAGATAAAAACCTGCACATAAGAATATTCAACTGTTGTACGAGTTGATCTAAGCAGTCCAGCAAAGACTGATCTTCCAGCCAGGACACCGCTGCTCCTTCCTCGTGGGAAACGAGAAGTCAACTTTGGTTTATTTGTTACGTACTTCAGTAACGGCATTTCCGTTATTTTAAGCCAAACATGTTTTCCTGAACCGAACTAAGTTTTATCTGTGATGAGGGGAAGTCTATTTAGAAAAGTAACGAGGGACAAATTGTCACGTGATGCTGACTTTTATAGGAAAAGGCACGGGAATCGGGGAGTAACTATTCGTAAGATCGTATAGGACCAAATGTTTTTCGGGATTTATGAATGGTTATCTGTCAAATCTTAGGCAACAAATAAATACAATGCAACAAAAGCAAACATGCTGAGAATAGTTTTCTGTCCCTGACTTTTCTCGGTGCATCAGGTACTTTGTGGGCGGGACTTTTTCATCGTCACAACTCATATCTACTGAACCAATGTCTCAATGATTGTCCACTAGAGCTGAACATTCGTCTAGCCTCTTGATTTTGATGCTTAGAAATGCTTTAAAATGCAGCCTACAAAATGCCGGGTTAATAATCCATATTTTAATATATATTGCAGAGAAAAAAACAACAATGTCATTTTTCTCTTCCAAAATTGTTTAGCCTTAATTTGTATATTAGCAGGAATGTAGCACAACATAGAAGTGAAAGCAGTGCTCTGTTTATTTAAATGTTAAAGTGCAATATAAATATGATGTCGCTCGTATCAACAAATAATCATCAAAAAGAATTGTGATCTTGACATTGTGTAATACATTTGTGATCATAACTTTGGCTATAACTGTGCAGACCTACAGTCCTATTTATTACATGTAAACACACTTACCCAACATGTGCATATGCAGACAAATAGCATGCACAGATTTCACGTTGAGACAGACAAACACACACATCATGACCACAAACGGCAAAACAATCCTCTATCCTCCGAGACACAAACCCGTGTGCACACAAAGAGCTAAATGTGAGGACGGACGTGAGACTGAGACGAGGAGTCCCCCCCCCAGCATCACATCGTCACATCGGGTCGTCCTCGGCAGGAAAGTGTGCGAGGAGCCCGGAATATAAGCAGCAATTCAAGTTTATTGTCCCTTCGGCTCCCACCGAGGAAGTGATTTCTTTGTAGTAATGGACTGCGTATGTCGGCTACAGACGGAATGTGCTGCTGTGTGTAAATGACTGAAAATGGTTTTTTTTCGGGTAATGAGGTGCGCACAAAATATCTGAGTCAGTCCTGCTTAAGGTCATTTGAAGCTCTTGTCCTGCTGTTTTAACAAGCGGTTCGAGTTCCCGCCACCGTTTCCCTCATTTCACATTTCACATTTCCTTCCTGTGAATGATTTTGCTCGATGCAACACTTTCACATTATCACAAGTGCCCGACGCTGTTGAGGGGCTTTTTTCACTTTCTAGCGTACGCGAGTAAAGCTTTTTACAGATTGGAAAGATTCATGGAAACCTTTTATTCCAGAGAGGTGATGGTCGTCACTTTGGAGAGCGTCACTGAAATGCAAAATGTAACATTTTTTAAGTCCAATAATAGTTATTGAAACAAACAATCTTCCATCTTTAGTCATATTTATGTAAATTATACTAGCAGATCATGTGACTCGTTTTTTATGAGAAGAACACTGGTTTGATTGATAAAAAAGAGAGAGGGGACAGCTGACGGTGACATGACACCAGTTAGAGAGAACAAAGTGCTGTCAGTGTTTGACATCTGTCTTTTCCCCGACAAGTTTGGCTTTATATGTTCCTGGAATATGTACCGAGACTATGCTGCTTGTGGTTTAATGAACTTTTTAAAGACAGAAAAGAAAGGAAATCCTCTCTTTTCCCCGTCCTCTCCCTTCTCCTCATTAAGCAGTCCTCCGATTGAAGTATTAAACCTTTACTTGTACCCTCCCGCTCCTTTCATTCGTCTGGGACAGATTGTTTCTCTTTCATCGCTGTCCTCTCTTTGTCTTTTTCTGCCGTCTTATTGTCTATTACAGATGTACTCAGAGGAACGACCAATTCGGGAGTGATGAGAGAACGAACAAAGGGAGCAATGGGAAGAAGCAGAGGAGGTGTTGGGGTTCAGGTTTGTGTGTGTGTGTGTGTGTGTGTGTGTGTGTGTGTGCACGGATGGAGGAATGTGCGTGTGTGTGATGGCGATGTGTATTTCCTTTTGTACGTGGTGTGTTTGAGTGTGACGTCAGGGAGACGGTGACGCAGGTTGAATCCTTCGGGTCGGATCACGGAGGAGGTTTCCAGGGATGCAGTAGCTGCCAACGACTTCACGAATACTGTGAGCTCCTCTCAGAGGACGCCGGGAGCACAGTCATAATATGTGAACCGGTTGTTGGGCGGAAAAACCTCACGAGTCCGTGTTTAGATTGCTGACGCTCAAATGGTTCATTTATTACAGTAAAAGCACTTCAATTAGAGTTATTATAAAGAACATCAGTTTGTCTTAAGGACAACAAATAGCTTTTGTGGAATGTTTCGTGTGTAACATTTAGACTTCCTGTGCATTGACGGGTCACTGAACATCATTTATTTTATTCCAGTGAGATATGAATGACGACATAAAGACTTTGTTGTTGTAAACAATATTTAGCTTTATACAACTTGTTCTGAGTTTATATATCTTTTTATTACTTGTACTAAAATCCTAAGGATAACTCTCGCTACCTGCAGGCCACCGTAGTTCCAACAGTGCTTGGGAAGGGAGGGGCTGAGCTGAGGGGTCTTTAGTCGGTTGCAACCTGCCACAAACCACGAGACGCCTCTAAAAGGTGCGCACTGTTCCTTTAAGTAGTATCAGTTGGACAGCAAGACACTGAAGCGCAGGATGCTCCGCTCCATTGAGTTAAAAACACACTTAGGATGGGTTCAATTCCACGTATGTATCTGTATGTATGTGATGATGGAAATAAAGTGTGTGGCTTTCTGTCTGTTGTCTTTGTTGTGAAAACACTTCTGTAAGAAGCTTAGACTCTAAAATAATGTTGAACCTTTATCCAACGTTAGGATTTCTGTTTGGGAAATGTATGCAAATGAGCACATATTTAAATTGGTTCATTTATCTATTTAAACAGATTTTTCAGAAAACATACGTAGTAAAAAAAAAATCTTGAAGTAATGAATCAACTGGGGAAGTTTCATGGCGATACCTGTCACGTTGTTTGTTCTGACCCTGTTCACCTGTCGCCTCCCCTTCATGTGTTCACAGAGTGTTACAGGTGATCAGCTCAGTGCGGGTCAGCTGGTTCATTTCTCAGTAATATTTACATACCTTATACCTTACAATATAAATAACATCCATTATGAATAAAAATTATTATTAGCAGCAAAAACAAGCAAAAATGTTTCTAAGACAACGACTCATCCTGGAACATGTTCAGTGACGAGCAGCAGTCTAGATTCAGACATTTAGGAGATCTCCATGTGGGCCGAGCTGTTGTGTCCCGGAGCTGCACATCTCATTCCTGTGTGGTACAAACTCCCCGCTTGGTGCCTCATTAAGGCTGAGACTCCCACTGTGTGTGTGTGTGTGTGTGTGTGTGTGTGTGTGTGTGTGTGTGTGTGTGTGTGTATGTGTGTGACTAAACCGAGTATTTGCTGTGATACTGCGAACGTTTAACCCTCATCTTTGGTTGTTTCCTTACTGGTTCAGCCGTTCCAGCAAATTACGGCAAAATCTTCGATTAAATACTTTTCTTCTACTTTTTTTTACGACAAACCTGACTTGCAGATTTGAAGACGTATGTTTTTGGTCAGTTGGGGATTTCGTGTGTGCATAAAAAGTTCTGTCGACACCCGACACGTTCTGGGCCCTGACTTCAAATACTGCCGCTTGGTCAGTGGCCCTTCGCTTCAAACGTTGACGTTCCCCTTTAGCGACTCCTTTCTTTGCATGCAGTGCCTTTTCAAAATAAACTTCCAACGTAGATTTACTTATGGAACAAAACCTATTTGTTAGGTTCAGGAAAAGATCGTGGTTTGGATTAAAACACGTGAGTTTGATACATAAAATAACAACACTTGTGTCAGTAAAGTACAGTAAGAACGGACTTGGTTTCACACAGGACACGAGCAGCGGTTTCCTGGGTGAACGTCCTGTGTTTGCTGAACCCGCCTAACCTCTGCTCACATCTGCATTATTAATAGCTCCAATCAGAGTTAGTTGAAAGCATGTTTCATCTGTAGCAGACTTTGAAAACAGGACGTCATTTAAAAATCATGTTTGAAAGAAATTGTCATTAAATTTGGAGAAGTCAAGCTGATATAAGCAGTAGAATGAACAAAGAGAGCAACAGCAGGTGGGGTAGAGTTCACTGGAGCACAGTTACATGTTGAGCAGTGGGGTGCCAGGTACTGTTCATCTGTGGCCCAACCCATCACACTCACTCCCCTCTATGGAACATTCCACTCGTCTTCATGCAGCCTGGACTGCATCAACTCCCAGAGCGCTGCGCGTCGATGCATTCCTCTTCTCTGCGCAGAAGGAAAGGTTGGTGTTGCTCTTGCTCCCCTGTGAGTCTCATTCCTCTGTTCCTCTTGATCTGCCTCACGTCCTCTTCACTCTCGGCCGGTCCTCATCTTTCATAATCTTTCTTGCAGAGTTGCGCAGATGATTTACCCACACGCTGACACACACAGCAGCCTTGAGGAATGGCTGATGACTAAATAGCCATATTCACTGTGTCTAAAAATACTCCCCACAGCCCAGAGAGAGAGACGGATAATCCCAAATCTCAGTTCACGTTGCCACCAGTCCATCTGTCTTTAGTTGCATGTGCAATATTTAAGTGTGTGTAGAAACTTGTGTCCGTGTGCCTGCTTGTTTGCCCGGGTATGAGCATGCTGATTCACACACTTCAGGTCGCTCGCGTTGTGTCTGGGCATTCCATTGGAAAGCCTCTTTTATCAGCCCCTGGTGCTGACTCCACAGGAGCTGATTATTCCATATCCATAAATTATACACGGTGTTATCCCGCCAGCTGAGGGCTGAAGTTACCTCCTCTACGGTGAGAAAAGTACCGCCATTTGTTTTAATGTTCGATCATCAATCCTGCTGCAGTGTCGGTGACACTTTCTCGCAAGTGCTGCACGTAACTTTGGCATGAATGTGATCCCATCTGTGCGCTGGGGGGGAACTTCATGTGTGTGTGGGAGTGTGTGAGGATATTCATGCTGCTGCTCGCGTGTGTTCGCGTGTTCATTTTATCTTGTGTTGTTGCCCGTGCGTTCACAGATCAGCTCTCTGGTAGCCGGCCAATGACTGCAGGGCTTGAACAACAAGTTAAAGGAATGTCTAAAGAGGAGCGCTGGCAGGACTCAAATACTCGCAGAAGAAGAAAAAACAGCTTCTGTTCTTAACGCCGCTTTCATTAGAAGCACATTTTCTATCTTTAGCTGAGAGGAAAAGCTCAGCTCATCAAGGCATGAGTAAACACTGCTGATTGACTCTTTGACTCCCGGGCTCTATCGCTCTTCTGGCAACGAGAATGTTTAAGATGTATATCATGTTTATGAGAGCAGAGCAGGAGGACGGTGGCATATCAAAGGGCTGTCAGTTTGTGTTTCACAGAAACATGTCTTTCATGAAGGGACGGAAACATGCAGCGATTAGACAGTTTTAATGTCTTTCTTTGATCTTGGAGTTGAGATAAGATCTTCAGAATTTCAACGTGTCAGACCAGGACGCAGGTTCTTCGGTTATTAATGTACATACATACTTGAACATTTGAGCGCATGTGGACAGTAATAAACTTTCTCTGTTCCGAAAAAAAGATGTCTTCCTCACTTCTAACACCAAATTGAGCATCGCGTTAGTTCAGCTCAGCTCACAGTCCCAGCTACGTGAGCTGATGGCGTCCGATCCACAGCTACGTGAGCTGATGGCGTCCGATCCACAGCTACGTGAGCTGATGGCGTCCGATCCACAGCTACGTGAGCTGATGGCGTCCGATCCACAGCTACGTGAGCTGATGGCGTCCGATCCACAGCTACGTGAGCTGATGGCGTCCGATCCACAGCCACGTGAGCTGATGGCGTCCGATCCACAGCTACGTGAGCTGATGGCGTCCGATCCACAGCCACGTGAGCTGATGGCGTCCGATCCACAGCCACGTGAGCTGATGGCGTCCGATCCACAGCCACGTGAGCTGATGGCGTCCGATCCACAGCCACGTGAGCTGATTCTCTTCTCTGCATGTTGGTAGATGTCATACAGAGCGCCCTATTTAAAACCCGTCTCTCCTTGCTGCTTCCTTCCTTTGCAAGCTCTCCCACATGAGAGCGACCAGGCTGCCCGTGTACTCGCTTCAACTTATCCTGCCGCTCGTCATGTTGATCCCCGTCCATGATGATGAGCCGGGGCAGATCGACCGCGTCACGGATTCACCGCATCAGCAATCTGAAGCAGAGGAAGCTATCCATGAAGAGAGCGCCGCGTCCTGCCGCTGGAGCTCTCGTCTGGCTAATAACAATTCAAATACACCCCAGCGTTAGCGAATGGCCAGTGCCCAGCCTCCTGGAAGCCTTATTCCAAAACTATTTTTCATGGAAAATCATCCGTATGGTGGAAAACATCCGTATCAAACTGCAGATCCTTCCAACTCCTCTGTCCCCAGGGAAAGTTGCCGTCAAAAGGAAACGCTGCTCCCGCAACTCCCGTTGCATTCCAAGCCCCAGCGGCCGGCTCCACCGACCAGGATAAGCCAAAGTTAACTCCACAATCCAAGCCATGGAGTCCAGCTTGGCACCCTCAGCAAGTCCGTTTTTTAAAAAATCTTCCTGTCTTCAGAGCTGTTGTGGATCATGGAGATGTGTCTGTGATGCTGAAGGATAGCGACTTCATGTGAAGTTCATGAAAGTAAAAATAAAGCCATTTATTCAGGTCAGCGTCTCCGAGCTGGAGAAGGCTTTAAAGAAACATCCGACCTGCTGTTTTGTGAATTATCTGATCACAGGACTGGTTCAAGGTTCACAGCTGGTTTGACTTGGTTCCCAAAAGTGTCATTCATATTGATGCATTACTGGAAAGGATTCATCTTGGGTCCATTTGTTATATCCCCCTTTTTCAATGACTCACATTAGTATATCGGTGTAGCTACCCGTAAGTATTCTGGGACATAGCGCCGAACCATCGATTTATCTGCCCCTTACAATGACCACGCATCAACAGTCTCATTCCTTTGGCACCATATTCCCTGTTTAATGCCGAACCCTAACCCATCAGGTTTATTAAGAAAGCCGGTAGAGGGGCGTGGCTAGCCAGGGCAGATATCGCAGACATCAGATATGTTAAATGTTGAAGGTAGAGATGAAATGTATTTCCTGGTTAGGCTCACCTTTGGTTGTCGCAGCAACACTAACACATGTGAATACTTTGTCAGAGGCGCTTTTCTCCGGGTCTGGTGGTATCTCGTTCTTTTATACTGAGGATGTAAATCTTCACTCACGATATATATATTGAGTTATCTACAGACAGTGGTTTGCCGACGTACGGCCAGAAGAACTGCCATCTTTGCCAGCTCACACTTCTTCTGTTGCTCTGATGGAAACATACCCAATTGTTGCAGCTTGTCTTCTGTCAAAGAAACAAATCCTGTTGTTTTGTGACAATGAGGCCGCTGTCGATATCATGAACAAAGGGCGCTCCTCAGCTCCATTTATGAATAGATTTATTAATGGTCATGCGTTATGGGTAACTTCATTGTTGGAGCAGCTCTTATTGCAGCCAATAACATTGCTAGAATAAACTCTGAGCTCTGTGCTGCCCGCTGTGTGTCATCTGGTTTAGCTAAGTCTACATTCAAGATGTATGATTCTGTATGACGCTCTGACTTCATCTTCTTTCGTGCCACCTTCTCTGGAGCTATTTTGCCTGTAAATATTTCCATCATATGCGCGTTGTAGTTCTCCATTTGAATCCCGTAAATGCAGCCGTCCTCCAAGGACAACTCCATCTGCGCTGTTTGGATCCATCGACCGGCAGCCTGCTCGGGAACCCATCTGCCTCCCGCTCAACAGCCTGAAGAGAGACAAACTAAAAGGCAACGATGTTCGTCTCCCACTCCTGCAAGAATGAATCACATATTTAAGCAATGGGTGCTTTGGGCCTTATACAGACTTACTATTAGGATCAGTCGTCCTCACAGCTTTTCATGGGCTTCTCAGATGTGGCGAGTTCATTACACGCACATAATCCTTACATCCTTTGCATGACCTCACTATGACGTAACACCTCACGCTCACACTCTCTGTGAGGCCTTTGAACTCGCTCGATAATTTACATTATGTGCTTTACAACAAGATATATCTATTGTTTCAGTTAGGCAACTTGTATTATTTTAAAACTTTTAATTTAAGTTATTTTAATGTTTTCACTGAATAGTATATTTTGTAAATCAAAATCATATCGTGTGCTAAGTCGGGTCACCTCTCTTCTGTCATATTTCATCTTTAACTGCGCGTCAAACCCTCATTACTGTCCAACAATGGTGTCAGAAAGTGTGAAACGTCTCTGGACGGCCGCAGCAGTAACACTTCCACGTTTGCCTCTGAAGCAAAGCCTGAGCCGCATCGTGCCAAGTCTCACCTCCCGCGGTGCCGAGCCATCGTGCATCCTTTATTAGGACGTGTGCTGAGAAGTGGTTGATGCATTCCAGTGAGGAATAACCACGGACTTGTGATGCGATTAGTTAGTGGAATGGAATGGTCTCGATTGGATCCTGCCCTGTGTAGAGGCGCGCTGCGACGTCCTCATGCTGATCTCATGTCTGGCTCAGTGACAGAGGACGGCTACGGACAGCTGCTTCATCTGCAACAACCCATTTGTGTGCAGGACCCGACTGCAGAGTGTTGGTTACAAGAGCAGAACAAAAGGAAAGGAAGAAATAAAGCTCTGTGCATTGCATTCAGAGCATTCCCATAATGCATCACTGCAGGCTGATGAGGCCTCAGGGCACAACACAAACAACAGTTGGGCAGCGTGTTCCCTCTAAACTAATGTCATGACAATCTGCTCATCTTTCACACTTATTGAAGGTTATTGAAACAGGTTGTTGAATATAATCTTCTGAATATGAAGCAAGGCATCTCTCTGTGTGTGTGTGTGTGTGTGTGTGTGTGTGTGTGTGTGTGTGTGTATCCGTCGCATATCTCAAGGACTGCTCATCGGATGTTCTTCACACTTGCCGGGTGTATTGCTGGGGACCCAAGGGGGCGCCTTCTCGAAGTTGGTGCCTTTTAGACACGCGACACATTCAATATTAATAAACTCTAAATAAAAACGCAAACAGAGCTCTGTTCAGCAACAGAGGGCGGGGCGTCAGGGCTCGAGCAGACCGTGTCTCATTGACTAGTTCACTTTTGAAAGCCAACTCTTCTTCACCTCGCTGTAGTAAACAGGAGCAGGTAGCCAACTGTGAGCAAAGCCACAACTCGGGTGTGTTTTTCTCCCGCTGTTAGAAAGTAACTCAGAAAACTCATAATGCTGCCACCACGAAATACAGCCGCTAATTGAACGTTATGAACGTGTTGGTTACGTCAAAGCAACTAAACGCCTCCGCTAAGTGTTTCACCAACGAGTCTGACCACGAGTAACCGCGGCTTGAGTTTGTTATTTGAGGGTCCCTGTCAGGATCCAGGATCCCTGTCTGACCCGTTGTGTGTTTCCCCTGATCTCCTCTCCTCATGTGTCCTGTCATTCCCCTGTTTGTTATTGTGTGCCATGTGCTCTGTGTTGTCCTCTGCCTCCAGACACCTCCCATGGCCACACCCTTGATTGTGCACAGCTGAGGACACTCCAGCCGATCACCTCCTGCAGCCTGACACACCAGACTCAGGGCCCACTAATGATTCCCCTGTCTCTATATAAACTCTGGTCCTGCAGTCTGGGGTTGTCAGGTCGTACTGTCTTTCACCCGCTTCAACCCCGTGGCATCCTCTGCCCTCCTTGTGTTCTACAGATTACACTCCGCCGCTCTGCCCTCCTTGTGTTACACGGACTACACACGCCGTCGATCTGCCTACTCTCTGGTATCGAGCCACGGGACTCACACCGTCGATCTGCCTACTCTGGTGTCGGACCACGGGCTCCACACCTTCCTGTCTTTAGTCAGGCTAAATAAAACCTGTTTCCATTAACTTCTGTCTCCTGTGGTCTTGCATTTGGGTCCTACCTGTGAACTCCCGTGACAGTCCCAGAAAGAATGTTTCAAAGTGTCCCCATGAATCTAATAACCCATAACTCTAGTAACCCGGTGATCTAATAACCCATAACTCTAATAACCCGGTGATCTAATAACCCATAACTCTAATAACCCGGTGATCTAATAACCCATAACTCTAATAACCCGGTGATCTAATAACTCTTAACTCTAATAACCCGGTGATCTAATAACCCATAACTCTAATAACCCGGTGATCTAATAACCCATAACTCTAATAACCCGGTGATCTAATAACCCATAACTCTAATAACCCGGTGATCTAATAACCCATAACTCTAATAACCCGGTGATCTAATAACCCATAACTCTAATAACCCGGTGATCTAATAACCCATAACTCTAGTAACCCGGTGATCTAATAACCCATAACTCTAGTAACCCGGTGATCTAATAACCCATAACTCTAATAACCCGGTGATCTAATAACCCATAACTCTAATAACCCGGTGATCTAATAACCCATAACTCTAATAACCCGGTGATCTAATAACCCATAACTCTAGTAACCCGGTGATCTAATAACCCATAACTCTAGTAACCCGGTGATCTAATAACCCATAACTCTAGTAACCCGGTGATCTAATAACCCATAACTAGTAACCCGGTGATCTAATAACCCATAACTCTAATAACCCGGTGATCTAATAACCCATAACTCTAGTAACCCGGTGATCTAATAACCCATAACTCTAATAACCCGGTGATCTAATAACCCATAACTCTAATAACCCGGTGAGCTAATAACCCATAACTCTAATAACCCGGTGAGCTAATAACCCATAACTCTAGTAACCCGGTGATCTAATAACCCATAACTCTAATAACCCGGTGATCTAATAACCCATAACTCTAATAACCCGGTGATCTAATAACCCATAACTCTAATAACCCGGTGATCTAATAACCCATAACTCTAGTAACCCGGTGATCTAATAACCCATAACTCTAGTAACCCGGTGATCTAATAACCCATAACTCTAATAACCCGGTGATCTAATAACCCATAACTCTAGTAACCCGGTGATCTAATAACCCATAACTCTAATAACCCGGTGATCTAATAACCCATAACTCTAGTAACCCGGTGATCTAATAACCCATAACTCTAGTAACCCGGTGATCTAATAACCCATAACTCTAGTAACCCGGTGATCTAATAACCCATAACTAGTAACCCGGTGATCTAATAACCCATAACTCTAATAACCCGGTGATCTAATAACCCATAACTCTAGTAACCCGGTGATCTAATAACCCATAACTCTAATAACCCGGTGATCTAATAACCCATAACTCTAATAACCCGGTGATCTAATAACCCATAACTCTAATAACCCGGTGATCTAATAACCCATAACTCTAATAACCCGGTGATCTAATAACCCGGTGATCTAATACCCCATAACTCTAATAACCCGGTGATCTAATAACCCATAACTCTAATAACCCGGTGATCTAATAACCCATAACTCTAATAACCCGGTGATCTAATAACCCAGTCGGGTGAACGATTGGCAAGAAAACTATTTGGTGAAGATGGGAATCAAAATGTGTTTGTGTTGTCTTGTAAAATGTGTTTATTGATCATCAGCGATTAATACTGAAGAAAAACGAATAAAGGAGTGCATGTTGAAGTGCACAGGATTTATTTATGTATTCATATTTTTAAACGTGGTGTCGGATTGGGTATCGAGAATGTTGGAACTTCACTGGTGTTGGAACAACACTTCTGGTATTGTGACATCCATATTTCTGTGTTTTGAAAACTGTAAAAAAGATTTTTTTCTTTTTTTCCGTTTGACCAACTGCCTCCCAATGATTCATGAGGACACAGCCGGTAACCAATGGACTCGTATCGTGCTGAGCAAATTATAAATATCCATAATAAATGAAATGGTATTGAAACATAAAGACCATGAACTGCTGAATGAGTGGTGGCAGTCACGTGTCCCAATCAGCTGCTTGTAAGACAAGTCGTCCCGGAGAGAGCTCGTCTCAGTGACTAACTAACACACAACAGCTTCGACTCGCACCGTAAACAAGCATCGTCCAACTAGCCTCTCATTTAAGATGTTGCCATAAATAAACCGTTTACTCAAACCAGATCCTAAGAAGGTTCAATTCTACTTCTAGTCATGATGCTTCTGTTTCCGTAGAGGTTCAGGACTTTTGTATTGTTGTGAAAGTCAAAGCCAGAGAGAGAAAAGTGTGACCGGAGCAGAAGAACGCTCCGAAACTGCTCTGGGGTTCAGAGGATTCAGAGGAACATAATCGGGGCTCACAGATACTGTCGATGGTCGAGCAGCGTCAACTTGTGACCTGGAGATCCGCCTCATATGCCTCGAGCAGTGAGCGGGCCTCAGATGACCTTTTTTTTTACATTTTTTAAGGAGATCAGACCCCAACATGGCCTCCAGTCATGTGGGTAAATCTCATTAAAGCTTTTTGAGCTCCATCAGTCGCCCTGCGATCACAGAGAACATCAAAGTGTCATTCGGGGGAAACTGCAGGATCTTCCTCTCACAGTTGAGAAGCATCCTTGGAATGTGCCTGTTCACTTTGAAAGGGATGTTAAAGGAAGAGCTTTGGTTAGAAGTAGAAATGAACCATCGGTCTGTCCCACTGAGGATGACTGCCCCGTAGTGACAGTGAGATGAAGAATACACCGGCGACTAAGTGGCACCAAACCAGACGAGTATCTGTGGCTCGATGCATATTTTGGGCACACTTTCAGATTGAATGCAAAATCCCAATTTGGCTCATCCTCAAATAAGATGATCGACGGCAATCAGGAGGGAAAGACAATAGAACTCTGTCAGCAGTTTAATTACTTAAAAGCTTCGTTCAGTCGCCCTCCAGCTGGACGTGAACCTGAAAGGGACACGTCATGCTCGTCATGCTCACACGCTGTAAGGTTTGTCTCATACTGTCTGTCTGAAGTTAATACTAATGTCCACCTGTTGTATGAAGCACTCTGCTTTAACGCCTGTCTCTTTAAGCCCCCCCCCTCTGTAACAGCGGTGGGACGGTGATCCGGTTCACTGTTGTGGCTCTGCTCCACCTCGGTGGGTTGTTGGAGTGACTGCTTCAGGCTGTGCTCCGTCAGTCAGCGGATGTTTAAAGAGCTAGTGTGCGTGACTGTGATGATAATAATGAACCATGTGAGCTACATTACCACTGTTGTCTTTTTACTCATATGTACAGTTCTTCATGATGGATTGGCAGATTACTTGCGTGCCAGCTTCAGTTATGCAGCTTCATTTTATTAATTCACTCTCTCTCTATTCTCCCTTTCTGTCTCCATCGTTGTAACTTCATATCGTCCATAGCTGCACTTCAAAGCACGAACTCACCGCCTCGTTCACGGACATTGTTCTCTGAGCTGCAGAACAGTGTTTCATCAGCTCCGTCTATCTCTCCGTGACCATCGATGTCAATGTTTGCGAGGTGCAGTCTGAGCAGATTACATGCAAAGAGTTCTTTCAAAATAAACTTCCGTGTTTACAGGAAATGTACAGATTATGCTTGTAACACGCACACAATCTATTTAAAATGAGCTTCTGACGTAGGCTAACAGGGTTTAGGTTCAATTAGGCAACAACACTACTTGGTTAGGTTTCAGAAAAGATTGTGTTTTTGGTTCAAATAAGTTAGTTTGTTCCGTGAAATAAGTTGGGAGTGAGATGGGGTTGTGGCAAGAAACTGAAGAACTGTAAATATTAATAAAAAAATAAAACAACAGTGGTAATGTAGCTCATATGATTCATTATTATCATCACAGTCACGCACACAAACTCTTTAACATCCGCTGACTGACGGAGCACAGCCTGAAGCAGTCACTCCAACAACCCACCGAGGTGGAGCAGATCCACCACAACGAACCGGATCACCATCCCACCGCTGACTGACTCCACTTCACAGGACACTGGAGACTCAAACCTGACAGTATACCTGAAGCAGGAACACATGTGAACACGACATCTCCAAAGCCTCACGCACAACATTCTCACACCGAACTCATGCGATACATCAAGTCCAACTGTTCAGGAGCCGACTCTTCATGGCGTCAGGTCTGGTCTGGTAGAGGCAGCGTGTCGGTCTCTGCTCTCCGCCGCGTGAACGCAGCTTGTGTTTTTGGTGAGTTCCTCTGCTGTGCTGTCTTGAGACGCATTCTGGATGATCAGAGTTGTGTTTCTTGTCAGCTTGCTCTCCCTTTTATTCGAGTTATTGTTTTAACATCATTAGGATTCCCACATGCCTGTAACCCGGGTGAGCTGATCTCCTGAGATAACACTCTCTCTCTCTCTCTCTCTCTCTCTCTCTCTCTCTCTCTCTCTCTCTCTCTCTCTCCTCTCTCTCTCTCTCTCTCTCTCTCTCTCTCTCTCTCTCTCTCTCTCTCTCTCTCTCTCACTTCCTCTGGCTGTCTCGCGGCCTCGGCGTGTCTGCACGGCTGAACCGGTGTCGGGGAAGACACTGCCAGGGAATGACGAGCATGCTGCCTCCCTAATCCGCCCCAATCTAATCTAGATTAGCCCTGAACATCCCTCAACATTCTCTGAGCTGTTGATATTACAAACATACCACACAAGAGCCGGGTGTGTTCACAGAGAATGTCAACATGCTCCCTGCTTGAGGGTTGGGGTGTGTGTGTGTGTGTGTGTGTGTGTGTGGGCCTGTTTGTTCATGTCTGCTTGCTATTTGTGTCGGTGTCTCAGGAATTCATGTGTCTTTTCAGCATGAGTGTGAGTGTGTGTCTTCTGCTGGTCTCTCTGTGTTTGTTAGTTTCTGGACATCCCAACAGGGATCGATCGTTACATAATAACATTGTGTTACAATGAAAAAGGTTTTTATTTTAAATCATTAACTTATTCAACTGCCAGCCATCAACATGACATCCTGTAGTCCGTCAGTACTTTACATGCACACTGGTCCATGTCCTGCTTTTAATCATCTTCAGGATATGATGTGGAACATACATCACTTTTAATAAATTGTCTCTTTTATGATCCAATATTAAATGTTTAGAGGAGAAACCCGAGGTCAACTGGATACAAATGTAGCATAAATTTAGATTTTCAGAAAGATAAATGCAAACCTTTCACTGACGTCTGTGTTGCTGAAGTAGAAGGAAAACGTTCGCTGCTGCTCGTGGTTATAGAACGAACTTAAACTGACGGCTCTGGATGGTGTAGATCGCCTCATCCTCTTTACTCTCAACCCAGAGTGTACATAAGTGTTCCCAGAAGGAATTATCATCATCATCATCCATGACTTACTGACACATTATCTGTGTCCTCAAACTGGGCGACGTATCCTCATCCAACAGTTCGTATATCGTACCGAAAGGTTCCTCAAAGTCTTGCAGAGCGCAGCGATCTACTCCCGATACATGCAAACAGACAGTGTTTAGTTTTAGTTTTCACAGGAAGCAACTTAGTTTGGTTTTGGCAACAAAAGTTCTTGGTTTAAGTTCGGGAGGAGATCATGGCGTTACTTAGGTACGGAAGGTATGTGACAAATAAATCAACAGACGTCTCGCTTCAGAACAGCGCTTCCCGGGTCATGACTCAGTAAATCACATATGAATTGATTTCGTGGGATGTCTATGAGTTACAGCGCATTCATTTTATTCCTAAAAACAGCTGTGAAATGTGGATGAAATGCTCCACTTACAGTGAAATGATATCAGTGATGTATGTGTATCTTTTCCAACGTGTTTGTGTTACAGGAGGCTCTAGTGTGTGTGTGTGTGTGTGTGTGTGTGTGTGTGTGTCTCCAGGTCATCTCAACCTGAATAATCTCCTCACTGACCTTGATCCGTTGATAGCTGTGTGGTGTTGGAATCTCTGCGACCACTAGCACCTCGTTGCTCCGCCTCTCACTGGACGCTCCTCCCCACAGACTGCTTTGTCTCCGCCTCGCTGTCCTCCGTCGCCTTGAGTTGAATCTGTGCAGAAAACACTGTTTTGTTGTGAAACCGCTGCCACATACCGTTCCGGAACATTTCGCCCACGTTCGGTGTGGAGCAGAGCCTTCCATCCTTCACCACCTGGGGTGATATCGCTTTGAATTTGACAAAGAAGATCCAGAAAGAGTACTGAACAAAGACGGAGAGAGTACTGAACAAAGACGGAGAGAGTGGCGTCTCTTTGCATCTGTTTGAGGAGCTGAAGGCTCGAGCTCATCATGTCGTTCATCCCCCTTTACTTTCAGATGATCTGCACTTCTATTGTCTTCTGTTGTACTGCTGCTCTCTGGTCCGTGTTCCTGCTATCCTCTCCCTCATCTCCCTGCCTGTCTTTTCATTTCCTCTCTTCCTCTCTCCATTGCCTCTCTCCTCCACAGCTGATTGGAAAGCCATATCGCCACAATGTGACATATTATCAGGGTTGAAGAAAAGATATCTGATGACCACACGTCGTAGAGTTTACAGATCATTGTGGTTCCATGTCGGGATTCATGTCTGCAGACTTGCTCTCCTCATCTCTTCTGCCTATCTCCTTTGTTTTGCTTTCCTGTGCTCTCCCCCTGCTCTCCCCCTTCTCATTTCCTCTCTCTTTCTCTGCTCTTTGTTACTCGTCTTTCCTCCCATTCGCTTTCCTCCCTCTCAAACACATGACTAATCCTCTTCTCTCCTCTTCTCCGGAACCAGTTTCACCTGACATCTTTGACTCTTGTGAAGTTGAATAGTTGTGTGTGGATCTACTGCTGATTGTCATTGGTAGAAATAAAACCTCCGGTCAACACGGTCCCTCGATAAACTGCAAGCTGTCAAACATGTTGCCTCTCTCTGTTTGTAGAGCCCACGGTAAATCTCAATGAAGTCAAAGCTCTGAGTGTGTGTCGTGGTGTTTGACGTTCTGTACATGAACACGGATAACAAACATGTACGTTTCTCCTCCACTTCCACGTACACATCTGGCTACTGCACTGACCCAATAGTTAACGTATGCACTAACGGTACGTGGATCTCCTTTGGGTTGCATTCACCATCTTTGGTGCTTAACTTTCATGCACAGCTGAGAAGCTATTGAACCGTAAAAGCGGCCATTTCAGTAGCGTTCCACGGCTGGCTTCACCGTGAGTACGTTTCAAATCGCTCATTTAAATCAACTGTTGCACGTACACTGAAGGTCAACGGGCCTGTTTCCTCACAGACCTTTTAAATTTGTCAAAGCAGTGAAAGCTCAGCTGTAACTACAAAGCTCTGACAGCCAGCGTGCTCAAAGAGATACCTCATTTAAGAGAATACATGCAGGTTCAGACCACAGCTGTGATTTGATGAAGAGACGCAGCAGAATGAAAGGTGCAAAACCGACATGAGGTCCTGCTGCTAATGAAAACACATTCTAACAAAGCAACATTTCAACATGATGAATGAAGCTGCGAGGCTTCACAGATCCTGAGGTGACACTTTACTTGCATTCAATGTGTTTGTATTATTGTTACTTTAGTTCCACTGTACCTTGACGGTTCCCTGAGCACGGATCTCTGTCAGTACTGCATGTGGAACCTCCCTACGCTTCTCCGTTCACATTTGTTTTCAGGTTTCTTTGAATTCAAGGCCAAATTACACAGTCGTTATATGTAATACTGTATAGTGCAGTTAATCACAAAACAGAAAATACTATTTAAACAAACATGCGAAAGGTCCCAGCACCAAGATACACAGACTTTGTAGTATTTTAGTTTCTCTTTGTAGTTGTTTTGTATCTTTAAGTAGCATTTTGTGTCTCTTCGCAGTTGTTTTGGTCTCATTTGAATATATCTTGTGTCTCTTTGAGGTTGATTTGGTCTCATTTGAATATATCTTGTGTCTCTTTGAGGTCGTTTTGGTCTCATTTGAATATATTTTGTGTCTCTTTGAGGTCGTTTTGGTCTCATTTGAATATATCTTGTGTTTCTTTGAGGTCGTTTTGGTCTCATTTGAATATATCTTGTGTCTCTTTGAGGTTGATTTGGTCTCATTTGAATATATCTTGTGTCTCTTTGAGGTCGTTTTGGTCTCATTTGAATATATTTTTTGTCTCTTTGAGGTCGTTTTGGTCTCATTTGAATATATCTTGTGTCTCTTTGAGGTCGTTTTGGTCTCATTTGAATATATTTTTTGTCTCTTTGAGGTCGTTTTGGTCTCATTTGAATATATCTTGTGTCTCTTTGAGGTCGTTTTGGTCTCATTTGAATATATCTTGTGTCTCTTTGAGGTCGTTTTGGTCTCATTTGAATATATCTTGTGTCTCTTTGAGGTCGTTTTGGTCTCATTTGAATATATCTTGTGTCTCTTTGAGGTCGTTTTGGTCTCATTTGAATATATCTTGTGTCTCTTTGAGGTCGTTTTGGTCTCATTTGAATATATTTTGTGTCTCTTTGAGGTCGTTTTGGTCTCATTTGAATATATCTTGTGTCTCTTTGAGGTCTGTTTGAGTCTCTTCCTTGTTGGTACGTGTCTAATTCAGTGACATTCTGCAGGTGAAGGGGCAGTAATCCATCTATGGCTGTAGTATTTGTGTTTAGTAGTTTCAATGCAATATAACAAATATAGAAAATCTGTACGTCCCTCGACTGCTTTCTTGGTTGTATCAAACAAAGATGTCTTCCATGTGTCGCTGATAAGCAGGAATCACTGTCTCAGGCATTTATTATGCTCCGTTGTGGAAAGGAAGGCGGCGGAGGGGGAACAGAAGATATTGCTGACATGCAGGAATGTAGAGACAGGGGGTGTCAGCCTTTCTGTCAGCCGGTATCGGGGTTCGTAGAAGAGGGAAAACGTTCTCCAGACGAGGCGACAGGCAGCGAGACAACGAGCGAGCGAGTAACAGAGACGAAGCAGATGTGAGGCAGCAGAGAGTCACTCCTCTATACCGCGTGTTCAAAATGTCTTTAACAGTCAATGTGGCTTGAAGAAATGTGCCCCCTCCTCTTCACTCCTCCCGTCCTCTCACTACTGCTTACTGCAAACACAATGGCTCACTGCCTCTGCACCGCCCGAGAGGCTGGTGAGCGCCTCGTTGGGCCTGAACTGTGAGTCCCCATGATGTTGGTCACTGTTTCATCATGATCACGTTAATAAAGGCCTCTTCCAGAATAAAGGTCAAGGATCAAGAGACACTGGTTGAATAACAATATTGCTCTAACCGAAGGAAAATGCTGTTTCCCTGCTGACCCACATCTGTTGGGCAGAAACCTCACATCTGTATATATTTTGTCTTTTTCTTCACACATCAATGCTATTGGTCACCCTTCACCTCTAAGCCCAGTACATATGCAGGATGCACAACATGCTGCTGGAACCAACAGCAGTACTTGAGCTTTACTTTCACCAACTGCACTGGTTTCCACTCAATTGTGTTACTTTGGATTAAGTTGGTTTGGGGGGGGGGGGGTCGAATGCAAGACACAGAAACACAATTCAGTAAACCTCATTGTGTCCACGAATGCCTGTTGTTGAATCGTTTCATTCACACATACAGTCACAGAGAAGGTGCACAAAGCCGTTGGAGGGTTTATCTGATCCCTGATCACATTGAACATTCAATGGTCTGTTCATGTTGGAGTGAAAGTCATATTTCTCTATCTATATATCTACTGTATTTCTAGAGCAGTGGTTCTCAACTGGTCTGGCTGCGGGACCCACCATCACCCCTTAATGACAAGCCGGGACCCACCACCCAAATTATATATATATATATATATATATATATATATATATATATATAATTTGGGTATATCTATATTCAAGACGTCTAGTAGTAGTAACGTCTCTGTGTAGTAAACAACTGTCAAATCAAATAAAGAAAGCACACATCAATTATATTTTAACAAATATTATTCTCATTTTTCAAATTTAACTGGATGGATTAGAAATACATGAATACATGTTCTTCTCATTTCAAGTAAAAAATAAATTACGTAATGAAATTCAATTTAGAAAAAATATTTTCACTGAATTGCCCTGCAGCTTTAAATTCAGTTCATTCAGGGTGAAGTGAAAAATACACAATATTATATTTTTCTCATCTTCCAAGAAGAGAAATTAGTGTTTGAAGAATTCACCTCTATGAGTCTGTCCAGTCAGAGTCTGATGACTCTGGTCTCTCTGGACATTTCTCTCTTTTGGAGATCGTCCTGTGATTTGACTTTCACATCTCACACTCAACAGTCCTGCTCTGCTCTCTGTATCCTCGTCTCTCCCCGTGTGTCACGGTGTGTGTACATCTCACTAAGTCAGGAAACTTGTCAGAATACTCATATTTGATTGGCTGAGCTTCATCACGTGATGTGATTCACAACGCATTGGTCGGTGTTTTTCCTGCACCACTGAACAAGTGCCGTAAATGCTGGAATAATTCCGCTGCATAAAAAAAAATGCCCTTCAAAATAAAATCACAACTTTTTTTTTTTTTTTGTCAGGCAAAGGCCACTGAAAACGGGTCCGCGACCCACTTTTGGGTCGCGACCCACCAGTTGAGAATCACTGTTCTAGAGGATTCATTTTCCTTTTGGATGAATCTAGATTCTCACATGGATCTCCAGTGCCCAGTGCGTGTGTATGCTAACATCATTAAAACTCATCCAAGTATCTCCACCACACACCGCTCCAAATGTTTTAGGGTACTTCACACTAAGTCAATGCAGATTGTGTGATTACGATGCAGAATGTAATTCTCACACGGTGGATGTCTAATTTGGAACCAAAGTGGAAATCATGTGACGACTAAATGGTCTGGAGCAAGTGTGAGGTTGCCAACCACTGCGGTAGAGCGGCTCCTCGTGCATGAAGCATGGATGGTTACCAAACAAGACACACTTCAGGCTTAGCCTCTCCATCTCTGTGTCTGCCAAACAAAAGCCTCCCTCACACTCTGTCTCCACGCCGCCTTTATTTCTCTGGCTCTGGCAAGTTCAGCCTTGTCTCCCTTTCTATCTTTTGCACTCGCTGAACTCTTACTCCAGGAAATGCAGATCAGTCTAAACTGTGCTCAGGCAACACATTCACATTCCTGCATTCTGTAACTTGCATTTTGACCCTTTCCAACAAAGCAGAAAACACATCCAGTGTTGTGTTGAATCTTGATAAATTTGAATTTATAATTCTCCTCCGAACACGAGTTGTTGAGTTGTTTGTGTATGAGTGCGCGACGCTGCTGTTGTCCATTATGATAGAAGCTGCCTGCTTCAGACTCCTGCTTGAAGCTGACTGTGTTCTTATGAATGTTGACAACTGACACAACAATTTGTAAGTCAAATGACAGATTTTTTTGACATAAAACTTGACCGGTGTACATCATGTTGGAATATTACTTTCGATAACGCCCCAAAAGCTTTAGGCAACAAGACGTCTTGGTTCGAGAAAAGATGATGGTTTGTGTTCAAATAATAACGTAGCATTGTGATGTAACCACCACGACAACAAGTGGTCCTCCGGGTGAAAGTCCTCGTCATTACACAACGTTCTCCATTTACTACGTCACTTCTTCAGCAGGTATGCAGAGCTCGTTGTAATACATCAGTCTCGTGAAAGCTACATTTTCCCTTCTGATCTTTCCGTCTTCCTCTTATCTTCTTGCCATTTTGCGTCCTCTCATCCAGCTTTGTGTTTCTTCCCATCACTCTGTCTCTGAACATCTGTGTTCTGTGTGTACTTGCTCAACAGCGGAGTATTTATATCAGGGTATTAGTATAATTGCCACATTTTTCTAGCGGTCGGTGAGGAATGCATTTGTCTCCCAGTCAGATCGAGACGTGGCGGCACAGACTCCAACAGCTGGGGTTCAACAGTAACAGGTGCAAGGAGGCTGTTGTGGCTTTACACTGGATCTTGATTGTGAGTGTGTGTGTGTGTGTGTGTGTGTGTGTGGGAGACAATGTGTGTCAGATTGCATGTGTGTGTGTGTGGGAGACAATGTGTGTCAGATTGCATGTGTGTGTGTGTGGTAGAGACAGAACAATCCTGCTACATGTCTGCGATGCTTTTTCATTACTTGTTTTAATTATTTAAATGAATTAATAATTCATGAATTATTCTTGTGTCTCAGGTTGAATCGGTGAACTACTTTGTTATGAGAGCGTGTCTTCTTTAAGTGATCATTATGTGGTTAAATGAAAGCATCTTTGACTGTTTGGTGACATGTGGTGCAGCATCCCGAGGGCGACTGAAGGGACAGTGGTACAAATACAAACAAGGAGCTTTCCACCAATGGATACAGCTGCATAATACACGTCAAGAAGCCAAAGGTGCTCTGCCCGTGTGCAGAATACACTGCTGCGTTTCACAAAAGTGATTCAGCAGAAACACCGTCAACAGACAGTCGTACAGAAGAACTTGCGTCGGATGTTTTCAGGCTGATAAACAGTTGAAACGTCTCACTTCTCTAAATGCTCATTAAATCAGAACAGAGTGGCTTACAAGCTGTCCACTTTATGTTATGTTAGTAATCAACAGGATGGAAACTTTCCTGCATTAAATAATCAGATTATTTTGAAACTGTTTTTCATGTTGGGCATGCACGTCTGTCAGTCTGCGTGTGGGTGCAGAGTTCTCTCCTCAACCTAGAGATGAAGATGTAAATTATGGTGTAGAGTGTGCACCAACAGGACATGTGGGGAGGCTGGTGTGGCTCTCTTCAATAGATCAGCATATTGAACTGAAATGTTTTGTGTAATTAATCCAGTATCATATTAAATATGTGCTAATTTGCATTCATTTCCAGAGCAGAAATCTGAAAATGTAATAAAGCCAGGTTCACAGTTATTGTTTTATTCTGCTAACATATTAAAGTCAAAGTTTTTACGGAGGGAATTTTAGATATGTCTTTGTATCACTCCATGAATTATAAAGTAACGTCAAGAGCCATTAAACATGTTCACCATGTTTCCAGGAGTAAAGTGTTATTTAAGGCCATGAGTGATGAACAAACCTTCAGAGTACAGAGAGGAGTGAAAGTGTAGAGTTTGGTGGATAAGAGCTACTGAAGTGGAGGAGAATTGCCTTGAAACATATTTAAAATGTATGGTATCTGTGATGTTTTCATGAATGGTGACAGGTTATGGAATCAACATCTCAGGATTTACCAGTGAAACAAAGAACAATGACTAACTGTTAAGTTATTTCTTGACTTTAAATAAGAACTGGAATAAGGTTATCTCTGACCAAGTGAGAAGTTGTAGAACTAACTTTAAGTATTCAAAGCGAGATTGTAAAATGAGGTAAATCTTAGACTTGACTTATTTTGTGGCATAAATGTGTTTTATAGCCAGACAAGGAGCCAGACTTGTGGAAGAGATTCAAAATAATTTGCTATCAGGGAGTAACGAAGACATCATGGAGCTCTGCAGCAACACACTGGAACCATATTGAGGGTCGTGTTTTCTTTCACAAGTGCATCACGAGTGCAGCTCTGAGCCCAGTTTCTCTGGTCAGGTCATTATAATAGGAGCTGGTCAGGGACACTTTAACAATGACCTGACATCAGCACAATCTCTCTGAATGCAGGGCAGTGCTCCCCCACCAGTGACGGCGACACAGTTGCGACTATAACAAAGTGCAAGGAGTCTGAAAATGTCCAACCACAACTTTCAGGCGGCAGATGGACATTGATTGCACTCTTTGAATAGATTTTGTTTTCCATAATGTCCAATTAAAAGAATTGAAGGCATCTGGTGCATGAAGTCAAAGACCTTTCTGGTCACGAGTCTTAGTTGGTGCAACCAGCAGCAGCACACAAATATAAGAGCTGACTGCATGAAGGCGAGATGCAACAACAACCCATCTGGTGCATTGTTGTGGCACAGCAGAACATCTGGTCCAGGATCTTAGCACTCGATGTTTTTAAATATTTCTCTTACTTTTTAGTATAAATAATTTAGTATAAATTATAAGTGATTTTTTTCCAGTAATAATAGCAAAAACAAACGACTCACTTCCTGTCCTGGTAGAGGCCGCTGTGAGTACTGTGGGCCTGCCATCACTTTATTGTCTCCACAGTTGAAGTTCATTGATTCCCAACATTCGACCGGCTGCACATTCTTTGTCATTTGAAGGCCTTGCAAGAAAACGCCCAAAGTCGATCTTTGTGGTGGTTCTTGTGGAAAGAAATCAGCACGTCAGAAGACTTGCTGCTGTAAATCAAAGCAAGAACATGTAGAGGCACGAGACAGAATGTCCTGCCCACCTTGTGATGCCAGATACAGCTTGGCCAGAAGGACAAGCTGGACTCAAAGTGTTGCTCAACATATTGTCCCACTCGCCGTATGCATGGAGCTAATCCGCTGGAACAGAAAGGTACGTTTACTGAGTTACAGGCAAAGCTGTGAGCAGCAAAAGGTCTAAAAGACTGGAAAAGTGACATCCAGCCAGCAGGGTTAAGACTCACCAAGTGAAAGAAAACGTTCTTTAGTAAACTGCGTATTCCCGAATGATGGAACTGCTTTATTTGTTTACTTACTGCAGACATGCAGCTTGTTGATCTTCAGAATGTCGTTCTCTGACATGCCTTCCCTCTGGCCTATCTGTGCCGAGTGCTCGAGGGGAATGATGGTATCTCCTGCATTCTTCGAGAAGTCCTTCGGTGCATAATGCATTACAGACATTATGGCATCTTATTCTGAAAACAGGATGTTCGTCTGAAGAAACCGGATGTTGTCTCACGTTAATCTTTCCGCTAACTTTCAAAGTCCTTCGCTCGCTCCCGATCTGTGCCGTTTGAATGTGAATTTCAGCATAGGTGCACTAACATGTCTGACTATAGGATGTTTGCTGGCTTTTATCCCACTGTTCTTGTCATCCTCTTGTTGTTATGTATATGTATTGTCTCTTGTCTTTCAATTCATTTCAATTAAAATAAAAAATTATAATACATTTTTAAAATGCGTTAACGCGCGATAAAATAATTGTCGGCGTTAATTAATGAATGCGTTAACGCGAAATTAACGCGTTAACTTGCCCAGCACCATAAATAATATGGTTAAACATTCAGGATGATTACTCTGCAGAATCAGAAGCTGTATATATGGCTTCATCTCTATGTTGAAGTTTACCTATTAATCTGAGACACGACCTGTTTGTCTGGACAGGAATGATGCAAAATGCCTCTCAAGCTGTTGCCATAGTCCTGCGCTTTGAGTCCAGCTGCAAACAACATGTGGTCCAATGGATTAATAATCAACATCATTGACATAATACAAACACAGTCTGATTTCCCCTTGGGGATGAATAAAGTATATTTCTATTCTTCTTCTTCTATTCTATTTGCAAATAAGAGCTCAATGTTCTTACCGGTCAGGAGGACAGAAGCCACGATGAAGGTCCACATTGTGTACGAGGCGTCGGCGTCTGACCTGTGAGGAGGTTCACTCACTGCAACTGCTGCCATTGATACGCTTGTGACAAGGAAATAGTGACTCCACGTCTCCGTCTGTGGGTGCGGCGCCACGTTTGATGTGTATTTGATACCTCGGACCAAACAGCAGAGATGTGTGTTGTCACTTGTCAACAAAAGAGAGAACAGAAAGATTCCCCTCTCTTCTTCTTCTGCCTGCCATAAGTACTAATCATCTAATGACTTGCATGATCATTAAAACATCTTCCTCATAGCTGTCAGATCATTTACCAGAACCTCTTTTTTGCACCAGATCACGCCGGTGGTGAGGAAACATTTCAGCACAATTCATTTGTAAACTAATTCTACGAAAGCACTTCACTGCACTGAGGAAAGATGAAGGAAAGAGATTTAATGTGGTGAAATATAGAATGAAATAAATCAAATGAAAAGACAGCAATACAGTCTCGTATTGATGTTCTACTCATACCAGGTTGCTCAGTACCAAAGATATTTGCTTCATCGCTGCTGCACGTAACAACTTCAAGGAATACTCCACTGAGATGAAGATGAGAGGAGGAAGAGGAGAAACCTCGTATCCATCACGGATCCACTCAATGTGTTGCAGTCATTGCTCCACCTTTAAATGACTGAATGTGCTGCTCAACAAGCAATCCAACAGGACGAGGTGGACTGAAGCACTTGGGAGGTTGGTGGTGAAGAAGCTCTGAATGCTCCGCTGGATGCAGTAATATCTGAACATCGAAACACTCAGCTGAGCAGTTCATGATGCATTTGGTTGTAACCAGTGATTAATGTCTACACCGCAGTGATTCAGTGTCATTATGGGTGTGATGGACCGGTGTATGAATCAGTAATCTGTAATTTTGTAAGTTTAAAAAAGATTTGACTCAAATAAAATGAAGTGAAAAGTGTGCGTTTTATTTTGACAGCATGTCTCAGCAGTCCAGTCCGCTGAAACAGCAGCAAAGTGACTCACAAGTATCCAAACCTCAGACACGGAGGAGTCTGTTTCTGTTCATCAATCACAAAAGCTTTAAAAAATCCAATCTGATTCTAAAAAATAAAAAATAAAAAAGTCTTGGCAATCCTGAACTGTTCATCACTCAAGCTGCGCCTGAACGATCCAGTGGAGGACAAAGAGTGTGACATTGCTAAATTGCTACCTGGATGCCAGACAATCAACAGTTTTATTATTAATATTCCACCTGTATGTGTGTCAGATGGATCTTTGTATTTCATAATCATCATTTACAGTCAGTCAGGTGAAAACAATGCAGAACGTAGAATGATCCACATGAATGCAGGTAATAATAATAATAATGTATTTAATTTGTAACGCACTTTTCATTTTAAAAAAAATCTCAGAGTGCCACAGAGCCAGTACATAGTAAAAACATAGTAAAAAGCATACCGGTAGTTAAAACATAGTTAAAACACAGTAAAAAAAAAATAAACGATAATAAAATAAAAACCAGTGAATGAACAGAAACACAAAAGAAATAACTGACAGTGACTTAGGTCAGAAAGGCTTTCCTGAATAGAAAGGTTTTTAGGCCGGTCTTAAAAGAGACCAGTGTCTGTGTTGCCCTTAGGTGGTCAGGGAGACTGGTCCATAGGCGTGGAGCTGCCGAGCCAAAGGCCCGGTCGCCCATGGTGCGGAGCTTGGTGCTGGGGACCCGGAGGAGCGAGCTGTTTGATGATCTGAGGGTGCGGGTGGAGATTTGGGGAGTGATGAGGTCTTGTAGGTAGGGAGGTGCATGTCCATTTATGCATTTATGTGTGAGTAGTAGGACTTTGTAGTCAATCCGGAATGAGACAGGGAGCCAGTGTAGGGAGTGCAGAATGGGTGTTATGTGCTCATACTTCCGGACTCTCATCAGGATCCTGGCAGCACTGTTTTGGATGTATTGCAGCTTCTGGATGTTTTTGGCAGTGATCCCAGTGAATAGTGCGTTGCAGTGGTCCAGTCTTGAGGAGATAAAGGTGTGGACGAGCTTCTCTGCATCTGACAGGGTTAAAGTGGGGCGGAGTTTGGAGATGTTTTTGAGATGATAAAACGAGGTTTTGCACAGGTGTTTTATATGGTCATTAAAGGACAGGTGTGGGTCAAACCTAACTCCCAGATTAGTGACTGTGGAGGCGAGGGGGATGACCTGACCGTCGAAGGTGAGATGAGTTATGGAGGATGACTGAACCTGGTGTGGAGTGCCAACAAGGAGGGCTTCGGTTTTGCAACTGTTTACTGGAGAAAGTTGTTGCTCATCCACGCCTTTATCTCCCCAAGACAGGAGGTGAGACATGACATAATAGCTTTGCAACAACGAGGAAGTCATTTGCTGTTGTTGTTGAATGTGATTCATGATCAGTGGAAAGTCATTAGGTGAGGAATCTGCTGCGGTACTTAGGTGACAGTCACTTATAGGGAAGTTACCAACAGGTATTGCTGAGCTCAGCAGTGTTTGCAATAGTTAACGTTCAACGAAATATTTTATTTTACCTGAAGTGACATTTTGTGTCGTCGTTTTGATGTTTTATTTGTTGAAGTTTCGATGAGGAACTTTGATCTTGTGTTGGTTTTGGCCCTGGAGACAAAGACAAAGAGTCCCTTCAGACAGACCTTTGTGATTTCACACGGAGCCGCACCTGATGATTAAGAATTAAGAACAACTATATCGAAATATATTGTGGCTGATGAAGTTGTTTGCTCATGTAGGTCATACAAAGGCATCAGTTACATTTAAATTGAGAGGTCATAACCTGTTAGAAGTTCCTGGGGTGATATATTTGTGACATGATTTGCTGTCCCCTGAAGTTTTGTCAGCACCAAAGAGGTAAAGAAAAACCCGCTACCCTCTTCCCTTCCCCTCCACATCTCTGCAACCTGCCCCCCCCACACCCCCCCCCTGACTAGTTCCCATGCATTCCTAGTGGCCTCAGAAACCCAATATACCCCTTTTGGTGTGTCCACAGATCCTCAGTGTGGCCTTTCCGCCATGCCAGCTGCCTTCCCCTCCTTCAGCCAAATGGAATGTTAAGCCCCACTTGTGGCTGGCTTTGTCCCCCGTCATGCAAGGCAAACAAAAGGCAAAGTGGCTTTTCATTGTATGAGGGAAGTCCAATACCCACAAATCCTCCTTCTCACAAAGAAACGTGCGCAGAGTGTGTGAGCCAAAGCAGGAGAACCTGCACACAACGACACATAGACACCCATAGGCCTGCACGCATGTAGCTCAGCAGGTGTTTGCATGCACACAGGAGTGCTACACACACACACACACACACACACACACACACAGGGTTTAACAGGGTCAAACTAATAACTGACCTGGCAGACACAAATGTGAGCCACTCCTTCTGTCTGATTGATGTTCATTAAGCCATTGTTGACGACACACATACATCAAACACTCATTCATAGCAGAGCAAAGGTATCAAACCTCTTCATCAAGAGGAACTCTTGTCTCTCATCGTATACCGATGATAACTCACCGGTAAACGTACCTTTCTGTGGCAGCGGATTAGCTCCATGCATACGGCGAGTGGGACAATATGTTGAGCAACACTTTGAGTCCAGCTTGTCCTTCTGGCCAAGCTGTATCTGGCATCACAAGGTGGGCAGGACATTCTGTCTCGTGCCTCTACATGTTCTTGCTTTGATTTACAGCAGCAAGTCTTCTGACGTGCTGATTTCTTTCCACA
This sequence comes from Ophthalmolycus amberensis, assembly GCA_024529925.1. Lineage (NCBI taxonomy): Eukaryota > Metazoa > Chordata > Actinopteri > Perciformes > Zoarcidae > Ophthalmolycus > Ophthalmolycus amberensis. The sequence goes on along the minus strand of JAFEUB010000060.1, from coordinate 87,255 downwards.
ACAGTCTCCACAAGAACCACCACAAAGATCGACTTTGGGCGTTTTCTTGCAAGGCCTTCAAATGACAAAGAACGTGCAGCCGGTCGAATGTTGGGAATCAATGAACTTCAACTGTGGAGACAATAAAGTGATGGCAGGCCCACAGTACTCACAGCGGCCTCTACCAGGACAGGAAGTGAGTCGTTTGTTTTTGCTATTAATTACTGGAAAAAAATCACTTTTATACACTTATAATTTATACTAAAAAGTAAGAGAAATATTTAAAAACATCGAGTGCAGCTTGATAAAAACAATCCAGTTGTATCCTATTGAACATACTTGATGACTAATGTCTGTGAACACATTATTCCTCTGCTTCAGATGGAGGTTTCAGTGCTGCAGTAGTCCTGGTTTCACCGCATCCAACTGCCAAACAACGACAGACATCAACAACTACGAGGAATACGTCAGCTGGACGGTCGCCAGCGACTCCTTCCTGACTGGAGTGAGAAGCTCCTTTGATGGAGTCAGTCGATAAGATCATCTGTGACAGTTCATCACAGGCAGACCTCCACATCCCACCGACAGCGCCTCGTAGCCGCCACATCTTTCCACCATTTATTGTTAATAACGAGGAAACAAGCCGTTTGTAAAAGGCTCTTAAAGAGTTCTTGTTTCCCGCTGACAGTGACCGGCGGTGGAGTTTGACATCCTGCCAGAGGAAGAGTCCGTGAAGCTTCCACCACTGACAAGATCCTGGACCAGATGTTCTGCTGTGCCACAACAATGCACCAGATGGGTTGTTGTTGCATCTCGCCTTCATGCAGTCAGCTCTTATATTTGTGTGCTGCTGCTGGTTGCACCAACTAAGACTCGTGACCAGAAAGGTCTTTGACTTTATGCACCAGATGCCTTCAATTCTTTTAATTGGACATTATGGAAAACAAAATCTATTCAACGAGTGCAATCAATGTCCATCTGCCGCCTGAAAGTTGTGGTTGGACATTTTCAGACTCCTTGCACTTTGTTATAGTCGCAACTGTGTCGCCGTCACTGGTGGGGGAGCACTGCCCTGCATTCAGAGAGATTGTGCTGATGTCAGGTCATTGTTAAAGTGTCCCTGACCAGCTCCTATTATAATGACCTGACCAGAGAAACTGGGCTCAGAGCTGCACTCGTGATGCACTTGTGAAAGAAAACACGACCCTCAATATGGTTCCAGTGTGTTGCTGCAGAGCTCCACGATGTCTTCGTTACTGTTCTCACACCGTGTCTGTGCAGCTGTGTGTGTTGAACACAGCTGGCAGCGGAGAGCTTTCTCATGCAACGTCTCTCTCCGGGTGTTCAAGCAGGTTTGCAACATTACATGTTTGACTAATGTTGTTATTGCTGATCTAGATGACATCATGAGGTCGTTCTCTGTCAGGTGGAACATGCTTCAATGATGCAAGGTGTTACATGAGAACTGATATATGATATATAAGGTTTTTATGTATCTATTTGTAAATGTAGAACATTCTTTTGTGATTTCAATGCTGAGTACTGTATTGCAATCAATAGATATCAGGACTTGGACAAAAGACTGTATTTGCTAAACTGTGTTTTGTACTTATTGTAAATAAAGTCAACATGAATTATAAGTTTCTGGGCTTAATCACATCGGTCAATCAACATTTTTCACACTGCAATATTCACATGTTGGCTGTTGTTGTTGTTGGCCACATTAATACTCACAATTTTACAAAACACTGGTGATGAGTCTTCCAGGAGATAACAACTAATAGCTCCGCTTAACTTTAATATCAGCAAGTGTTTTGGATGATACAACCAACTTCTACAAGAGATCTGACAACAAACATTTAGAGAAAGGAAATGTAACAGCAGCGTGGACCAGCCTCACATGTCTGTAGTACATCCAGCGCATGCTTTTGTTGTTGTATGAAAAGTGGAGAATAAACTAAATATGGTGCAAGACCTGTATCGTGTTGATCTGACAAAAATCATTTTGGACATGAGTGATCAGTTGTTGAAGAAGTATCTCAGATGTATTTACTTCAAACATATAGTAATACCTCATTGTAGAAATACTGTCATACAGGTTAAAGTCCTGCAATTCAAACAAGTTAAAGTACAAAAGTTTGAGCGTCAAAATATACGTAAAGTACCAACAGTTAAAGTTCTCACTGTGCAGAATTGTCCCATTTCAGCAAAATATATATGATGTCAGTGGACCATAATCATTGATGCAATGTGTCCATCACTAAAGCTGCAGCTCATAGAGTGCATATCTCCACCGCTGTACTGTGTGATTGAATGAATACAGTCAGTAATGTAAAGCGTCATCAAACATACTTCATTCTAACTCAAAAACAAGCGGCGTTCTACAAACAACGGGCTCGACGTTGTAGTTCAATACACGTCACACAGTGGTGCTGAAACACAAAGGTGAGCTCAGTGAGCTGTCGACCCGCTCAGCAGCGGCGGCGAGGTTCAGCAGTGTGTGTGCTGAGGTTCCGTCTCTGTTAGCGGTCAGCCAAACACAAAGCAAACAATATCAGTGAGTCGCAGAGCAGCGAGATAACGCCTCATGATGTATTACTTGATTTAATAGGAGAATAAGAACACAACTTCAAGTCCCTCAAAGGTTTAGCTCAGTGCACAACGTGAGTAAATGCACTTAGAGACAAACCAATGTGACGTTTCTGTGCATCCGTGAAACTGTGTCCGTCTACTTCCTGTCCACTGAAATGTTTTGACTTAGCCGTAGTGCTACGTGTTGAGATATCCGTCTTTGAGGTGAAGCATCATCGGACCCTTGATTCAGTATCATCAGTATTAATAAATGCACAACATTTTGTACAGATATCAATGGCTGCAACGTGATGTATCCAATGACTTGGTTGATCCCCTGAGCCTCCTCTTGTGCCTCCAGGTCCAACCAGCTGACTGTTGAAGGGCTGCATGTGATCTGGCGGAGTGATCTAGCCGGTGATAAGGTGCGGGCCGATGGATTGCCTAATGTAGTGAAGCAGCCAGCATCTCCCACTGTGGCAGCACCCGCAGTGAGTGGAGGCCACATGGTGTACGGTCTGTTGGAGACATGTTTTCGAGGTGTGGTTCCTACTAACCGCCCAGTAAAGTCCCCGAGACGATGCAGACGATGCTGAAAGCGAGACGTCGTCCTCTTCATCAAAACATAGCATACCTGTCAGCTCCTGTTGATGACCCTGCTCCCTTACATCCAATCCCTGCAACGAGACAGCTTTCTGAACATTTGACAAAAAGTTTTTAAAAAAAGAAAAATTAAAAATCTAAAACAACACAGCTTTCATAAGAAGATATCATTTCTAGGGTCAAAAACCTGAGAGCAAAGACTTGCAGGGGGAAATGGAGTGTGTGTGTGTGTGTGTGTGTGTGTGTGTGTGTGTTGGGGGGGAGATAGGAAAAAGAAAGAAATACATCAAAGAGGGGGTAATGAAGCTTGTCCAATCCTGAAGAGCCACATTAGAAAACAGAGACGCAGTGATTGTGGGGCTGCGAGAGAGAGAGATGGGGATGAATTATGATGAAGCTGTGGGTGATGAAGGGAGAAGGAGAAGGCAGCAGGTGGATGGTATTTCATTGCCATTGTTACAGTCGCTCCCTCTCCTTTTTCTTTTGCCCTATTATCTCCATCTCCCCCCCCCCCCCCCCCCACACCTCCCCCCCACCCTGTCTCTGTGTCCTGCGAAGCGAATCCTGCCCCTAAATGGGAACAGAGGTACAGCAGTGATCACGCTGGTATTCTCCAGCAGGGCCCCTTCCTCAGCTCATTAAGCCCACGGCAGAGCTCTACTTACCTGCCTGGGATACAGCGGGCTTTGGAGAAAGAGAGCGATGAGGCGGGGGAGTCGGGGGAGTCGGGGCGATGCAGCAGGCTTTCATAGGGGGGGGGGGGAGAGATTAAAAAAAACAGAGTCGGTGGATGAGAGAGATTACTCTCAGTAAGAGAAGAGCTCCATGGTTTGAGCAGTGTAGTGACTCCAAGTTTCCTCAGATTCTGATCCTTTTAAACTTGCACATAACACGTTGTAGCCCCAGATAGCACCGAGTGGACATTATTCGTAGTGTACGCCTGAAGCAGAGCATCACGGTGAAGACGAGACAAGCGGATGTGCTTATCAACCTGCCTGCATGTGTTGTATTGTGTATGTGTAACATGTTATGTCTGTATCTGCTCTGTATGCATTAATTAGTGAACATAGTAGTATAATTATATCCTGTAACTAACATCATCCTCTTCTCCTTTTGTGATTGCTCTGCATGTTGGAAGAAGATCGATAATCGAAATGTTTCCAACAGAAATCGTATTTATTCCGATGTTATGGCCACGATCAGAGGATCCGCTCAACGAGGCGAAATCAATCCGCAGAAGTGCTGCAGACGTAGGAGTCCAAATGTGTTTGACTGCGACAGTCTTCAGTCCAACATGGAGGAAGCTTCCGTAGCTTCCTACCTTTCAATTTGACTTCACCTCCTCTGTTGGCAGTGCTCATCCATCAACTGAGTGAATAAATGTGAAGCTGAAAGGTGGATCTTCTCTTGCCGGATGTTAACAACACACCGTGACACTAACTGCAACACATCTTAGGACATGTTTGACTTACTGATCTGCATTTTCTTGGATACCGACAACATGTTCAAGGACAAGTGAGCGTTTTCAGTACCTCTGGTGGATCGTTTGTGGCCTTCCTCCACAGTAAACAAAACTCTTCTGTGACTATGAAGGTGAATTAACTGCTGTATAACTGTCTCAACTTATCTTAAAAACTGTCCACTTTTAAAGCCTGTAAAAACAAACCCACAGGTCCGAGCATACACGACAATATGTTGTTGTAATTATAATATTCTGATTGTTATTACGACATAGAAGCGTGTCGCTAAGGTGCTATAGACAACGTCTCTGCGGGGCTCCAAATGTCTCAGGTGTAACGAGAAGGAAGAAACATTATACAAAGAAAGAAAGGATAAAACAGGATGGAAAAGGGGAAGACAGGAGGAGGAGGAGGAGGAGGAATGAGAGGGCTGGGATTTGAAGCAAGACAAAAGTCTCGTGAGGAGGAAAGATCACTCCTCTGTAATGCTGTGCTCAATGAGGGAGAACCCGAGGAGAATACATTTGAGGTCCTGGAGACGAGAGCTTCACACGCTGCAACATTCCCCAAATCACTTCACATCACTCAGACCTACACTTAGACATGAGCCCTAATCGCCACAGAACGGCTTCCTTTCTCTGCCAGTTCTCTTCCTCCACTCCTTCAGTCAGTTTCCCCGTCTTCTCATGTTCTGTCTACTCTGATCATGTAATTAAATAATATTAAATACGAATATAATAATACAATATACAGCACCCCCTGATGGGTGGAGAACCCAAGTGAATGTAAAGTCTACCGCCGTTCGCTGATCGTTGGAAGTGATGTCAAAGGTGCAACAAAGATCCACTAACAGAACGACATAACGAGGGACTCTGTGAACGCGTCAAGCAGCCTCAAAATGACAACAAATAGAGTTTGTGATCCGTCACTTTCTAACAGTAGGCTTGGCTTTCTTCTTCTTGATCACATTTTGGAGCGAGAGCCCACATTCCGTCGACGGTTATTCCCAAAGGACAGATCTAAGCGAGACTGAGTTCCATCAACCGGATGGGCAGCAGTTCTGAATCCTTCCAGCTATCAGACGGCTGTTAAACAAACATACGAGTCTGCCGTCATTCGCACAGAACACTTGAAGCCTTTCGGCGCCAGTGTGTCCTTGATCGTCTGGTGTCGACAGCCTGGAACACATGCCGGCTTCACTGCCTTCTGAGCGGGCTCCGTCCGGACGTGGCCTCGGCCTTTGGTTCGTCACGGCGGCTGATATATACGTGCAACACGTGTTGCTGCACAAGGACGCACGTAACTGCACTCTTGCACACATGTTAAAAATATATTCTTAAAAAAAGTCCTGCAAACCAAACATCGTAGTAAGTAAAAAGCTGACGAGGCCGTATTCACACGGAATACTGAATAGGTTTTCATTTGAACCAAAGGAAAGAGGTTCACCTTTTCCTCCTCTGTGTGTAATCTGAAATCCTTTGTTGCCCTCAATGTTCTCCCAGCACTTTGTGCTGAAGCCATAACACACTACATGACTCCATTTGTTCTCATGGTGGCTGTTGACACCTGCAAACAGCTGTGTGTAGCTCTGTCTGTGTAGCCCAGAAAGAAAACAAGACCAAACTCTGTTCTGCAGAGAAGACCTGGCTGCTGCAGCCCAAACATTCTCAAAGCTCCAAAACAGATGAATCGGCTCCCACAAGGGGGGGGGGGGGGGGGGGGGGGACCTATGGTGGGAAAAGGAGCGAAAAGAAGGTGATGGGTTAGAAGAGGAGGGAGTGATTGATTAGATGCCACAAAGGAAAGAGAGAAATGGAGATCAGTTAGAAGTCTCATTGGGAAAGGATGAAAGGGGAAAAGGCAGATTGAGGAAGAGGAGAGGAAGAGAGAGTGCGTGTGGTAGTGAAGGGTGTCAGCGGCAGAGACTTTGCATCGAAAAAACAAGAAAGGAAAAGAAAGAATTGAAAGTGATAAAAGGGAAAGCCGGCAGTAGTGAAAGGCTCCCGGTGACGTGAACGTAGTGAGAAGCAGCCAGAGGAGCGAAAGGCCACTCAGCCTGGAGCTCGCAGGCTATAAAGGGACGACGCTAAAGACCCGCCGACAGACAGGGGCAGTAAACGCAACGCAAACAGGTCCGCCCCCCCAAACAGGTCCGCCCCCCCAAACTAGGTCCCGCCCCCCATGGCCTTGGCTGAGGAATGTGCCCCCCCCCCCCCTGCTTTGTATTCGGGGTCAGACGCCAGACTCTCCAATCCCATGGTCTCTGTGAACCAAGCAGGTCTGGGGTCAAGAGATCAAAACACAACCCAAAAGACAACAGAGCCTCTGCTGGTTAACAGAAGAATCCACGCCCCCCCCCCCCCCCTCTCAGCATGCGTCCCCGCTCCTGTCCAGTTGGCGTCCTGGGCTGAAGCGCCATCGTGTAATAAAATGGAATTATGCCCTTAATCATTGCCCTCTCTCCTGCTCGCTCGCTCTCTTCCTCTCTTTATCTCCCTTCTTCCACACCAGCTCTTCCTTTTCTTTTTGAAGTCATTATTGGATCCTGGGACACTTTTATGACATTTATTCTGCTTGGCAGTTCTCTTCCTCCCTATCCCATCTCTCTCCTTTCTCTCAGCGTCCCTCTCTCTTTCTGTTAATTACCCTTGCAGTCTTATCTGTCGACACCCTTCAAACTTGCGGTTCCTTGTCATGAATCAAGTGTACCCCCCCCTCCTCCTCCTCCTCCTCCTCCACTTCCTCCTCATCCTCCTCATCCTCCTCTACCCGTATCAGCCAAACAATTAAGCAACCGGCTCGCTCTAATTAAGCATCACAGAGACACATGCAGAACTCCAGCTCTCTTCCTTTGTACGGCCCACTCGTCCCTTTATGGTCGAGTCACTTCCTCTGTTGCACGTGTAACAGAGTTAAAAATGTACTTTATTATTCTGTCGAGTATGTGTGAATTCTATCTTTATGAGCTATTTTTATTTAGCGTTTTAATTTGTTAATGCTTCCTGCGGAAGCGGCTGTCTCGCCTCTTTTGTACCTCCGAAGCCCCCGTAGTCCCGACTTTCCCTCACAGTGGTGTTTCGTACTGATGAGGGTAAGTTGTGTGGAATAATATCGTTGCACTGTTTTGTTGTTTTCTTCGGGAATGTAACTGTTTACGTTACGTACTTTAGTAACTACTAAGGCGACGACCTTATGAAGCTGTTACGTGCCGTTTTGACTGTGGAAAATATAAGTTTACTGGCTGTTTCAGTTCGCCTATTTGGCGCCATTTACTTTTACGTCAGGCTGCCCTGTCATAACGTAACGACGCAGATACTTTGGCATTCCTTTGTGTGAATTCTGTTGTCTTGCATGTTTAGGAGCGGATGTATACAGAGAGAGTGAGACCAGGAAGAAACTAATGTGGTTTATGTTGTCTTCTGCAGCGAATAAATGCTGGAAAACTACCCTCTGAGTCGTCTCCTTCAATGCCATTCCAAGTCTGTTACACACGTTCTCGACCAGAAAGCGTCACCCTGAACGCTGAACCCTGAACGCTGAACCCTGAACCCTGAACCTGGAAACCCGCCGGTGGGATGGAAAAGCATGTTTATTTAAACAATCGCCAAAACCGCACCGTTAACCGTAGCCGGGAGCTGTTAAGACTGTTATTATTGTCAGATTTGTATCTTTCCGACAGTCCGCAAACACATCATGTGTGACGAACGCTTCCATCAGAAAACTACCAAAACTAAGCTTAAAGTTATGATATTTCATCAAATGTTTCATTTAAAATAAACCGTTTGAAGCAACCAGATCCTGAATAAACATTAAATTCTGAGGTCTTCAGTGTAACTAGGAAGCCATGATTGATTTGGCTGAGATCAACATCTCCTGACAAAAAACCTGTGAACTGTGACTGAACTTCATGCTGCTGAACACAGAGGAGAGAGGAGAGAGGAGAGGAGAGGAGAGAGGAGAGAGGAGAGGAGAGAGGAGAGAGGAGAGGAGAGGAGAGAGGAGAGAGAGGAGAGAGGAGAGGAGAGAGAGGAGAGAGGAGAGGAGAGAGCAGAGAGGAGAGGAGAGGAGAGAGGAGAGAGGAGAGGAGAGAGGAGAGAGAGGAGAGAGGAGAGGAGAGGAGAGGAGAGGAGAGGAGAGGAGAGGAGAGGAGAGAGGAGAGGAGAGAGGAGAGAGGAGAGGAGAGGAGAGAGGAGAGAGGAGAGGAGAGAGGAGAGAGGAGAGGAGAGAGGAGAGGAGAGGAGAGGAGAGGAGAGAGGAGAGGAGAGAGGAGAGAGGAGAGGAGAGAGGAGAGGAGAGGAGAGGAGAGGAGAGAGGAGAGGAGAGAGGAGAGAGGAGAGAGAGGAGAGAGGAGAGAGCAGAGAGGAGAGGAGAGGAGAGGAGAGAGGAGAGGAGAGAGGAGAGAGCAGAGAGGAGAGAGGAGAGGAGAGGAGAGAGGAGAGAGGAGAGAGCAGAGAGCAGAGAGGAGAGAGGAGAGAGCAGAGAGGAGAGGAGAGGAGAGGAGAGGAGAGGATGTAAAAATGTGAATAGTTTATAAATATTTATTGCACGTAGAGCCTCCATTTTATTTCCCAACTTTGGCAACACTTGTGGACACCTGGAACAATGTTGGATGTAAAGATTCCATTGTTTGCTAAATTTGTGAAATATATTATCATATATTATTAAATATGTTTTAGTCTTTTGTATGATTCATGGCATTGTTATTGTGCGGTACAGCACAAAATATATGTTTTAGTTCTCTGCTTCCAGCCATGACTGTTGTGTTTCTGCAGAGGTGCAGGACTTTCATATTGCAATCAAGAGCACAGAGAGTAAATGTGACGGCAGTGAAACATGCTTTGGGGTTCAGAGGGTTAATAAGAAGAGAAAGGCCTGCTGACAGCAAGCCTTCTGTTATTGCTTCCACTGACGTTCAGCAGGAAAGAAGAAGTGAAGATGGAGTTGAAACAATAGATTACCATAATAGAATGTCCCGCCTGTCCTCCCTAATGACAAAAAACGTGTTTCAAATAGTGCAAACTCTGTTACCTTCCTCCCGTGAATTCACTTCGTGTGCCTGCTTCCTGCTGGAGTCCGAACAGTGAGGGCTTAATAATACCGATCGATGATGATATCGATTGCGCGGCTGATGAGGTGTCCCTGTTCAAGGCACTTAGCTTTAAATGTCCACCTGTGTGTGTGTGTGTGTGTGGTGCAGCCCACAGCCAGCCACCCACAGGAACCAGTCCCACTGACACCAGCGCTGCGTCGGGCGGCGTTAACGAGAGATGACAAGAAGCGTCCCGAGCGGCCCGGCTCATGCAGCTGACCTTCAGAAGGAGCCGGGCCCCTTTATGATTGATGGCTTTAATACGATTGATGCAATAAAGCAGAACTAAATACAGAATTAGCCGTAGTGCTACGGGGACGTTATTACACTTCATTATTGCTTTCCGAAGTGGCAGATGACCCACATAATACAAAGGCTGCGATGTGATTATATATGCTCTTTGTTTGTGATGCTGCTGACCGGCTCCTTTTGAAGCAGCACTTCCCGTCCCAAATCACATCACATCACCATTATTAGGGTTTCAGTCATCGGAGCTTTATAACAGATTGGTTCATGTGAGGTGTAACAGCGATATAACTTCATGGTGTAGGATAACACACCAGGAACACGAATGTCTGCTGATGCATAGACAACTCACATGCTTCATGGTCGTTTCTGTACAGCCCAGTCACCGAGACAACATGGTGGAAATGTTTCAGCACCTCAAGAATACCTCGAAATTGCATTTGGTCAGCAAGTGACGCAGTACAACGAGCGACAGTTGTCCAAAGCTACGGTGTGTAATACGGACTGTAGGAACATAGATCAGGTAAGATCAGTCAGACAAGGAGAGGAAATGTTGTTTTTCACGTAATGTTGTTACAATGGTCACGTAAAGTTGCTTCAGAAAGTCTGCTCGGGGTGGTTGTTGTTTATTTACAGTATGTTGTTCCTTCATTATTCAAACGCAAACCGTCAGGTTTTTTTTAACCTCAACTAGTTTTGTTGCCTAATCCTCAGTGATCATTTCACAGCGTTACACAGCAGACCTTCAACCAGCAGACCTTCACCCAGCAGACCTTAACCCAGCAGACCTTCACCCAGCAGACCTTCACCCAGCAGACCTTCACCCAGGAGACCTTCAACCAGCAGACCTTCACCCAGGAGACCTTCAACCAGCAGACCTTCACCCAGGAGACCTTCAACCAGCAGACCTTCAACCAGCAGACCTTCAACCAGCAGACCTTCACCCAGGAGACCTTCACCCAGCAGACCTTCACCCAGGAGACCTTCAACCAGCAGACCTTCACCCAGGAGACCTTCACCCAGGAGACCTTCACCCAGCAGACCTTCACCCAGGAGACCTTCAACCAGCAGACCTTCAACCAGCAGACCTTCACCCAGCAGACCTTCAACCAGCAGACCTTCACCCAGGAGACCTTCACCCAGCAGACCTTCACCCAGCAGACCTTCACCCAGCAGACCTTCACCCAGCAGACCTTCACCCAGGAGACCTTCACCCAGGAGACCTTCACCCAGGAGACCTTCACCCAGCAGACCTTCAACCAGCAGACCTTCACCCAGCAGACCTTCACCCAGCAGACCTTCACCCAGGAGACCTTCACCCAGGAGACCTTCACCCAGGAGACCTTCACCCAGCAGACCTTCACCCAGCAGACCTTCACCCAGGAGACCTTCACCCAGGAGACCTTCACCCAGCAGACCTTCACCCAGGAGACCTTCAACCAGCAGACCTTCACCCAGCAGACCTTCACCCAGCAGACCTTCACCCAGGAGACCTTCAACCAGCAGACCTTCACCCAGGAGACCTTCACCCAGCAGACCTTCACCCAGGAGACCTTCAACCAGCAGACCTTCACCCAGCAGACCTTCACCCAGCAGACCTTCACCCAGCAGACCTTAACCCAGCAGACCTTCACCCAGCAGACCTTCACCCAGCAGACCTTCACCCAGGAGACCTTCAACCAGCAGACCTTCACCCAGGAGACCTTCACCCAGGAGACCTTCACCCAGCAGACCTTCAACCAGCAGACCTTCACCCAGCAGACCTTCACCCAGCAGACCTTAACCCAGCAGACCTTCACCCAGCAGACCTTCACCCAGGAGACCTTCAACCAGCAGACCTTCACCCAGGAGACCTTCACCCAGCAGACCTTCACCCAGGAGACCTTCACCCAGCAGACCTTCACCCAGCAGACCTTCACCCAGGAGACCTTCACCCAGCAGACCTTCACCCAGCAGACCTTAACCCAGCAGACCTTCACCCAGGAGACCTTCACCCAGCAGACCTTCACCCAGGAGACCTTCAACCAGCAGACCTTCACCCAGGAGACCTTCAACCAGCAGACCTTCACCCAGGAGACCTTCACCCAGCAGACCTTCACCCAGGAGACCTTCAACCAGCAGACCTTCACCCAGCAGACCTTCACCCAGCAGACCTTCACCCAGGAGACCTTCAACCAGCAGACCTTCACCCAGGAGACCTTCACCCAGCAGACCTTCACCCAGGAGACCTTCAACCAGCAGACCTTCACCCAGCAGACCTTCACCCAGCAGACCTTCACCCAGCAGACCTTAACCCAGCAGACCTTCACCCAGCAGACCTTCACCCAGCAGACCTTCACCCAGGAGACCTTCAACCAGCAGACCTTCACCCAGGAGACCTTCACCCAGGAGACCTTCACCCAGCAGACCTTCAACCAGCAGACCTTCACCCAGCAGACCTTAACCCAGCAGACCTTCACCCAGCAGACCTTCACCCAGGAGACCTTCAACCAGCAGACCTTCACCCAGCAGACCTTCACCCAGGAGACCTTCACCCAGCAGACCTTCACCCAGCAGACCTTCACCCAGCAGACCTTCACCCAGGAGACCTTCACCCAGCAGACCTTCACCCAGCAGACCTTAACCCAGCAGACCTTCACCCAGGAGACCTTCACCCAGCAGACCTTCACCCAGGAGACCACCCAGCAGACCTTCACCCAGCAGACCTTCACCCAGGAGACCTTCACCCAGGAGACCTTCACCCAGCAGACCTTCAACCAGCAGACCTTCACCCAGCAGACCTTAACCCAGCAGACCTTCACCCAGCAGACCTTCACCCAGCAGACCTTCACCCAGGAGACCTTCAACCAGCAGACCTTCACCCAGGAGACCTTCACCCAGCAGACCTTCACCCAGGAGACCTTCACCCAGCAGACCTTCACCCAGGAGACCTTCAACCAGCAGACCTTCACCCAGCAGACCTTCACCCAGCAGACCTTCAACCAGCAGACCTTCACCCAGGAGACCTTCACCCAGCAGACCTTCACCCAGGAGACCTTCACCCAGCAGACCTTCACCCAGCAGACCTTCACCCAGCAGACCTTAACCCAGCAGACCTTCACCCAGCAGACCTTCACCCAGCAGACCTTCACCCAGCAGACCTTAACCCAGCAGACCTTCACCCAGCAGACCTTCACCCAGCAGACCTTCACCCAGCAGACCTTCACCCAGGAGACCTTCACCCAGCAGACCTTCACCCAGCAGACCTTAACCCAGCAGACCTTCACCCAGGAGACCTTCACCCAGCAGACCTTCACCCAGGAGACCACCCAGCAGACCTTCACCCAGCAGACCTTCACCCAGGAGACCTTCACCCAGGAGACCTTCAACCAGCAGACCTTCACCCAGCAGACCTTCACCCAGGAGACCACCCAGCAGACCTTCACCCAGCAGACCTTCACCCAGGAGACCTTCACCCAGGAGACCTTCACCCAGCAGACCTTCACCCAGCAGACCTTCACCCAGGAGACCTTCACCCAGGAGACCTTCACCCAGCAGACCTTCACCCAGGAGACCTTCACCCAGCAGACCTTCACCCAGGAGACCTTCAACCAGCAGACCTTCACCCAGGAGACCTTCACCCAGCAGACCTTCACCCAGGAGACCTTCACCCAGCAGACCTTCACCCAGGAGACCTTCAACCAGCAGACCTTCACCCAGGAGACCTTCACCCAGGAGACCTTAACCCAGCAGACCTTCAACCAGGAGACCTTCACCCAGCAGACCTTCACCCAGCAGACCTTCACCCAGGAGACCTTCACCCAGCAGACCTTCACCCAGCAGACCTTCACCCAACAGACCTTAACCCAGCAGACCTTCACCCAGGAGACCTTCACCCAGGAGACCTTCACCCAGCAGACCTTCACCCAGCAGACCTTCACCCAGGAGACCTTCACCCAGCAGACCTTCACCCAGCAGACCTTCACCCAACAGACCTTAACCCAGCAGACCTTCAACCAGCAGACCTTCACCCAGCAGACCTTCACCCAGCAGACCTTAACCCAGCAGACCTTCAACCAGGAGACCTTCACCCAGGAGACCTTCACCCAGCAGACCTTCACCCAGGAGACCTTCACCCAGCAGACCTTCACCCAGGAGACCTTCACCCAACAGACCTTTACCCAGGAGACCTTCACGCAGCAGACCTTTACCCAGGAGACCTTCACCCAGGAGACCTTCACCCAGCAGACCTTCACCCAGCAGATCTTCACCCAGGAGACTGCAGTTCGTGTCCCATGTGAAACAAAAAGGAAACTTACGCTTTTTTAACGTAACGATGTTTTCGGTAACACCTGTTACATAATGTTACATGAGAGACGGATACCTCAGAACCTGGAGGAAAATATGAGAAACAACGTTTTTGGTAATTGACCCTTTAAATATTGAAGAATAGAACATTCTGTCTGCTTTGGGCAAAGCCGTGCAACCGCTGTCACGCAAGGAGACGAGCTAATACAGCATCCCTTTCTCTCTCACTCTCTTTCATCTCCTTTCCGTCAAAGACACGCACACTGACGTATGTGCACGCTGACACTCACACGTACTCAACAAGGGCAACACGGAGGAAGCACTTGGGTGTGCAAGAAGATGGTTTTTTGTAATTATTTCTCCGCTCCGTGGTCGACATGGAAAATATTACCCACATGAACAGAAGCAATCAGTTTCCTCCTCAAGGTGTCGGATACACTTAATACGTTGCACCAAGGATGATTTGAAATGCATAATCCCTCTCCCACACGCTTCCTCGTCTGCGTATATTTAATAATTTCCCCCAATAACTGCATGAATAACATTAAAAATGTCACAGCAGTGGTTTGTGAAGGAATGTAGAAATACCTGTAGTCTGACATTTTTATTATTTGTTATTGGAAAGGTAAAGGAGCCGATCGACATGCCGGTTGACACAGTGATTGAATAAAATGGGAAATGGAACGTGACGGAAAGTCAAGGGCGGAAGCACCGGGGGGGGGCTTTCTATTCACTCAGCGCTCGAGACAACGTTTCGCTTTTTCTGAAAAACGTCTCACTCCAACGGAAGTCAGAGCAGGGCCGAGAGTGAAACAGGTGGCTACAGCTGCTGTTTGCAATGCACATCACTCTGCATTTGGGGTTAATTGTGAGAAACCGGGCTTGTTACCGGATGGCTGCCAGTTTAAATCCCTTAACAGGCCGGGGAAATCAAGGCTGGGAAAGGTAGCGAGACGCCCGCATTCCCTGCACACTGTTGTTGCTGTACAATGAGGGAACCAAGCAATCAAGTGCCTGCTCGGTGTGTATGTGTGTGTGTGTGTATGAATAACTCTCTCCCGCTCACCTCAGCTGTTATTAAAAATGTGTTACTTGCCAACTCTGCAAGTGCCTGTTGAGCTGGCGTGGCTTGTCTGATGAGGTGTATCTCAGAGAAGTCTCTGCAAATTGGAACGCTAACGGCTGAAATCTATCTTCTTTTTTTTCAAAAATTGTTTAACTGCTTTGTTTTTTCGCAGTTGAGGTTATCTTTCAGAGAGAAACATTTTTTTAAAAGCAAACCAATTTCTACACCACTTTTTTTCAAGAGCAGCAGTTTCTCAATTTGGCATTTTGTTTCACCAGCAACCAGCTGCGTATCTGAGGAGACAGGTTGGGTTTGTCTGCTTTATTGAGAGTCTAGGTTTTCTGTGTTTGCTTCCTGCCCACATGGCCTCCAGTGATAAGAGCAGGAACAATTCCTTCACTTCCCAGAGTGCTGTTCTGCCCTTTTGCTTTCTGGTTGGTGCTGACGTGATTCCATTTCGTCTGACTGACACAAGTCTGTTTTTGCCCCAAACTTGAAATACAACAAATGGCTTTGTGTGCCAGGATCAGAGAAGTCCATCATCATTCTTCTGCAATCAAAGTGATTCATAATTGTTTAGACATTTTACCGCAATGTTGCTAGAAGCTATTAGCAATGGCTAAATGCCACAACTTCCTTGAGCCTCCTCTGGTTGCCCGACAACTCGCAACACTTTTGCTTTTTCTGGACAGATTGAAAAGAAGAAATGTAACGTTTTAAGTCGGGAACTTAAGCGTTGCTGGTACTGTAGGCCAGGCTAGCTTTTAACCCGTTTCCAGTCTTTGTGCTAAGCTAAGCTAACAATCAACCTTCTCATCTAACTGCGAATACGAGTATTTCCCAAAGTTTTAGTTGCCTAAACAAACCCATACCGTAACAACAGAAGAGACTGATTGACTTTGTGAGAACACTGAATGTCTTCTCACTTATTAAAAACCCTGAATGTTCTCTCAAAGATAATTAAGTCTTTGAAAGCTGTCCTTAAAAACGTGTTAATGGCACACTCACTTTTCAGATTTCTCGGCTATATGTTGTCCTCGCTCCCCTAGAGTTTTGTTCTCGTCTAAATAGGACTCGATTATTCAAACAGATAACCTTCTTATCTTTCTCCTTCACCAACTCATGTGTTGCCAGGTCTTTAATAAAAAACAAGCTCTGTGTGGAATGAGCGCTCGCTTGTCTCAGTAATTTAGTGCCGCTGTTAAGATATGTTTAGTTGCGCTCCGTTATATGAGGGGTAGCTTACTCACTCGCTTCATAAAACTTACGTGGCGGAATAAAGACCTGAGCCTGATGGCACTAATTCATGCCAAGCACCTGATATCATTAAGTTTCCACTGCAGCTGGAGGGCCGGTTCTGAAGCAGACCAGGGGGTCAAGGTGGACTTTTGCGCTACAGTGTAGTGCCTCAGGAGTAGGAAGTGATATACCTTAAATTAATTGTTTTTACATTCTTTCATCCTTATTTAAATATATAGAGACAATGGTAAGGTTTTGACTTATATATATTTATATACATAGTTCCAACAATAAGTTCTCACTCCCTTCTCGTCAAATACAGCAGCTTGGTCAGTGCCCCTTGGCGTCTAATGCCGTCACATCCTTTAGTGTCTGTATGTGGCACAGCAGGGTTTCAACATACTCCAATTTAAACCCACTCACATCATTGTTAGACCCTGAGAGCAACGGATGTAGTGTAAAGTGTGCAATAGTTTTGGGCGGGTGGGAGGGGATGGTCCTGTTCGTACCTCATGGGAAACATGACTCGTTAGGTACTTGCTATTTACGTGAGGACTTTCACCCAGGAGGCCACTGTTTGTGTCCAGGGGGGCAACATCCGGTCCTGAAAAGTGAAGCCAATGCGAAAGTGCCTTAAACCTGCATTCTCTCTAGTGTCCACCAGGTGGCGACTCCTCTGGTTGTATAGAAGTCTATGAGAAAATGACTCTACTTCTCTCTTGATTTATTACCTCAGTAAACATTGTAAACATGAGTTTATGGTCTCAATCTCTAGTTTCAAGTCTTCTTCAATACAGCATGATGTTCATTTAGTAAGTTATGGTCCATTTAGAGTCAAACAGACCATAAAGCAGGGGATGCTTTAGGGCGGGGCTACACAGTGATTGACAGGTCTCTACCAGAGATGGCTCCGGTACCGCAGTGTCACTCCTCCACAAACCAAATATGGTCATTTCACTGGTTCACTGGTTGCAAAAAAACAAGATGGCGATTGCCAAAATGCTGACCTAGAGGCTTCCAAACGGCAGTCCACAAACCAATGGGTGACGCAGTAGTAGAATGTAACTGCACAACAGCTGCTAGCATAGACAACAAGGCCAGCAACGCCTGTGATTCATTATCCATGTTGGATTAATGACCGAATCGAGGCTGATGTTGTTTGTTTTCTTTTCTGAGGAAGGTCACATGACAGGGCCGTGACTAATCAGAGTGATGAGACCCAATCAAGAAGGTGTCTACGTCATCGTTTTTCAATGCCGCAGTAGTGCGGCCGCTTAGCTTAAAACGCAGCAAAAGTTATGCTATTTAAAACAAACACAAGCCGACCAATCACAGGTCTTGGCGTGTCCTCGTGGTATATCTACAGTCACTACATTACAGTGGCATGAAACATATAGCTAATATTTTGTGTCCATGTTTTGTTGCTTAATTTACTACAACTACCTTTGTATCAATACCATCAGACCAACAGCACGTGTAGTGAGGGATGCCAGAGTAACCACTGACCCCTGCAGCGGTGATGGGAGTGGCCGTGGAGAGTGTAGCTCCACTGAAGCAGTTGGCGGTTGCATGATTGGTACACGGATTCCAATTACTGAGCGATCGGGAGGCCTGGTGTGTGTCTGTTTGTGTGTTTCTCTCCATCACGTGTTCATGGGTAATGTGTCTCGCCTGATAAAGTACCGTACAACAGAACGAGGGGATTACTGCACTGCTTAGGCCTCGGAAGATAAGTGATGCTGGTCGCATGATGATGCAAAGCATGGCGTCCAGTGCGGATACCTGGAGACGGTTTATGATACAATGGCCAACACGTGAAGGAAACACCTTCCCCACAACCTCAATGTTCATAGACGTGTTTCGTTGTTCACCTTCAGAAGGCACTGCAGTGATCATTCCTTCACAAATCATCAATGCAATACGTTTACTGTTTAGACTAAATAATCTCAACAATATCACATTATAATAAGTGGGTTTGTACTTCTGTTGAATCACCTGTGGAATTATAAGTGGCACGTGTTCTACTCTTAACTTTTTGAATTAGTGTAAGATGGTGTAGAGGGGCAGGGAGTAGACTCACAGACCGAGGCATTGGAAAGGTGAAAGGCGTACTTCACTGCTTCACAGCTGCTTTTACGGCTCAGGTTCATTCATGAGACAAAATAATTATATTCATAAAGCAGTTTCACAGACAGAGGTAGCTTCAAGGTGCTGCTCAGAGAAGTTAAAAAGTTAGAAGTCAATTCAGAGTTGAAACTAAATAATAAAAGAAAATACATTTTTTTTTCAAAATTAGTTATAATAATAACAATAATTAACTATTATTATAATTATTATATCCAATGATGATAAGGCATTTGGCTTTAAAACATGTAGTTAAAAGCACTTGAGAACAAGGTTTTCCGTCTGTATTTAAAAGTGGAAGTTCTGGGTTCCGGCAGTTGGTTCCGGCGCTGCGCTGCGTGGTGACTCACGGCTGCTTGTCCTTGTTTGCATTGAGTCCAGGGTACCGGTAGCGGCCCACTCCTCGGTGCTCTGGGGTGTCTGGAGGGTTATACTGCTCGAGCATGTCAGTTATGTATTCATGGCCAACTCCATGTACAGATTTATAGACAAGTACAACTTAAAATCGATTCGGTGCCCAGATTTAAGAACTTCTGTATTTGGACGGAATGCTGAATAAGTTGCAGGTGCCTGATGGTCTTTTTAGAGAGTTCTATGAGGAGTCCATGGCAGGAATCAGTTTAGCTGGAGATAAAAGCATAAATCAATTTGTCCAAATGCTGTTTTGTCATAAGATCTCTAACTTTGGCTTCAAGGTGATGAAGTGCTGATTATGTTATTGCTTCTACGTGACTGCTGAAACGTTGGTCGGAGTCAGTTCCTTTATTTAGGTTAACACCAAAGCTTAGCCTCTCATCTGTGCTGCCAAATAGAATGATCTCTGAATGATCTCTTTTCTCAAATTGTAAGAAATGTGGAGGTATCCAGTTATTTATCTTCACAATGCATATCTGTCCGTAGTCATTTGATGAGAGAGCTCAGTATATTTGAGTATCGTCAGCATAAGCAAGACTGTCATTCTGAAGGATGTGGCCAAGGTTGAATTGGAGCGGGCCGAGGATTGACCCTTGAGGGACACCACAGGCGAAGGTAACTTCAGCACCAAAGAAAAAAGATTAAGCGGTGCCACTTCCGACGGCATTTTGAAATACATGTTGAGGTCGGTGAGGGATTAAGAGGAGCTAACTATTCCCAAAAGGATTACAAAATGCATCGCTCTCTTTTCGAACTAAATATGAGTTCATGGTACTCCATAAAAGAAAGAAAGAAATCTCGTGGAGCTGTATCTTCAAAACGTGAGTGGCACGAGCCTCTGCTCCCAGTATACTTTCTGCTTTCTATTTCCCTCGTAGCGCTATGACTCACAACACATCGTACTGTCTGACAACGACTGCAACCAAGATTCTATTACAACATTTCACACTGTGTGACATGCGGTAAACTTACTGTTGTCACACAGTTTAAAGATCCCCCCATCACATACACCATCACATACAGCACCTAAGTCCTTTTAATAACCCAAAGCACATCACACTAGTATCAATATGCTCAAAGCGTTCACCAAAAGGCGTAGCTGATGAATGCAAAAATAACTCTGGGCAGATAATTACCCTGTATAACCAATAAATTTGAGGCTGATTAGAAAATGACAGCGAATAACTCACCAATTTAGCAGCGTGTGACGGCGCGGCGTGCCCTCGAGCGACAACATTTCCAGCCATCTCCCGCTGATTGCCCTAAAATATTTTTTTGCCCACACAGCATCATTAACCCCCCCCCCCCCCCCCGTGTGTTTTGACAAAAGGCAGAGCAGCACTGACTCGCCCGGCTGCCGCTGGTGGCTGTCGAGGGTTGAGAGGGGTTAAACTCACAAGCTACTTAAGTGCTGTCAAGGCACAAAATTGGACAGAGCACCGGGCTGAATAATTACAGAATAACAAGGGAAAGGGGGTCTTTGTTTGGCAAAGGGAGAAAAATAATTGATTTAGCAGGGGAGGGGCGGGAATTTCTTCTTCTTTTTTTTAACGCATCAGAGGACATGCAAGGTCTCCCGCAGTGGCACTTGGCGTCCGAGGGGACTTCCAACCCACCAGAACGAAGAGCAGGGGGAGCTTGGAAAGATGTAATTAATTGGATCAGATTAAAATTAATGAAGTAATTAAGGAGCTGCCTGCCCTACTTCTTGCAGTCTAGAACTATAGAAGGTACCAGTGGCAGCAGGAGTAGGAGCAGTGGCACCGGGGGGAGGAAGAGGGAGGGAGAGAAGAAGACCGACTTTGAATTATAAAGAGTGCAGGAGATGGTGAGGAGGAGCCGGGGAACCGCTAAAGATAAACAGCACGAGGAAATGAAAGTGGTAATCTGTGTGTGGGATGCCACCTCTTTCCAATTTATTCTGGACATCTTTGTCGTCATTGCTGTGGCGTTCCTAAGCTTTTTAAAAGTGGCACTCTCTTCTTTGTCTGGTCAGCCAAATTGGCCTCCACATTGCTGACTATCAGGTTTCCCAACAAGCTGCCAATTCTTCCAGATGATTGTAAGATGATCGACAAAGTGTTTGTTCTGAGCAAAAGCCTACTTTACAACAGGTGTGAAGACCTTTTATTTAACGGCTGATATGATACTTGTGTTGTATCAGATAAGAGGGCACGTGTGACGCTTTCATTCCTTGAAGCAGAGGGACGACAGGTGACAAGAGATCGGGAATGAGGTCGTCAACGTCTGTGAATCCGGAGCAACAGAATCAAAATAAAGAATGAGCGGCAAGTAATAATAACATCTGTCCCATCTCAGGGGTCAAAAGACATGGCACTAATGATAAAACGGCGTAAACACGACCATAACGTTTTACAACTGAGTGCAATTTTCTCTTTTCAGCGTCTTGCAATGATTCATGTGGCAAAATATAAATGTACTCGAGTGTTTGGAGTCGGGACTCGGGCTCATTTCACTTCTCTCCTGTCATTGTGCCGTACACGCAGAGCATGGGCACAATAGGGTGAAATATCATTCATGTGGAAAATTATTATTACATTCTCCTATTTGGGACATTAGAGATACTTTCTTTCAGTTCTTTAAATACTTGCAGCGATTCCACTGCAGCAGAAACGATAAGTAGGTCTCCACATGATGAGAGACGCTGTGCGCGTTTACACACGAGGTACAGTCCGTGTAACCTCATTCATCATTTATATCTTGTTTGTTTTCTGTCGTTTATTTTTCATTACATAACTCTCATTGTATCCTGTCGTGGTATCCCAATATAAATGAGTTTGAGAGGACACAGCAACTGTGTGTGGCTATTAGCGCTGATCTTTCTGAATTGCACGAGGCTCATTTGCATAATACCTTTTTTTAAATATGTGCAACTAGCACAGTCTCCTCCCGTCCACAGCTGGCCTCATCTACAAGGCCCCGGGACCACATGGACCCTTATCCCCTGCCACAGACACTACACGATGCATTGACGTCTTCACATCTGTATTTATGCGTTACATCTTAGGGACTATATCTAATGTGTACATTGCTTATCATTTTATAATCTGTATCTTTGCACATTCTTTGGGCAATTTTGCGCATTTCTGCACAGAACTGACAGAGATCGTGATACTCGTTACCCGGAGAGGTTGACGGAGATAAACGTCTCTAGAATGTTACGTACAATACCCGCGAACTAACATCAGCAGAGAACAGCGCATCGACACTTCTACGCTACGCTACTGAAGCGCGACTGAATGTGTACACATGCTGCTTTACTGTTTTAGTGGTTGTAACAGTAAATAAAGTAAAGGGTCCCAAAAGAGATGGGCCTTTTAAGGTTGAGGCGTTCTTCCTCCTGCACCCCGGCGGCCCCTCTATTCTTGTTCTTTGGTAAGAAAGGTCAAGGGTCAGGATTCAGGCATTGAAGAGTTTCTGGTTTGACAGGGATTTGCTATTTCTTGGATTTGTGGAACCAGAAAAACAACAATGGTGGTTGGACTACTGAGCGAGCCGTGGCAAGTGAGTGTTGGTCAGCCACGGTAGTTTAGCCAAAGCAGACGCAATATAGATTCAAGGCCAGGTCAGAATCTTAGGTAAGGGATTCAAGGATCGTTTAAATGGGCGTTAGGTCAGGGTTAGAGCATGCTGTTGGTAGATTTATGACTGCTGATACCTGCTGCAGGGCTTAATGACATGTCAACACATCAAATGGGAGGCTTACAAATGTTGACACATTTCCCCTCATGTATTGATTACTGTGAATAGTTTACACGATTTACATACCTTATAATTGATGCAACATTTATCATCCCAATTATACACTGTAAATAATAGGTGGACGCAGTCACCATGACGTCACACATCGGGGGTTTGTTGACGACGGTTTTGAGGCTCAAGTTTGGAATTCTTTCCGCTGCCATCTTGGTTTTTTTGCAACCCCAAGAGAAATGCTGAATACGACATTTTGAGGTGGACAAAATGATGGAGTAACTTAGTTTCAGATAGTTCCCAAGAGAAAGCAAATCTCACAAGACGGGTGCAACATGTGCAACATGTGGCTGGCTCTGCTGGAGGCATTCGCTGCACACAACAACAATTAACAATCCTCAACAATCCAGGTATTGCTACCGTAAGTATCAAAATCCGTGTTTGAGTTAACCAACCATCCCAGTCTCAACAACTACAATTACACAATAGGAACAGCCACGATTACGGTACAAGTTACAATTATATGACCACAAAACAGTGGACACCTGTAGAAAGACAAAGAAAAGAGCCAGCGTGAGGAAAGAGAGTTTGTGTTGTGTATAAATAGAGCAGTGTTATTATCATTATGGCTTTGCCTCCCAGTGGGACCACCCCTGCTACAAATGTGTTTAAGGTAAATCATCATTATGCTCATGAGCTCAAAAGCCCGGACCAAACATTGTCATTATGTTCTCATGCTCTGAAGAGTCCAGCCTCGGTCCTACGAGCAGAGGAAGACACACAGACTGACGTTTCTGTGCTGACTCAGTCATTTTGTGTGGCGTCAACAAGGGACAAAAGGCGAGATGGAAATAGAATAAAAGAGGAGAGAAGAATATAGAGTGACTTGACTGTGCAACAAGCCTTCAACTGTTTAAGTCTGCACCATATGTGCTTACTGTAATACGTTCTGAAGAGTGAAGCCAATGCTTCATGTGTTAAAGCTGCATTCTCTCTAGTGTCCACTAGGGGGCGACTCCTCTGGTTGGATAGAAGTCTATGAGAAAATGACTCTACTTCTCTCTTGATTTATTCCCTCAGTAAACATTGTAAACATGAGTTTATGGTCTCAGTCTCTAGTTTCAAGTCTTCTTCAATACAGCATGATGTTCATTTCGTACATTATGGTCCATTTAGAGTCACACAGACCATAAAGCAGGGGATGCTTTAGGGCGGGGCTACACGGTGATTGACAGGTCACTACAGCTTCAAGAACCGTACCAGCGTCTCTACATCACTCCTCCGTACTCCAAATATGGTCACTTCCTGTTCACTGGTTGCAAAAATTCAAGATGGCGACGGACAAAACTCGGCAGTCTACAAACCAATGGGGACATCACGATGAATACGTCCCCTTATTTTATAGTGTGTATGGTTCAGAAGGACAGTTTATGACAGATTGTATGGATTCATTGAGTATCAAAAACTCACCAACAGGCTTAACATGTGGCTCTGTCAATGTATGCACTCTTTAACGTACAACAGTAACGGTTCTTTGAACAGTTGTATCATCGTGGTAAACGGTTTAGCATTAATAACAAACTTTACACTAAATCACAGCATGCTGTGCACAGATTAAACCATTCAGTACTATTTGAAGGCATTATCAAGTACTGAAAGGTATAAAAGAGTTTCACACTGTTGAGCAGGATGCATTTTTTTAAAAGGACGATGCTTTTGTACACTGGAAATGATTAAATGTACCACAAACCAGCATCGCAGTGAAGGAATTCCAGTGATACCCCACCAAAGCTGGAGAGGGAATGCCTTTTTGTGTGAGGCAACATTGAAGAAGAATAGATAAAGTCTCGCTGTGATGACCCTAATCTTTTCATTCAAGAGTAATAAAAGCATCCAAAGCACCACAATTGGACTTTTAATCAGAGGAAATCTCTGGTTCCCTCAGACTCTCCCTCCTCGCCCTCTTCTCTTCCATTTTCCATTGATGTTTCCCCCATAATGCTAATCCCTCTATGATCCAATTCACTTTGTCTTTAATTAACCCCCCCCCCCCTCCACCTTGTCTGTCTGTGTGGACGCCATCCCACCCGTCCTCTCCCTTATTGTAATTCTACACCACATCACACCCCCCCCCTCACCATTTACATCTCTCTGATAATGACAGCGCATGTCCAGTGTGCCACATCAGGTCAAGTTAAAAAATAAAAAGGTTGTGTGCGTGTAGGTGTGTGTGTGTGTGAGTGAGTGTGAGAGAGAGAGAGAGAGAGGATCTCAATTAATGGGAAGGAACGCCG
This sequence comes from Ophthalmolycus amberensis, assembly GCA_024529925.1. Taxonomy (NCBI): domain Eukaryota; kingdom Metazoa; phylum Chordata; class Actinopteri; order Perciformes; family Zoarcidae; genus Ophthalmolycus; species Ophthalmolycus amberensis. The sequence goes on along the minus strand of JAFEUB010000060.1, from coordinate 62,169 downwards.
GTATAGACAGGAAGAGCAAAATTGGGAATTAGTGGCTCTCAGTAGAGGAGTGGAAGCAAATCAGATTTTATGACCTCACGCGTATCCGAGCAGAGAAGATTAGCTGAGAGGGCAGGCGATGGAGAGACAGAGTGTGTGTGTGTGTGTGTGTGTGTGCGTGTGTGTGTGTTTGTGTGAGACGAATGCTCAAGAAGCTGCAATCTGTTTTATTTTGGTAATTTCCATTTCCTCACGAGGTATCAGGGGAGGCACTTAATAACCTTTATTTATCTTGGGAAGGCTTTTGCTTTAGCATTATTGCCTCATTCATCCCCCAACCCTCTCATTCCTGCAGTTACATACATCACATAAACATTACGGTTACATATATATTCACCCCTCGGAGACGCCTGATGATGCTACATTTTTCTGCCACTAGCCAGTTTCTTTGAAGGCATTTGTGGAGGCAAAGCAATAGTGTTGCTTGTTGCCACAGTGTGTCGATGCACCATGGTGGCCTTTACAGAAAAGACAATTTCAATTAGTAGTCACGAATTGAAACACCAGCTCTGTGTGGATGTGTTGATCACTTAGAGGTGGCTCTTGTTTTTTTTCTCTTCTTCTTTGGCACCTGTTCTCATCACAATGCATAATACATTACAACACATTTTAAAAGAACTTACAGAAAAAGGTTAAGATGCCGGATACTACACCACTTAAACTCAGTGTTTAAAAAAGAAGAAAAGATGTACTTTTGGTCCGATCCCTGGCACCGAATGTCTGAATGTGAATTAGTTTAGGGTCCTGATGGGCAGGCTGGCACCTTGCATGGTAGCCTCTGGCATCAGTGTATGAATGTGTGTGAATGCGTGAATGATGACGTGTAGTGTTAAAGCGCTTGGGAAGACTAGAGGCGCCATACAAATGCAAGTCCGTTTACAATTTTACCATTTCCAAAAGTTGAACTATTTATCTCAGGGCCCCAAAACTCTCCACCTAGCATCCGTCTGGCCCGAGCTCTATTTGTAGCTTCGCTCCTGCCATGCTGAAGCACTCACTGCCTCCGTTCCAGCTGGACATGCATATACAGTATGTCTGAATATATGTGTGTGTGTGTGTGTGTGTGTGTGTACACAGTTGTAAAACAGCCAAATCGAGGAGGCAGAGAGAAGGAAAGTGCGTGTGTAGTTGTCAAGATGTTTCACAGCAAGAGAAGGTGTATGTGAGAGTGTAGTGTCTGGCCCGTGTGTGTGAGTGTGTGTGTGTGTGTGAGTGTGTGTGTGTGTGTGTGTGAGTGTGTGTGTGTGTGTGTGTGAGTGTGTGTGTGTGTGTGAGAGAGAGTGCGAATAGAGCAGAGCAGACTGTATATACCTGCAGAGATATTCACTGTTCAGTCTGCCTCCAGAGATAGAAGGCATTACTCTTCAGCTGCAGCTCTCGCTCTAATGAACACACATACTCACACACACACACACACACACACACACTCACTCAGAGTGCAGTGAAAAACTACCAAAACAACTCTGCATCCCTTTCACAAAAAACATCCTTAACACGCACGTGCACGCTTAGTACCGACAGACGAACCGTCTCTCTCTCTCTCTCTCTCTCATCTCTCTCACACACACACACACACACACACACATTTACACACTCACACTCACACACACACATTACACACTCACACTCACACACACACACACCCTCTGCCTGTTGGGCATGGTCATGAAAAAGTGCACGATCCAGGCTTTTCAGTAAAGGGATGGTCTGAAAGTTTTGCAGGACCTTTACATCAGGGTCTATTTCCAACATTTTGCTGAATTCAGAGTAAACTTCATATTTCTGAAAGGGTTTCTTTTTTGTGTTTTGTCTTCTTTTCCCCAAACAGCCAGGGTACAGAACCGTGAGAGAAAAACTGCATCAAGGTTTTCGGAGAGATGTGCTCTCGACGGGGCAAGAAATAAAAACAACGAAAAAACCCAATAATAAAGCAGATTTGTTGGGTTTCCAGTTTTTCCTGGTTGAACTGTATGACTTTCCTTTAACTTGTTGAGAGACTGGCTCACTTCCTTTCTTGTCTTAAAATGTAACAAAATCAGCTCATAATGTTAACTGTTAACTGAAATTGCAGTTTATGAATAATGAACAGTCTTAGTCATTGAGGTTACACTTTGTGGTTTGTTTTCTGTTTTATTTTGATAGTCCCTCTCCTCGTGTGTCATGTCTTGTTTTACTTCCTGTCTTTGTCTTTTATCCAACTGTTTTCTATCTCACCTGTGTTTTATTAGTTAATTGATTTTCGGACAAAGACATTTGTTCATAGTTAGCTATAAAGGCTAACCCAGTAGCATAAATGCTATGTAGGCTAACCCAGTAGCACAAATGCTATAAAGACTAACGCAGTAGCCACAAAGGCTATAAAGGCTAACCCGGTAGCACAAATGCTATGTAGGCTAACCCAGTAGCACAAAGGCTATAAAGGCTAACGCAGTAGCATAAAGACTAATGCAGTAGCATAAAGGCTAACGCAGTAGCATAAAGATTAATGCAGTAGCACAAAGACTATAAAGGCTAACCCAGTAGCATAAAGGCTATAAAGGCTAACCCAGTAGCATAAATGCTATAAAGGCTAACCCAGTAGCATAAAGACTAACCCAGTAGCATAAAGGCTAACCCAGTAGCATAAAGATTAACGCAGTAGCATAAAGGCTAACGCAGTAGCATAAAGATTAACGCAGTAGCACAAAGACAGTAGCATAAATGCTATAAAGGCTAACCCAGTAGCATAAAGACTAACCCAGTAGCATAAAGGCTAACCCAGTAGCATAAAGATTAACGCAGTAGCATAAAGGCTAACGCAGTAGCATAAAGATTAACGCAGTAGCACAAAGACTATAAAGGCTAACCCAGTAGCATAAAGATTAACGCAGTAGCATTAAGGCTAACGCAGTAGCATAAAGATTAACGCAGTAGCACAAAGTCTATAAAGGCTAACCCAGTAGCATAAAGGCTATAAAGGCTAACCCAGTATCATAAAGATTAACGCAGTAGCACAAAGGCTAACCCAGTAGCATAAAGATTAACGCAGTAGCACAAAGGCTAACCCAGTAGCATAAAGGCTAACCCAGCAGCATAAAGATTAACGCAGTAGCACAAAGGCTTTGAAGGCCAACCTAGTACAACGTTACACAAGTCATGTGACATATAAATACCCGTTGACTTCTCTTTTCACACGGGGAACGAACAGCTGTCTCCTGGCTGACAGACTGCTGTCTGAGTCTGCTGTCCTTCCTGACACGTTCCTTGCACCACCTTTGTTCTTAGCTTTGTTTTCAGACGTTGCTCTTGGGTTTGCTGCTGCCGGCTCCCTCACATTTGCTAGCGGCCTGTTTTCGGTACGAGCTTTTGTCAATTCAACCAGCATTCCAGCCTGAGGGGGGACCAAAAGTGGGTGAATGAGCTGAACTTATTTTTTAACAGATTTGACCAGCCATCCACCCCTCCCCCCACCCAGACCTCCCTGCTGCTGCAACCCCCATCATCTGCATCCACTGTGGATCATTACCCCCTTCCCACAGCACTCGGCTCCCCTCCACACCTCTCACACCCAGCACCCTACGACCAGCAACCCACCCCCACTCCAACACACAGCACCCCACCCCCCAGAGTGTCCCTCAACCAAGTGAGGAATGAACTGAGGAGGATCAAGGCGAGGAAGGCCACGGGTCCAGACGGCATCAGCTCAAGGCTCCTCAAATCCTGCGCAGACCAGCTGTGCGGGATAGCGGAGCACATATTCAACTTGAGCTTGAGGCTGGGGAAAGTACCACAGCTATGGAAGACATCCTGCGTGGTACCGGTACCAAAGAACCCGCGGCCCAAGGACCTCAACAGCTACAGGCCGGTGGCGTTGACATCCCACCTGATGAAGACCCTGGAGAGGCTGGTCCTTGCCCATCTCCGCCCTCTGGTGAGTTCATCCCTGGACCCACTTCAGTTCGCCTACCAGTCCGGCATCGGGGTGGATGACGCCGTCATCTTCCTGCTGCAGAGATGCCTCTCTCACCTGGAAAAGGCTGGAAGCACTGTGAGAGTCATGTTCTACGACTTCTCCAGTGCCTTCAACACCATCCAGCCTTTGCTTCTGAGGGACAAGCTGGAGCAGACCGGGGTGGACCACCACCTCACTGCATGGATCCTGGACTACCTCACCAACCGTCCACAGTATGTGCGGATACGGGAGTGTGAGTCAGATCGGGTGTCCTGCAGCACAGGGGCCCCACAGGGAACCGTTCTAGCTCCATTCCTCTTCTCCATTTACACCTCGGACTTCAAACATAACTCTGCAAACTGCCACCTGCAAAAGTTCTCTGACGACTCTGCAATTGTCGGCCTCATCTCCGCCGATGATGACAGAGAATACAGGGAACTAAACCAGGACTTTTTAGGATGGTGCCAGCGGAACCGCCTCCACATCAACTCCAGCAAGACCAAGGAGCTGGTGGTGGACTTCCGCCGGGGTAAACGCCCTCCTCCGACACCGGTGAGCATCCAGGGACTGGACATTGAGGTCGTGAAGTCGTATAAGTACCTGGGTGTTCACTTGAACAATAAACTGGACTGGACTGACCACGCTCACGCTCTTTATAAAAAAGGACAGAGCAGACTCTTTCTGCTGAGGAGACTGAGGTCTTTTGGGGTGCAGGGAGCACTCCTGAAGACCTTCTTCGACTCCGTGGTGGCATCAGCCATCTTCTATGGAGTGGTCTTCTGGAACAGCAGCATCGCGGCAGCTGACAGGAGGAGACTGGACAAACTGGTGAGGAAGGCCAGCAGCGTGCTGGGATGTCCACTGGATACTGTGGAGGTGGTGGGAGACAGGAGGATGATGGCGAAGCTCTCATCCCTGATGAGCCACGCTTCCCACCCCATGCAGGACACTCTGGCAGCTCTGCACAGCTCCTTCAGTCACCGGCTGATTCACCCCCGGTGTCTGAGGGAGAGGTACCGCAAGTCCTTTCTCCCCGCTGCTGTCAGGCTGCACAACAAACTGCTCTCGGTGGACAACTAACACTTGAACACTTGAACACGAACACTTTGCACACACTGAACACTTTGCACACTCTGAACACTTTGCACACTCTGAACACTTTAATTCATTCACCTGGTGCAATACCTTATCTAATCCGTGCAATATCCAATACGTTTAAGTATTTACCTGATCCGCCTGTATATTCTGTATATTCTGTATATTCTGTATATACTGGCATATTTAGTATATCTAATACTCTTCTTACTGTCTTATTTTATTACTGTTCTACTGTTTACTGTTTAGTTTATTATATTACTTGATTTTATCTTGATTTTTATTACTTGTGAGCAATGCTGCTGTAATCCTGTAATTTCCCCACTGAGGGACTAATAAAGGATTATCTTATCTTATCTTATCTTATCATTCCATGGTGTCCTACATCTGGGTCCTCTTGAACCGTGAAACCTTAACAGCATGTCTGTCTGACACAGACTGGACCGCCAGCACTTTACTCATTGTCGAGGTTGACGGAAGTGGCCACTCACTGCACAGGGCGACTGAAGAACAGAGCAATTTTCTAAATTGAGAAAACTTTAACGAGTGCTCATGATGTGAACAAATATATATTTTTTCAATATATATATTATGAGTAATAAAAGCAAGTCCAACTGACAGTCTGAAGTTGCAGCCTTTTACTTGTAATTATGTCACGGATCATCAACCAGGACGCCTGCCATCCATCCTCCTGTCCGTCTGTATTTATTTATATTTATTGAGGTCATCTCTCGTCATGGTTACTCACACATGACCAAGTTTCCAGACATATACATTTGCTAAACATGGACGTCCGGTTTCAGTTCATTCAGTTTACCTGGAGTTATCACACTGAAGATTCAACATGGCTGAAGGAGTGAGTAGTTCGGGGTTGATGGGAACTTTCTTTACTCGGTCAGCTAATGAAAATCCAATGTGAAGGTCTAAGTTCCCCAATTAGTTTCTAAACTATTTCTAAAGCAGAGAAGAGCTCCATTTGTGGTTGTGAAGGGCTAAAAGTCATCACAAATGATCTATAAAAGATTCAATAATCCCATAATAACTTCAAAGTGAAAGAGCAATAATCCCATACTTATTATAAAAGATACTGTCAGCGCTGTGTTAAGTCTGGGTCAAGAGATGGGGTGCAAAGCTCAGATGGCCTCATCACCACATTGCTGTAAAAGACCTTCACAGACGAGACTCGATGAAGAAACTCTTCCATTGTTTTACTTTAACCCTCGTTCTACATCGGGGGTCCCTGCAAACAACAGAGACATACTTGTTCTCATATCTCACAGGTGCTTTATTCGATCATTACAATGTTTCCTGATACTGAAATATTGGGGGATAAAAACAAATAATAAAATAAGTATTATGAATGAATGTCTTACTAATCCATTTGATGGGGCTTGAGATAGCTCTTCCACTGCTCCTCTAGTGGCTACCGCAGTGACAAGCTGTTGATACTTTGGGCGAATCTGACAAGATGATGTACCGCCCACCAAACTTAGTTTGCAGGATACTGTGTTACAGTCCCTCGGGGAGTATCTTTTAATGAGCTATAAGTAATTGGTCTCCTCTGCGCCTCCTGTAACACCTGGGACCGGTTAGCAAGCTGGAAACATGACTGGCCATGTTTTAAACGCCAGGAAAGGACATGCATGCATACACACACACACACACACACACACACACACACACACACACACACACACACATTAACATATGACTGTGTGTGCCGAGCTCACACACAGATATGTAAAGCTTGGAACACACACACATTCACATGCAGAGTCGAGGGAGGAAATGCATTCACTTAGCTGTGAAACGCTTCCCACTGTGATTATTAATTACATTCTCCTTCCCTTGCCACCTGTGTTGGTGTGTGTGTGTGTGTGTGTGTGTGTTGGAATTTCCCAGCACATCCGGCTCGCATCCCTGCAGTATAGCACACTCCTCTCCATCCATTCTCATCTTCCTCACTTGCCCGTCTCTTCGCCTCAGTGTATCGTCTTTCTCATTGGCTCTCGCCGTCCCTCTCTCTGTCAGCCTCCATCTCTGAAATGTAACGACTCGACTTCTCAGTACGCGGCGGGGGACGAGCACCGGCAGACAGCTCCGATAATTAAGGATGTAAACGAGAAGGAGAAAAGAAGACATTGAGCTTTACCAAATTTAAAAAAAAAAAGTTGTTGGGAGGGAGAGGATAGAAGAAAGAGGAAGTGGAGAAGAGACAGAGTTGAGGAAGTGGAGATAAAAAGTGGGAAAATTCTTCTCTGCCCAATACCATGTTTTATTAGGACTTACCAAATTGTATTTCTATTTCACTTTTGGGAGCATTGCAACTGCAATTAATCCATGTTTTTCATCTGGACGATGCCAAGTCACACTTACCAGTGCAATAAGAGCCCTACAGTCATTTCAACCACATAGCTACCACAGCAGGCACACAATTCATTTCTATGGAATCAATATTATTGTGAACCTGGAAGTAAAAAGACAGAAAATATCCACAAGGGGCAGTTAGGAGAGGAGGGCGATGGGACTGAAACTGGTCTTTCCCCCGGAGACCGATGTCCTGCCCCTGTGAAATGAGAAGGCAACTTAAGTAACGACACTTTCGTAGTTATTTTAACTCCAACGTCGATCTTTTCCGAAGTACTTTCATGTGAAGACGCAAGTTTATTTTGAAAAGGCTGTACGCATGTAACGAGCGGGACTGAGAAGAATCTTTTTAGTAAGCTCTCGTACAAACCTTTGTACGGGGATACGTTGCTTCTGTAACACATTCTCACCAACTCGTCCGCACGACGCCGGGTCAGCGGCCCAAACTATTAGGTGCTCCTCTGGTATACGTTCTGGAGGTGTCAAGGTTCTGCTCCTTACACGCATGGTGTCTTTTCAAAATAAACGTACGTTGTTAGATTACTTAACTTCTGTGTTCACAGGAAATGCACAGTTTCCACTCATTACATGTAAACAGTGTAGGTTTACTATGTTTTTAGGTTTACTTGGTCAGTGGTTCGGGTTGAATTAGTTTGTTACATAACTTAAACTTAAGTTGACTTAAAAGTAAGGTAAGATAAGTTAACTTGACTTGGCTGCAGCGCTCTCAGAACGTCTGTTTGTTTGACCCGACCACTTTCTCTCTTGCTCATTTGACGACATCAGTCCAAAGTGTCGGTCCCGTCAGAAGACCTGTGATGATCTCTTCACACCAACAGAGAAACACAGGTTATTCCCAGGTCATCGCTTCACCGTTAATAAAGTGTAATCTCATCAAAGGCCGTTTAGTGGGAGTCGTATCGGTCCCATTCTACACTCAACTCTCTTTTTAATTCATGTAAGGGGTCGGAAATGATGTCATCAAAATCAATCCATATGGCCTCATTTATTTTGTCGTCAGAGCTACTTAATGTGTTGTATCGTAATAGGAACCCCGTTCGGCTTCATCAGAGGGACTGATCTCTCCCCAGACTATCACCATTCAGACCAAGCACCAAATCCCTCCAGCTGTCAACACTCACCACCTATTAAAGCCGAGGTTACACCGAGGGCTGCCGGCTTTAAAGAGCAATACTGGCTTCAGTCACAACTACTGGCCCTGATTTCGAGGGAGATTACAGTTTGAACGTTGAGTCTGTTCCAGCAGGGATGAGCCCGAGGAAGCCAGCTCAGGCCAGTAATTAGGCTGCTTTGTTCTGTGGAGAGAAACGAATGGTTGAGACTTGCTGTTTTTTGATGAAAAGGTAATGATGCTCCCCATGGCCTCGTGGAGCTTAGCGAGGACCGCCTGCCAGCACGAGGAACCAAACTTGGTTCAAATGTACTGTACGTGGTGACAGTATAAGTGTTGGATTAAAGCTTCGAACAAATGTCAGACCTGTGTTCATCCCCCTCTGTCTACTCTTCCTTTGGGATGAGAGACAGAAAAGACAGCGAGTTATTTTGCGTGACCGTGACTACAAGGACGAGAGGCAACAAAGACGAGGGACAGAGACACAGGAGGCGGCAGTGGGAGGGAGATGGATGTGTGTGTTCCAGCATATGCTCACACAACGGCTCGTATGATATCCTACCAAAGGTTACTGCTCACTTTCTGTGCGTTTTCCTACGAAAGCGATCAACAATTCCCTCTTGTGACACGCATACGGGCCTTTCAAAATAAATGTCTGTCTGAACTCAGTCAGGTTAAGGCGCCAAAACAACTTAGTTATGTTAAGGAAAAGATTGTCCTTTGGGTTAGAAGTGCCGTTACTGAGCTAACATATGAAATAGTTTCATGGAACATCTACAGATTACGGCTCATTATTTGTTGCTGGATGAGAATGTATCGTGGTTGCCTAATAGTACGGTCAAAGTTGTGCAACACTGGATTATTGTAAATGCAATCTGATGACATGTATTTAAAGTTATCATTACAGGGACAAGTGCAACACATTTGACCAATGCCACATGCAATATACCTACCAGCTCTGCCTCCCCAGATATTCCATTAATGTTGCCTACTATTAGATTGTTTTGCCAATTACTGCCTGGATTGTGTTCCCTGGGATTCTCTAGCCGTGATGTATTACACCTTCACTCGTCCGTCTGGTTAAATTGGACTCCGGTGCGTTTCCCTCCTTGGTGCGTTTAGCTTGGGCAGATTTAAACACAGTAATCTTGTGGGTGCGGACCAACTCAGTCCCTCATTTCATCATTCAATCATTTCATTGTTTGTTAACAGTTGAGTTTGATTAGCTATCGATTTACTGTTTATCAATGATGGTTATTATAAAGTTAAAATTATTTTAAACACACCGATTCAAAACTGTGAAGGAACTCCAAGAAACCCGATCTTTCACCCAGGAGGCCGTGAAGAAGTAATTGTTCATACTTCAGTAACAGCATGTCCATAGTTTCTTGAACCCACATGTCAACCTACCCAGGTAGTTCTGTTGCCTAAATATTTCACAATCCTTTCTTAACGTAGTTTCCTGTGAAGACGGAAGTGGAAGTCGCCCGTAGCTCGGCTTTCGTAGGAGAACGCAGAACAAATGAGGATCATTTTCGGTAAGATATTCTATGAACCGTCTAAGGAAAGGTTGGGGCTGCACCCATCAGCTGAGGTCGGCACCCATCAGCTGAGGTCGGCTCCCGCCAGCTGCGACCCTGAAGAGGTTAAGTGGTCGCAGATCATGGATGAATGGAAAACCTGTTTCAGGGGGTCGGCACTTGTCCTCTCTGCTTTCATTTTGCATTAGCCAACAAAAAAAACAATGACACTACATGTGTTTGCCAATGTTGACTTTTTAATATGCATGAAGCCCTTGAGAAGCCCTGTTTACAATGAACCCCTCTCTGTTCCTTTCAAACCGCTCACTTGTCATTAATGTCCAATCTCTTCCTCTCTCCCCTCCTTATTTACTCCCCTCTGTGTTGCTTGACGATCCATCTGTTCATTGAAGCGCTTCCCTTCTCTCTTTCCGCGAGTCTCGATACCCTTTTGTCTTCCTCCTCTCAGAATTACCTTCACCGCGGGTCAGTAAGTGTTTATTTTTTCGCATATGAGCAACACACAATTAACGGCCGAGCCGAGCTGTCTGTTCTATGCGCGCACACACACTGTCTGTCCTGAAGAGCTGACACTGCGCTTCGGAGAGGCCTCTGAGGAGTGCTCGTCTATAAGGAGATGAGAGAAGAGGAGGAAAGAGGGAAAATTAAAAAAAATAAAAAGGCCAGCGAGGACGAGAAACACGGTAAAGAAGATGGAGGGAGCAAAAGTGAAAGTAAAGAGCAAACAAAGGATGCGGAGGGAGGGAGAGCAAGGACATTAGTTGAAGAAAGGGGCGATGGAGAATAGAGGGGAGAAAGGGGGGAAGGTAGGAGTCCTGAGAGGGAGAGAAATAGAAATAACCGCAGGGAAGCAAGAGTTGAAGGGGTGAGCTAGAGAGCGACAGCGGGGGAAGGGAGGGAGGGAGGGCCGAGAGAGAGAGAGAGAGAGAGAGACAACACAAAGGATGAAGAGAATGAATGGAGGGATGGAAGCAGCAGTTTAGAGATTAGCATGACTATTAACTGCTGTCTGACTGCGGAGCTCATTAAAGTCCACTGCAGACTCTTTTTTTTCCTCCTGACTGCTTCACTTTGCTGGTAAATCTGTGTGTGTGTGTGTGTGTGTGTGTGTGTGTGTCACGCTTGTATTTTTTGCATTCGTGCACTTTCCCGCCAGCGTGCATCTATGTATGTATCACGCGTGTTGACGGGTGGGTGTGCCCTCGTGCATGCTGTGTGGCAGAATGTCTGGAGGTGGGAGGGGCTTCAGGCCGGCTGATATAAGGTGTCACAGATTACCAGACATGGTGGGGAAGGTGACACCAGGTGCCAACGGGACGAGCTTCCAGGCTGGCCACTGCAGCATGGGTGGTCCAGGGATGTGTCTGAGCGTTGTGTGTGCGTGTGTGTGTGTGTGTGTGCCAACATTTAGCTCAATGATTTCCCTCCTCCAAATCCTTTGACTCATAACATTAACATATAAATCTTTCAAACCCACCATCAAATTTTCTTCTGTACTTCTGATTTCCTAAAATACTTCACTCTTACATTTTGCTATGTCTATATATATATATATATATATATATATATATATATATATATATATATATATATGTATGTATATATGCATGTAAAAAAAAAGAAGAAAATAATAACATTAAATACTGTTATTATTTCAGCAAAACTAAAAAAATGTACTTTCCTGACCAAATACTGTCTGTATTCCAGAAGAAAATCATGTACTATGCTATCCTACAATGGAACAACACTTCCGCATCAGCCTCACTCGGCAGAATAAGAGGTTGAAGTGTCTTAAAGCTGCATTCTCTCTAGTGTCCACCAGGAGGCGACTCCTCTGGTTGTATAGAAGTCTATGAGAAAATGACTCTACTTCTCTCTTGATTTATTACCTCAGTAAACATTGTAAACATGAGTTTATGGTCTCAATCTCTAGTTTCAAGTCTTCTTCAATACAGCATGATGTTCATTTAGTACATTATGGTCCATTTAGAGTCACACAGACCATAAAGCAGGGGATGCTTTAGGGCGGGGCTACTGTGATTGACAGGTCTCTGCCGCTACCAGAGACGTATGCGGCGTCTCTACGTCACTCCTCCGCATTCCAAATATGGTCACTTCAGTTCATTAGTTGCAAAAAAACAACAACATGGCAACGGCCGTATTTGAAGATGGTTGTGTACAAAGTCCCGTTTCATCACTTATGTTCACTGCAGTGTCGACCAATCAGGGGCCACCAGGAAAATCGGAGTATATTACACACACCACCGTCAGGTGGAGAAAACTAGGCCCTTCGACGCAGACAAACCCTATAGGCAGTCCTGTTTCATTAGTCATCTCACATTTCTATATACTGTTAAGAGTAACACCTAACATTCATACACAACATTAACAAAAATGATTTTTCATTTTGAAATGTTTCTCCGGCATTGGAACGGCAGGAGGGGGCGCTCCAGCACCCTTTATACACAACACGCCACTGCCTATATATCACCGTTCAAGTGTCTTTATGGGAGAGTCAATGAAGTGCATATGAACAAATTCATTATTAACATACAGTATGTACATTATAATGTTGCAGCTACCGCCTCCGTCTGTGTGCTTCAATGCCAAACCTCACACGCCTCCTCCATTTGTAAGAACATGTGCATGCCTGCGTCTCTGTGTGTCTCACATCGTATTATACAGTATCTTGTGTTTGTAAGTCTGCGGTTTGATTGCATCAAACACTGTTACTGTAGTTCTAATAATACCAGCCATCCTGCTGAGGCCGAAGCAGCCAGCCAGGCGACATATTAGGGCAGGGCTGAGTAGCTCCTGACTGGCAGATAGACAGCTGCTGGCTGTATAGGTCAGGTTACGGATGAGCAGCACGACATAAGAGATGTAAAAATAAACAGGGAGAGAGCGCAGCAGAGGGAGAGAGAGAGAGAGAGTAACAAAGAGAGGGAGAGGGAGTGAGGCTGGTGTGGAATGGAGCTGATAAGGGGAGGGAGACAGAGGCTGAGACCAACTCAGCAGAGAGATAGAGGAAGACATATAAAATGGGTACCTTGAAGAAACAAAGGGTCGAGGCGACACAGACCATGAGAGAGACTGGCAGAGAAAATAAGTTTGGTTGTTTTGTACTTTGTCCACAGAGCCTTATCAGCTGAACGTGTGTGTGTGTGTGTGTGTGTTTGTGCAGAAGCACCCCAGTCGCCAGAAGAAATGTCTGCACTGTACAATCCTGCAACTACTGTGGGACACGTTGCATGTGGATGTTTCTGAACCACGTAACAACGTAGCGTGACAACGTGGCGTGACAACGTGGCGTGACAACGTGGCGTGCATTACAACGTAGCGTGACAACGTAGCGTGACAACGTAGCGTGACAACGTAGCGTGACACCGTAGCGTGACAACGTAGCGTGACAACGTAGGGTGACAACGTAGCGTGACAACGTAGCGTGACAACGTAGCGTGACAACGTAGCGTGACACCGTAGCGTGACAACGTAGCGTGACAACGTAGGGTGACAACGTAGCGTGACAACGTAGCGTGACAACGTAGCGTGACAACGTAGCGTAACAACGTAGCGTAACAACGTAGCGTAACAACGTAGCGTGACAACGTAGCGTGACAACGTAGCGTGACAACGTAGCGTGACAACGTAGCGTGACAACGTAGCGTGACAACGTAGCGTAACAACGTAGCGTAACAACGTAGCGTAACAACGTAGCGTAACAACGTAGCGTAACAACGTAGCGTAACAACGTAGCGTAACAACGTAGCGTTCGGCAAAGCTACGAAGCCAGTGTTTTGTTTAATCCTTGTCTCCTTGCTGGGTTTAATAACGTATATCTTCTCAAACACGTTTCATAAACCTATGTGGACATTAAGATACAAAACAAACCCTCACAGTAAATAGGTAAAATAAAACACGTAAAAATAACAATACGCTCGGCATTCTCACAATGTTCTAAAGATTGAAAGAGGAAACTGTCAGAGCTGATTACTAGTTAGTGAATTAAAGTCAATTTTAAAGGATCTGGAAAATAGTTGTTTTGGTCAAAGTGCTTTTAAATCTATTGTTTCATTATATATAGTTTTGGAAAATCATTATTTTTCTTTTCTTAACTGGATTTTTTCTATACTATTGCTTCTTGACTGGAGCCACTGTAGTGTGACAGATGTGTGTTTACGTTGTCTGTGGGCCGAGACATTTTAATTCCAATGAGACTTTGTCCTCGTTAATTAAAGGGAAAGGGTCATATAAATATGCGTAGAAGACGTTGGCTTATATCCTCACTGGTGCTCTGATAACATCACACTTGTTACAGATCAGTGACGTTTTGTCGTCAGATGTTTCTGCCTATTTATTTATGACCAATGGATTCTGAGTAACTCACCACATGAATCCACGGTCTGGTTTACAAACGTGTCCGTCTTCAAATAGCGTCTGACTGTCTCCATGGAGGAACTTTATGAACCCAAACTTGCAGCAATCACCTGGTACGTCCCGACACGTGGCCCCTCGGGGCTGCAGGAGAGATAATGCACTCAGTGAGTGTGTGTGTGTGTGTGTGTGTGTTCCTGCTCTTGTGTGTAGCTACTGTATATATGTGTGTGTGTGTATGTGTGTGTGTAGGTTGTGTCAACTTATCGGTATGCCGGGAATGTTTGCGTAGATATGCTCACAGCACTTTAGAGGAAAGAGGCCACATTTATAAAGCTGGTGAACCGCGTCGGTGTGAGCTGTGGTGTTTCCTGCGGTACAGACGAGGTACATGAGAGGTAGAAATGGAATAGATAGGGAAATAAATCCACAGCCTACTCCCACTTGGGAAAGAGACCCCAACTATTGTCAGTCTCATTGATGAGCTCTGTGGGATATTCTACCAACTGCCAGCAAGTTACATAGAAAGCTTTACATTCCACCTGTCGAAAAGCATTTAGAAACAGACTCGGTAGCGACTCTCAGACCTCGTGTCTCCTTTAGGTGGTGCCAGCGTAGGATAGTCTGCCAACATCCACTTCTTTTTAAATGGGTCTGTTGACTCGTCTACTGCTTTCTGCCTTCATGTTGTTTCTGCTCTGGCTTTATTCTGCACTAGCCACGAGTCTATTGGATCTCATGACGCAGTGAAATGTCTTTGAGGAACATTGTGGTTGTGTTTGTGCTGATCTCACCGACTGTGCGTGTTCTGGCACGTAAGAGCACGTCTGTTAGACGGCATCTGTTGTGGTCCTATGTTCAGCTGAGGGAGGTCCGACAAAACTAAAAGGGTAACTTTGGTGATTTTCAACCTGGACTATATTTTCCCATGTCTTTGTGTCTTAAGTGACTTATGGGGAAACATTATTTTTTTAATTAAGGGAAAACACTGCAGACGGTAGCCGATAAGAACCTCAAAACGACCACAAAGAGACACAGAAAGGCTAAAACAAATACCAAAACAACTCAGAAGAGATGCAAAACAGCAGCGAAGGGAATAAAAAGACACTCTAATGACTATGGAAAGCGGAAAAACAACCACAAAGAGAAACACAATGACTACACTGAGCAAAATAATACTGCAAAGAGAGTCAACATGCCTATAAAGACACAAAAACACAGAAAGAGCGATAAGTAACGACTACAAAGAGATAAAAAAAACAACTAAGGGCAAGACAAGTCACCTTTCCCCTTGCACATTTCTAACGTTGGATTAGATAGCGGCTTTGTTCGACTATTTCTAAAAACCCTTGGAAGCCAGCGGTCTGACGTTCAGACCCACTCCACACTGTGATTGGTCAGCTGTGCGGAGCCAAGGTTTGAACTTCTCCCACATGCTCTCCTTTTCTATATTCTTTTCACAAACAAGTGCAACACTGTGAATGTGAATTTAACTGATATTATGTCTCCAACCAGAGGAAACATGAATTACAATGAGGCACATGATTTATCCAGCAATCAAGCAGCCGTAGAGGCACTTTAGTTCAAGAATAGATAAACGCTCTCTGCTGATGAAACTGAATCCACAACCTTGAAACAGGAAGCAGCTTCCAAAACAACAATATTAATTTTCTGCCTCACTCAGTTTGAGAAGCACCACAGAAGAGCGGTGGGCGCTGATTTTGACCCGCCGGCACTCGGCATCAATCTGAATCAAAGGCGGCGATGTTGTGGGCAGTCCGCGCTGTCTGTTGCTGCTGCTGCTCCGTTCTACGCTGCCAGGTTGGATGGGGGGAAAGATGGTAGACACTGCTGATAATTGGAGAGTGGATGAAAGGGGGAGGCATGCAGTGGGGAGGAGAGAGACACAGATAAACGGAGACAGAGCGGCCAAGAGGTTCAGATGCAGCGAGCAACAAAGTGAAGGGGGGGGGGGGGTGTAGGGGTTAGCGAGAGAAAAAGAGGCTCGACAGGAGTGACAGGGAGGGAGAGAGTAACAGAGAGGTGCACAATGTGAGCAGAGGGGTCCAATTGGAAAGGAGAACCAAGGAGGGAAGAGCGGGAGGAGAGGAAGATGCTTTCGGGCCATGAACCCATGAGGTAATTGAGCACAACTGCCTGTTATTGTAAAAGTCTCTTTTCCCCGGTCCCCATGTCCCTCATGAGACATTGAATAATACTAAATGTGTTTTTAATAAGTGGGCCATATCGCATTCTTTGATGAAGGATCACTTCCTGTGTCGAGGAATATTTAAAGAAGAAAGCGTTGTTACGTCAGTGTGATAGTATTCTGAGTTGTGCAAGTACTGAAATAAAGGTCCAGATATACAGAGGCTTATACAGTAGACAGCAAACCTGCTCCACTGCATCTTCAGACTGTCCTCCATCGATTGAGCCCACAGTGGATAAACATGTTTTACTGTAAACAGCTAAAAGGAGCGTACGAAGCGTCGCCATGTTGTTGTTTTTTGCAGCTTATGAAGTGAAGTTATCGTAGCTGGAGGAGGAGGAGTGACGTAGACCGTAGGGAGGAGGAGGAGTGACGTAGAGATGCCGTATAGTCTCTGGTAGCGGCAGCGACCTGTCACCACACTGTCATGTTTACAATGTTTACTGAGGTAATAAATCAAGAGAGAAGTAGAGTCATTTTCTCATAGACTTCTATACAACCAGAGGAGTCGCCCCCTGGTGGACACTAGAGAGAATGCAGCTTTAAGACACTGCCACGTCGGCTTCACTCGGCAGAACCGGAGGTTGCCGGCCTGGTCACTACTCTACCTTTCCTTGTGAGAAGTTCTGCTTCTCATTTACTCGGATCTGTGAAATTGTTTTCTGTTCCCATCCTGCAGCTTTCGCCTCACGTCTGGGTATCGTGTGTGTTTCTGCTTCGCAAGAAAACATGTCGAAGTGTTTTCCTTAAAAACTGAAACTTTGATCAAAGCAGAGACGGAAGTCCAAATAACAACAGCAAGAAATGCAAGAAAGGTGCAGTCGAGAGCTTTGTCTCTCTCCTCAGCATGTCTCCGCCTCTCTTTTTAAATCACCGCTTTGATCAATAAACCTCTCCTGTATGTGCATCAATCATTCCCAACGACAGCTGGGCATGCAGCCCACGTTCCCGTTCATCTCTTGACATGTGACATATGATGACATGTTGTGGAGACTGAATGTTTGTTCTGTCGGGGAAACTTTGACGACAGCTGTAACCTTTTGTTTAATAACGAGATCATTTGAATTAGTTAATCTTCTTATTCATCACAAGTCTGCTCGTGATCGTGTCAACGGAGGAAATCAAGCTGACAGTGCATGCGTCCCCCATAACGTAAACCATTACAGGGTGAGGGTAAGGATTAGGCAAGTACCGCTTATGTTCAGAGTTAGTTCACAGTTAGTTAGTTCACAGACAAATTTCCCCTTGGGGATGAGATGAATACAGTACATTTCTATTCTATTCTATTCTAGTTCGAGTCTCCAGGAAGTTAAGTGTGTGTGTGTGTGTGTGTGTGTGTGTGTGTGTGTGCGATTAATCGCGATTAATCGCATTGTTATGGCAAAGTTCAATAATGAATTAGAAAGTAGTGTATTGCGCACTTTTATATTAAAGTACTGCTATATGAACAAAAGGGCAATAACATTTGGTTCATGAGATGCAGGTAGCATGTTTCATACTTAATGTGAATATAATTCATACTTTGTTGGCATCTTATTCTGAAAACCGGATGTTCGTCTGAAGAAACAGGATGTTGTCTCACGTTAATCTTTCCGTTAACTTTGAAAGTCCTTCGCTCGCTCCCGATCTGTGCCGTTTAAATGCGTTTACCGTGAATTTCAGCATATAGGTGCACTAACACTGTCTGACTATAGGATGTTTGCTGGCTTTTATCCCACTGTTCTTGTCATCCTCTTGTTGTTACGTCTATGTATTGTCTCTTGTCTTTCAATAAAAAAAATAAAAAAAAGATAATACATTTTTAAAAAATGCGTTAACGTGTGATAAAATAATTGTCGGTATTAATTAATGAATGCGTTAACGCGAAATTAACACGTTAACTTTCCCAGCACTAATTTAAAATAAAGAATCATTCCACCAGTAACTGGATTAATGAGTGGAGGGTATAAACACTTTAATCTTCTGGCTACATCCCAACACATCTGTTCAGTTCGACCAGATGAGATTGAAGAAAATAATATTTTTACATTTCTTTTAAGATGAGACAAATTTTGTATGAAAAGATTGATTAAGAGCAGCTGATGTGGATGAATATGAAAAGAAATTGCTCATACACCCCTCCCTTGCCCGCCGCCATATGCTGCGTACTAACTGTAAAGAGTTGTGTCCTGGGTTTCAGATGAACTGATTACTTTCAGCAGCCTCGTGCTGTTGTGATCACAGTTAGCTGCAGTCAGATCGAGTTGCTGAAAAACAAAGTTGGTGATAACGTAGTATTTCTGAGAGAGAACCAGGCAAGGCAATGACAGCAGCATTACATCGCCGCTACTCCGTCACGCTGCCGGAGCTACGTTACCTGGAGCCCACAGTGTCACTAACTGCACTCCATGAAGAAATATACAATTTTTGGGAAAAAAAAGGAGATTTCAGAGAGAAGCCGACAGGAAGATCTACATTATGAAGCAGATATCAGCATGTCAAACTAATCCAGCAGCGGAAACATGTTGAAAAGATAAAGATAGAAGCTAAAGCTACAAATCACAGTGTAAAGGTGAACCACCACAACACCTGCAGATCCAGACAGGAGACCATGAAATGAAGGAACAACACTGTTGCTTGGAGAGCCGGGTAGGTCTTTCTCCACTCATACATTCAGTATACCTTCAGTCGCTAGCGTAGCCATAGAAGCGCTATCGCTAGTTGATAATGCGCTAACATACTCTGCCAATGTTAGGCTCCTCAGGTGTTTACGTAACCTAATGTATTAGACACTCATATCTCTTTCCAGCCTCTCCAAGTAACGAGGATCACTATCACACGTTCAACCACGACGAGCTCCAAATCGACCTCATGTCTACGATGAGGAAATGAAGAAACGATGATGAAGCAGATTCAGGGCCGTCTGGAGCAGCTGCTCTGCTATCATTGTACGAGGAGCAAAATATTCAATTCTTCTAGAATATGAGTCTTCTAATAGATTAAGGTTTTCTTTATTTGTTAACTTTGCGTTTTACCAAGGTCTTTGATTAATTATTATCTTTTTGTTTGTTTTGTGTTATAGCTGCTCTGCATTTTACTGACAAAACTCTTTTTTACATTGCTGTCCGGCTAAAGAAATGATAAATATTAGTGATTATAATAAAATCATCTCCAACAAACTTGTCTTTCAGAAAGAAAGCTGCGCCAATATCCTGGATGTGCAGCACAGTGTACATTTGTAAGACTACGTTTTGACGAGTAAACAAACTTTTAAACCCATCAGTCAAAAACTCAAAAGTCTTCGAGTCTTAACTGCCGTACTTACGTGTTGTTGTGATGAAACAAAGCTCGAACATATCGCATAATTAAAAAGTCAGTGGGCAGATGGGTATGGGAAGAAAAAAGGGCGGTATTGAGCGGGAGGGTGTAAATAAACATGATGACGACTGATGTTGTTGGTTACACGACTCTGAGAAGGGTCTTCAGCTATTTCCATCTCTGGTGGGCTGCTGCTGCTGCAAGTATGCAAATGTGTCTCCTCCTCCCCTGCCGAGGCTTAAGAATGCAAATAAAACAGAAGCAGCATATGTTCCCATTTAAAATATGCAAGACTAATGAGCCTGAGGAGCTAAGCACCATGGCGTGAGGGCAGGAAGTGGGGCGGCTGTCCACAAAAAGAAGGACTTTTGGCCTTTCCCTCTCCAGCAGCAGGTGATGGAGCTGCTGACCTTTGGCCCCACCAGCTACAGACACTAACCTTCTGAAGTGTGCTGGACCTGCTTCTTTGCTTTCCTTTGACTCTCAGTGTCTGTATGTTCCTGCTGTTGGTCCGCTTAACTCCCAAACAAAGATTCCCCAGAGTGGAAGAGTGGAACTCTGATCCATGCTTGGTGGGTTCCCAGGGTGAGACGGAGAAAAACAAGACGGCGAAACAACTTGTTTGGTGTTTTGCTGACCTTGTAATTCACTTTGTACTTTAGAGCGAAGACGAGCAAACGAAATACTGAGATAATGCTTGGTATGTAAATACACTGATTTCATTGGTCCCTCTCCATCCAGATGTGTTGAAATTAAATATGAATGGTCAATGTGTTCCCAGCAGGGTATTGTAGTTTGTATTGTAGTCTGCATTCATCTGTAAATGAACATGAGTGACTCGTACAGTAGCTGCTTTCCACACTGTGGAACGTTTCCCTGTGAGTTCATTGAAGCCATCTGAAGGCAGCAGGACGCGTGTGTTGATAAAAGTGCCGCTTTGGAGTGCAGTGCCGTTAAACACGGTGGTCCAATGTGCTTCCCTTCTTTATACGACGCCAGACTGCTAGAATAACCGCCTGCACGCACATCAGACTGGTTGGTTATGAGTCTGTTTATGCAGATGACGGGTTACAGCGGCTCATCCATCCTCTGTGTCATTGCCTCCTTTCCAACTTTGGCTCATATCAAATCCAGTCACCATACCCTCTCGTCTCTCACACAAAGTGTGTTTCAATGTGTCCTGACTGTTATCTGTTGCTACCTGATGCCAAGTCATGAATCAGCTGCTCAGGATGATTTATTTGGGTTAAATCCACAGTGTCCATTTCTCATATCTTGAGCAGAAATCAATGTTCTGACACTCGTTCTGGTGTTGCGAAATGCGGAAAAAAGTCCGGTGGGCAAAGCGCTGAAGCACTGTCTCACAAATGAAGACAAAAGAGAAAAAGCACCATGGGGGGGAGGGGGGGGGGGGGTAGATCGAATCAATGAATATTTCAATGTGTCAGTGAGTTATTCTCAGCATGCTTTTTCTCTCTGCTCTCCTGTTTCTCTTCATTCTGTGGATCTTCATTAGATCGACACACAGACAGATCCGTGCAGCAGGACACGTTGTGTCCTGTTTCACTTTGTTTCCCTTGCAGTGCACTTCCTTACCCTCACTCCATCTGCTAAAAATAGTCGAGCAGTGAAACACCTCCATGTGCCCTCTGCCCACTCATTTCCACTCCTGGCGATATGAGTCTTCTACAGACAAAGCGCCTTTTATTCATGAGCACAGATAAATATCCAGGACAAACACCTCCTCTGGCACACTGAGATGCACGCTTCTATCCGGCTCCATAAAACATGATGGCACGGTTGTTGTTTTGTAGCCTATTTAGAAGGAATTCATCCACGTGTGTGCATTCGGCCACAGGTGCCCTAGAACCAACAGGTGGATAATGGCAAGTGATGCAGAACCGAGTGAAGGAGGGGAGTAACAGAGCAGCAGGAACTCTTGATAAATGGACCAACTCTCCCATCAGTTCTTCTTTCAAGCGGTCTCTCAACGAACTGGTGAAGACGAGCCATCACCCATCTCTGTGATGCCTCCGTTTCAGGTGCAGCGATTGGCTTTCAAGAGACAAACAAGCCAGTAAGTGTGTTTGCATTCCGTTAAGAAATCTGCCACGATATCCATCTGCCAATCATGTCATTGCTGCCAAACGATAAATAGGTTATATGTCATATTAGGCAAAGTTATCCTTGAGTTCATCACATCCAGTGGAAACATCAGATCTGTGTAAAGGGATGAGGAGACCGTAACCTTCCTCACATTGATACATGTAACATAAATGTCATGTTTTCATCGAGTTCTCCGAATAGTTTTCCATTGTTTTTGATGACGTCATCTCAGTGTGTGCTCTTCTTCTGAAGTGGTTTAATGGCATCGACTGGAGAATGAGCTCCCCTGACCTCGATGCACTCAACTCTCTATGTTCACTGAGCAGTAGTGGATGAAAACATGCATCGAATGTGGCGCTACGTTTGGATGGAGATTATCAAGGTTCAGCCCAACAATGAGCTTTGTCAAGTGCTCCAGCGCTGTAAGGATCAGCTTGCAGACGTCCTCAAACACCTCTCCAAGTGAGGCAGTTGTCCCTGCACGGTTCAAGACCACCGCCACCATCCTCCCAGGGCCAAAACATGACAACGGCCTGATTGACTGCAGGCCCATGACACGAACACCATCACCATCAAGACGTTCTTCTTTAAGACCACACGTCCACCTGACTGGACCCCCTGTAGTTCTCTCGTTGCCCCGACTGTTTTACAGATCACCCCATAGCAGTGGCCCTTCACCTGGCCCTGACCCACCAGGACAAAAGTGACTCTGTGTGAGAATAAGTCCTCCACATCAAAATTAATTGTTTTTAATTTTCCACCAAAACGACATATAGGAGCATTTTCTCAACAGGATAACTGTCTTTGTCAAAACCTTTAATAATATGACGTGACAACGCTGTGGTTAGGGTTCGATGAGGTTTTAGACCAACGTGGTGTCGGTTCTAATGGCTCCCTGGTCATGGATACGGGACTTCTCTCCTTAAGGTGACATTAATAAACACTTTGTTAAGGTTCGGAGAGATCACGGCCATCGTTAGAAGAAACCATTGTTGACTGATGGTAGGAAACAGGAAATGGACAGCAGTCTCCTGTTGGCTCCTCAACGAATTGATGTTGTTGTCTTTGTAAGAGGACAGTCATTCAGACAGTTGACCATTTAACACAATACAAGAATAAAGGATTTCAGAAGATGGTTTCCAGGCCTGCTCAGCTTCATTCCAGGAGCTCCATGTTCCTTGGAAGGCAAGGATTCTTTGAACACTATTAAATCTTAATATCACCTCAAGCCTATCAAAAGGAAGCAGACAGAGGAAAGTGAACGTCCCCTCTCATCGTCATCTAGACAGGGCCCACAGATCAGCATCCTGAGCGGCTGCATTGCTGATAAACACTAAAAACTAAATAACTTCACCTCAGACTGCAGGAGCCTTCAGCAGAGAGCAACAGCTGAGCCGGAGGGTATTTACTGAACCATAAGCACTGAACTGAACAAACAGTCCAACAGCTCTCTGCACAGCACACAGCATCATTGACGCCATCAATATACAAAGTGCTATCTCCTGGACTGAACTCCAGAACGTACACCTTGTACTTGTACTCACACTGCTGTTTATACTGTGTTTACAGCGTGCTGTGTTCTTTGTGTGGGAGACAGTGTTTTCTCACTGCGTGTCTATGGGTTGACCAATGACATCAACTTCACTTGATTCCAGCAATCCCTAAAGATAAAGGACGGGAGAAGCTCGGCGTAATTCCTCCCTAAGTCTTTCCGATCCGTCTTATGTCTCTCGGAGACGGACATTCTTTTCTTTCGACGTGTCCTGGGGTCGATTGTCTCACCGTGGAAGTCATCCAGTGCAGTAGACGGTCTGGGAGGCTTTGAGCTCGCTATATCACTACTGCTGCTGTAACTAATTGCAGATAGACTGGCTATTGATTTGCTTCCAGACACGGAGCAGATGTTTGTCTGCAGTTTTAGTAAAAGCAGGCAGTAAATCCACAAAAGAAGAGAGGAATGTTAGATCCCATTCTTTATTGTCTGTTTAAGTTGCCAAACAGAGGAAGAAACGCTAGATTCCTCAAAGAGGTCTGCGCCTTTCAGTGCAACTGGTATCATAAACCAGAACAATTCAAAGTTGGACAGACATTTGGACAAAAAAATGAATTTTGTAGTTGCTTTTATAATGGATGTAAAAGCCGTAGATGAACTTCATGCAGGTACAGCAGCTGAATAATATCCTCTTTTTCTACAAGAACAATCCATGTAATGTCTTCTGAGCATTCATATTTAAATGTGCATTGGACACTTTCTCGGTTTTGATACGGACATTCAGTTTGACAAGTGAATAATCCATACATCCATTACACAGCCATTCTTTAAACAATAGCCATCATGTCAAATGTGATTGTAAACCAGATTTAACACTTCAACATGCATATAATTCTATCTTCAGAGTACAGACCACAGAATGCACCGCAAGCCATCCCCTCCGCTAATTCACTCCCAGTTACAGGGAGCAAAACTTAGCAAGATAATGCGACGGTATATCCCCCCGAGCCCATGCTTTCATTTACATCTTGATTTATGAGCTCCAGAGGAACAAAAGAAAAGAACCCACACAGACCTCTGAATAACTGAATGTACAATAGGCTGAAGTACATTAATGTGATTACTTGGACAAATGCATTGTGTTTGCATTTGCTCCCAGCAATTTCCCAGAGTCGTTGTGTTTAATAAGCACAGACGTGTCACCTCGCTGCTTGAGTGGACCGGCGCAGAAGCCACAGCCATAGACTGAGTGCTGGGCGGTTAAATCCAGCCGCTGCCACTGCTGGCTCTTCATCCGTTTGGTGTCTGGAAACTCTGAGGAGGCCGATACGGTTTGTAGCCCTCCGTCGGGAAATGACAAGATGTGATACTGTTCACAGGAGAAGGATTTCAGTGAACAGGGAGAGAAACAATCAAATGAAAGAACAGAAGGAAGAAGAGAGGTAAAGTATTACTGTCAAATGAACACGTAGCTGAGAGGGAAAGGATATCTTAAAACTAAATAACATAAAAAGCTCATTTATGTATATTTGACATGAATAATAGGAGCATTACTTTGAGGCACAAAAGCTTGAAATTGAATAATCCATTGCCATGTGGTTATGTGAATAGATTGATGATAGTTAAATCTCCACGTGTAGCCTGTTTGTTTGCTTATTCCCCAAATTGCCATGAGAGCAGACTGGACGGCCTGCTCTCATTGCATCTGTGGTACCAACAAGCATGCACACACTACGCCCCTGAAAAATGGGCATAAATAATCTCCAGAGTCATGTGATGCTGTTTCCTCGTTAGGAACTTTACTGCAATGAGGAAAAGATCCCGGTCTGTGGGTAGAGACCAAAGCAATCGATCTCAGACTCCAGCTCAAGAACACGATGCAGATCACACGTAAACACTATTTTGTACTCAATCCCACAATAAAGAACAAAGCAAACAATGTAAGAACAACACAGTTTTAGTATTTGAACCACTTACCATGAATTTACCATTTTCTTTAACTTGTAAAAGTGCATATTTTCCAACTTGTCTCACAGAGAGAAAAACCTCGAGCTGCTTCTGAAGCTGACCCTGACCTCTGACCTCCCCTGAGAGAGGGCCTGGAGTGTTATTTTTCCTTTAAGTGGGAGGAAGAAATGCAGGACGGTTAATAACAACAGAGGCCATCAATCAGAAGAAAGAACGTCACAGAGGGATTGAAAGATAACAACAAATAGATGAGGGAGTGATAGGTGGAATGGAAAAAAAGAAGAAAAAGTAAAAGTGCACCAGAGTTGAACGTTGTGCCAGAGACAGCTGGTCATCAGCTGTGCGAGAGCCTTGACCAAATACAGCAGCTGTAAAACAATAAACAAGTGCAAAGAAAGGGAGGAGGAGAGGGAATTGAGATGAGTCCATTGCCAAATACAGGGACAGATAATCGGACAAGGACGGAGCCAGAAGGCCACAGAGGTAGGAAGGAAATCAAAGGCAGAAGGAGGGAGGCTTTGATCGGAGAAAAGGATGCCGATGCCTTCAAAAGTACTATTTCTCTGTCCATTCAGTGTGAGGAATATGCGACAGAGGAGGCGGGAGGATGGGAGGGAGGACAACACCTCGGGGTGCTATTCTGCCACTGTTAGTTCAGAGTGAGTGCCCTCGTAAAGACACCGAGAGGCTGGAGGCCGTTTACGGCGCCAGTTTCCTTCCAGAGACAGATGTTTTACTGGACCAACCTGGCACTGTAGAGCAGCAGGAGGAGGGACAGGTAATAAAGACCGGAGCTGACGGACACAGAGACGAGCTGAACAGCCAGAGAAGAAGAGGGGAAGAGGGGGGAGGGCCTCGTTAATGAGGCTGGTAAAGAGCGGCGCTGATGGGGGTCCAGGGAGCGATCTCACACCAACAACAGACTCTTCTTTAGTATTATTCTGAGGATCTTTCATGACTTTCTTTTTGTATGGCACTTTGAAAAGTTTGGGTTTGAGTAGTCAAGAACAAAAGCAACATTTTATTGTGTTTTTGATTCACTGTTGCTAGGAAACAAGTTGAGCTGCTAACGTTAGCTTGAAACAAACCGTGAGCGCTACTTTACCTGATGGTTAATAGCACAGTATGAATTCATGAAAACAACGCAGCTGAACTCTCATCTCAAGTACCGCACTGAGTCAGGGCTGAACGCAAACACAACACGACACAGCGACACAGAGGCAGACAGCTTATTGTGATATTAATAAACTTTGAATTAACAAGCGATCGCACTCTGTGCAGCAGCGTCAAGCATGTCGTGCATGAATCTGATTGGCCACGGCAGTGCCATGCGGGCAAATACAACGTTTTTGTCCGACACCTCTTCCTCTGGGGACCATGAATTTGTGGGATTTCACAGAAAGCTCCAATAGTGAAATAGACATTTCACAGAAAACCACAAACGTTAGCCTCTTGGTGGAGCTGCACAGAAAGTCCGCGGATCTGGAATCCATCTGCAGAATTCATCCTCTGGGCACCACGAATGACCAGGAACTCATCATAGGACAGTATGACGTCCATACTTTCACATTATGCAGGACATCCATACAACCATCATCCATTCCATCCCCGTTTCTTCTTTCGCTGCTCAGTGTCCCATCTGTTGAGGTGAGAAGCCCAGTGGTTTGGTGTTAATGGGGACAAAGGTGGGCTTTATTTATTCATGGGCTCGACCCCCAATAAACCATTACAGTCACACCTAAAGGTCTGAAACACTCAGCAGCTACATGAGGCAAGTGTTGGTTCACATCGCTGCACGGTTTGCCGAGTTGTTCGTCATGAATACGGACGGATGGGATTCACAAGAGACCGTCTGCAAAGAAAGTAATGGTTTGGTTTTTATGTTCCGTCGACGCCGTTTGAGAAAATTGACACCAAAGACATCGCGGTAAATAAATGAGGTTATAGTTTCTATATTCATCTATTTCCCACACACAGTCAAGCACACAAATTCACACAAATTATTAATCTGCGTGCTGAAATGGTGAAGAGAAAAAACTGCTCCCCTGATACCTGCCAGATGCAGTTAAGCTCACTTCCAGGTTTATGACCCCCCCCCCCCCCTCTCCACACAGAAGCACTACAGCCACTTATTTCCTCATTCTCCGCTGGGCCACAGGGCTTCTTTGGCCCTGCAGGCACTTAAATGCACTCAATTTTGACACATCACTGGTGAGTCAAGTTTAATAAAACGCTATTTAATTCATAAAGAACTCATCTGTATTCAGCTCGTGTTTTGCAGGTCGGACCGTCAGTGAATCGCTATCGTAATATGAGTGTGAACTTCTGGCCCCCCCGCCGCCCTCTGAGTATGTGATGACGTTGTAAAGAAGTAAAGAGTGAGGTTCTCTGTTGAACCAACATTTCCTGGATTTTGTGAGCTGAATCATGCACACGTCACTCCCAACCGCTCTCTTTGTACGCTGACCCTCGATTGTTATCTCGGCTCCCTCTTTTTCAGAAACACGGGACTTTCGGACACGCACACACACCCTCCCCCCTCTGAATGTGTGCATTTCATGTTAAAACCTGCAGTAAGTGGCTGAGCCCCTCTGAACATTCCTTATTAATGAGCCCCGAGGCCGTGGGGAGACGCCACCAACTCACAACACCAAATATACAGATGATAGAGAGGTTATAGGGGGGGGGGGGGGACGAAAGGACAGATGGGGATATGAAACAATTGGCGCGATGGAGAAGGAGGGCACTAAGAGACGAATGGACGGTAGCGATAGAGGAGCATATAAAGGAGAGGCGGGTCGAGGCGTGACGGAAGCAAAGCGATCCAGCGTGACGGACGAGACAAGAGACGGTGAAACCAAACAAGCTTTTTGTAGCTTTTGCCTCCAGACTTCTTCTGGAGTCGCTGTGCGTCCCCACGGGTTGCAAAGGCTTTTTCTCGGCCTTGTATCTCGTCACGCCGCAAAGGGGATTACAACGGCAAAGCCAAACAAAGCTCCCGCAGAGCACACACGCACCAGTGTTCAACACTAACAGGTATGAAGAGGTGTTTAGAGACGCGGCGAGACAAACTCTCCGTTACTTATCCATCGCTCAGCTCCGTGGCTTTGATATCGGATGAAATGATGTCGGGTGAAGGTGGAGGATCTTTGTAAAATGATGCCGGTTGGATGACGTTGCTTTGCAGTAAGTCAAGAACACTCGAGAGAAGAAAAACGACAGAAACATTTTCTCTACCAATAAGACAATGATCTCAGAGTTGACACAAATCAGTTGGATTTGAAATGCTTTGACTTGAGATCGGTCAATTGTTTTCTCTAGTAGAGCAGTCAACAAATTAAAGCTCCTCATTTAAATCAGCACCAGCGACAGCAGATAATGGACCCTCGACAAAGCATCGCTCTATCGAGCTGCCTGAGCTTCGGCACCATGGAGCCCACACTGTCACTAACTCACTCCCTGGAAACCTATTATCTTCTTTTTAAACACAAACTGTGATTCAGAGAGAAGCAGACAGAAGGGTCTGCACTATGTGTTAGAAGGATATCAACATGTCAAAGTGATGCATCAGTGAAAACAGGTCAAATAGATAAAGATAGAAGTAAAGCTACAGATCACAGAGTGAAAGTGAAGCACATCAGCTGGAGGTCCAGGCAGAAGACAATGAAATGAAAGAGCACTGTTCCTTTAAAGCCGGGTAGATCTTTATTCACTGGTACAATCATTAAAAAGTAGAAGCAGCAAGTGTAATGATTCAGTAGACCTTCAGTAGCTAGCGTAGCATAGATGTAAATGATTAATGATGTGCTAACGTACTCTGCTAATGTTAGCTCCACAGGTTCTTAGGTAGAAACGTAAGGTTTTAGAGACGTTTATCTCCTTCAACCTCTCCGGGTGACGAGCATCACGATCACACAACGTTTACCCACGACGAGCTGCACATCCACTGAACCAGCCTGAACATGAAGACCATCTGAAGCCACCGATGAGAGTCTACGGAGCAGAGACGGAGAGTTATCGGACCCTGGTCAGAGCTGGATAATGCCACGCTAGGATTGGCCAGTCTGAGTTCGAGGGGCGGGACTTAGCAAGGGCTCAATTGGGCTGATTTCCACAAAGAAGTTAGGGTTTGGATAATACAAGATTGGGAGGACTTCTAGAAGCTAACAATGCTAACAGCGCTAACAGTGTTTACCTCAGGGGCAGCCGGAGGGTGGGTGCTACACCTTCAGCTCCATTCTCTGCTCAGACATGACTTCTCTATATCTTCTATAGAAAATAGTTGTTTGCTGCTACTAATGCCCTGACTGCCGTATAGTGCTCCTTTCACAGTGCACGACATTTAGTATGTTTGTTCCATCTGTAGTTCTGAAAGTGTGTTTTATTCTGACTTCTGAGTGACCGTCTCTGCGTCGTAGACTTAGTCTCTAGACAGGTTTTTATTTTGTCTCAGCAGTTATGCCATCCAACTTTTTGGAGCACTTCATGTTAATCTCATCCCAATTAATTGTATTCCCTCCGTTCCTCTGACGGTAACAGCTCTCTCGCTGCATGATTGTTTTATGGCCACAGTAATAATGGAAGCACACTACGGCCCTGGCCTTTGGCCCCGAACTCCTGGAGTAGAATCTCTTCTTTTTAAATGACGGGAAGAGTTTATCCAAGGTTAACTCACATGTTTAGGCCTCGGCAGCACCAGCGAGATAATATTCTGTGTCAGGGTCATACACCAGTCAAAGGGGCGACACGCAACCTCTCACGGGGCTGAAAAACGAGTTTGTCTAAATGTCCCGCAGCACTGTCTTGTGAGAGAGCAAATTGAAACTGACACTTAAATTTGTAATTAAGTCTGAGTGATTCTGCGCAGTAGTGTGGTTTAAGCAGTGAAGTGTACGGAGCAGCAGTTTCACTCTTGAGTCTCTGTGAGGGACGAGAAGCGCTGACAGCTGCAGCCCCGTGTGAACGCGTCCACGCGTGGGTGCAGCGCGCTCCTTCATTAACCTGCGTCAAACACCAAAGTCGTCTGAGACTACCGGCAACTTCTCTGGATCCCGTTCTTCTTTCCTCCTGATTTCGCTATTCTTCTGTTCCCGCTCTGTGTATCTCACAAGGCAATTTAATACCAGCCTTTGATTGAATTAGGGGCCAGACGTACTGCGGTGTGTTCATCCCGATGGATTGCAGCTAGTGTGTCATGTGTGCGTCTGTCGTGTTAAAGGGAAGATGGAGAGAAGAATAGGCGAACACAACGGCTGATTATGTGTTCGGCTGGATTCACCGCGCTCACACAAGTAGCGTTCACAGATGGGATTTACACAAAGCACGTTGCAGAGGAGGAAAGACACGAGCATTAAATATAGACCAAACCTCAGGAAGAAAAATAAAGCAATCAGTCTTTAATTATTGAACACAATGTCTTGTTGGTGTGGTGGAAGGGGTGTTGTGGATGAATGAAGAACACAAGAAAAGATCTCTGAAGCTCTGACAAACACACGGCGAGTTGTGTGGACTAGTTCTAGGGCTGCAATTAACAATTATCTTCACTGATCGATTCATCTGTCGATTACCTGATCACTTGATGGGTTATTTAATTTATAGAATGTATGAAAATGGTAAAAAAAAAGAAAAAAAGCCAGAGATGACGCCCTCAAAGATATTGTTTTGCTGAAAACTCAAATATAATCAATTTATTGTCACAGTGGAGTAAAGAAACCAGACAATATTCATATTTAAAAGAATACTCATCGTACTTTAATCCAATAACATGTAAACAGCAACAGAGTTTTCAAAATGCAAATATAATTTTTCAGTGAATCTAAAGCCGCTTTATAAAAACCATCCAGTAGTTGTGTCCATGACATGACGCCGTGATAGATGGATGCATTTTTAAACAGCTAAAGGTTGAAGGGACGAGACGGAGGGGTTCGATTCCGGCCTTGGGACCTTTGTTGCATGTCACACTTCTCTCTCTCTCTCTCTCTCCCTCCCTCTCCCTCTCTCTCTCTCTCTCTCTCTCCCTCTCTCTCCCTCTCCCTCTCCCTCTCTCTCTCTCTCTCCCTCCCTCTCCCTCTCTCCCTCTCTCTCTCCCTCTCTCTCTCCCTCCCTCTCTCTCTCTCTCTCTCTCTCCCCAATTCTTTAATCTGGCAAAAATGCTAAAATAATCCCACACTAAACATAAAACCAACAGAAACGCATCAAGAGTTCTTGAATGCTCAGTGTAAATGTCATACTTGGTGAAATAGTGCAGGTGGAGGATCTTCAGCCACACACAACACATCGTTAGTAACAACAAAGAGACGGGAGCTTCCGCTAATGTTTCCCTTCATTGCATCATTGCTGCATGAGAGAGAAAAGTTCCAATGTCATGAGCACAATGCAATACATCCGGCACTGTTTGTACTCTTCTCTTTTAATAATGCAATTCTTTACAAGTCTCTATAAATAACTTGAAGTATACCCGGAAACGTCTCACATCCTTAGTTCCTTTTCATTCCCTCTCCCATCGATGACAGGCTCTTGCTATTTCAGGCTAATTTTACTACGCGACTTGTTATGACCGTTGCAGAGTCACATGGACGGATTCTCCCCCACGAAGAAATATCACGATTAAATTTCATTGGTCGTGTTTTCGTACCGATGACACGAAAAAGACTGGACAGTTTGTGTCCATCTACAGAACCAATTCATGGCTATCTCACCATGTGCCATGATACTGGGCTGGCCGGGGGACCAGGTGCTTCCAACCAGGATGATCAGCACCCCCCCCCCAGGTACGCTAGAATAAGACAACAACACGCCAGGGGGCCGTCACACCTGAGATGTGAATGTGTCAGTTGAGTTATGCAGATTTCATTTACGCAAATGATCCCGATTAGGTATTGAGATTATTGAGACCACGGTTTGAATGTCAGCGTGGCGAGGTTTACATTATTCATCTTCATAGCTCCATAGATTATGATAATCATGCTGAAAATACACATCTCTGCCCAGACGGTCAAGAAAGGGTTAAGAGGGGCTTTTATCTGCCGGCATGGCTCAGCGCAGATTCCTCATCTTCCCCACTTCCATCTACATCCCTGATGGCCGATTGTGGATTTATCCATTGTCCATGTGTCCTGGGCCAGCTGAGCCAACTAATCAATTATAATCAGGTAACCAATCAGGGCACAGGTACACCAATTAGGCAGCGCCGGGGATCCTGGGAATACCAATTAGAAGACCTGATTTGGCTCTAATTTAGAGCAGCTGCTCCAGAAGCTCTCTGGATGACGGCTCGTATTCCCCTTTCTAGGACCGCCGTGTCTG
Organism: Ophthalmolycus amberensis; assembly: GCA_024529925.1. Classification (NCBI taxonomy): domain Eukaryota; kingdom Metazoa; phylum Chordata; class Actinopteri; order Perciformes; family Zoarcidae; genus Ophthalmolycus; species Ophthalmolycus amberensis. Next base: position 29,313 of record JAFEUB010000060.1, on the reverse strand, counting down.
CACCTGACACACACATGCACTCCTCAGTCCACACACACACACACACACACACACACAGTGCGGGATAATAATCCTAACTATTTGCTCAGAGTAGCGGTGCAGAACCACTCTGAGCTCCGGGAGGACAAAGACACATTCCAGCTGACACTGTTCTCCTCTTCTCTTGCTCAGTCTCTCCTCGTCCTCCTCCTCACCTCTTCCTCGCCAGTCTCTCCATCTTTCTCATCTCTGCCCTTCACATTGGAGCTCAGCAGTTGACAGCAGCAGCCAATTACAGCGCTTGGCATAGAATATATGGATCATTATTTCAGGTATTTAATATTTAAAGATAAGACTGTGTTGGCGGAGACGATAGCAGGCTAAATGCGTCTGATAGCTGAGGGCTTGTTAATAGACCCTTTGTAAACAATGATGATGTAAGTGTGCACATGCAGTCTTAGTGCAATAGCTTTTCAAGCTATGCAAAGGAATTAACCACCAAAGATGGAGAATGCAACAAAAGAAATTGACTTTCTATCCGTGTGCTGTTAGCGCGAGGGGGAGAAAACATTAGCGAGTGGATACAAACGTCTTTGATGGAGAAACCTGGTGTGTAACATTACACCAGAGAGACATTACGGACAAACGAGTCACTAAACGCTTCAAACTTCATCTGTAATCATCTGCAGAACGCCAAACACCACGACATGCACTGAGAGCTTTGAGCTCAAGGATTCACTCATCGTTTAATGTCATTATGCAACGATCTGCTCAACAAGATCAACAACAACAAGCAAAACATTTGTTTCAATTGCATCAGCTGGAATGTTAACAGTAAAACAAAACGATTCTTCAGGGCAGACAAACATTGTCCATCGACTCTGACTGTGTTGAGCATCTTCGATGTAAAACACAGAGTCCTGCTCTTCATCCCGCACTCAATCCAACGCCCACGGTGTTGAAGAGTGAATCTCTCATCGTCATGTGCCATACGTGCTTCAGTAATAAACACGAAAAGACAACAATTTGAAACTAAAACTATCGAAGCTCATGGGAGCTGCCGGCCGCCGGTGCTTCAACGAGTGACCGTGTTCACTGAGGGTTCTCTGAGGGTTCACTGAGGGTTCTCTGAGGGTTCACTGAGGGTTCACTGAGGGTTCTCTGAGGGTTCTCTGAGGGTTCACTGAGGGTTCTCTGAGGGTTCTCTGAGGGTTCACTGAGGGTTCACTGAGGGTTCTCTGAGGGTTCACTGAGGGTTCTCTGAGGGTTCTCTGAGGGTTCACTGAGGGTTCTCTGAGGGTTCACTGAGGGTTCTCTGAGGGTTCTCTGAGGGTTCACTGAGGGTTCTCTGAGGGTTCTCTGAGGGTTCACTGAGGGTTCACTGAGGGTTCACTGAGGGTTCTCTGAGGGTTCACTGAGGGTTCTCTGAGGGTTCTCTGAGGGTTCACTGAGGGTTCTCTGAGGGTTCTCTGAGGGTTCACTGAGGGTTCACTGAGGGTTCTCTGAGGGTTCACTGAGGGTTCACTGAGGGTTCTCTGAGGGTTCACTGAGGGTTCACTGAGGGTTCACTGAGGGTTCTCTGAGGGTTCTCTGAGGGTTCTCTGAGGGTTCTCTGAGGGTTCACTGAGGGTTCTCTGAGGGTTCTCTGAGGGTTCACTGAGGGTTCTCTGAGGGTTCTCTGAGGGTTCACTGAGGGTTCTCTGAGGGTTCACTGAGGGTTCACTGAGGGTTCTCTGAGGGTTCACTGAGGGTTCTCTGAGGGTTCACTGAGGGTTCACTGAGGGTTCTCTGAGGGTTCTCTGAGGGTTCACTGAGGGTTCTCTGAGGGTTCACTGAGGGTTCTCGATCCTGACAACCGAACATGCTACAACCAGATGTGTTGATGCTGGAAACTGCTTTAACTCAACGTTTGAAGATCGTTAACTCGTCTGGATGACCGGGTCAAAAGCCACCTCTGTTCCATGTGTTTGATGATGCGACTGTAAAACTTGTGTACGTCTTGTTAAAGTCCATGAATCGTGACTTTACGGCCAATGGTCCACAGGAGCTTAATGATCTTACAACGGAAGTCCCCGAAATGATCTCACTAAACTAGTTCAAACATTCAGTTATGGAAGACGGCGTGTGGAGGACCTTCCTCTCATCTCTCAGAACAGAAGGACTTCCAAAGACACACACATCCAATTGCAATGCGTTTCAGTGGCGCTGCTCGCTGGCTGACAGTGGTTGACTGTTCACACGCTGGGCAGCAGATGTGAAAATGGCTCCCAAACTTTTCCTGCATAAATCATATCGGAAATAAATCAGCAAGTGACACAGAAGACATGGTGTAAGGACACACGCTGCTCTCAAGGCCCCGTCATCAAAACACAATTCAGTTCACTTCAGTATTTAATTGGACTATTTTAGATCAGTCTTCTTTTTTTCCATATTTTTCGCCCAATTACAGTATTTGTGTGGATCTATTATAAGAATGAAGTTGTAATAACGATGAAATAAAACAAAAATCAAATCAATTGTAGAATCTCTTTTAAATCACTTCTTAAAACCCATTTTCACAGACTGGCTTTTTTGTGATGTCGTTGCTTTCCTGGTTTATTTCATTATTGATATTATTTTCTTTTATTAAATTATTATATTTTACAAAATTATTTTATTTTACAAAATTATTTTATTTTACTAAATTATTATATTTTACAAAACGATTTTATTTTACAAAAAAATTAATTTAATTTTCATTGTATGGATTGGTTTCATAGTTTCATCTATTGTTCTATAATAACAGGCTTTACTTCTTACCTTGGTTTTGCTCTGTTGAGCTTTCTGTTGTTTGATTGCTTTGCTTTCGCAGCTTTGTCTGTCAAAGCACTTTGTAAACTTTCTTATTAAAGGTGCTATATGAATAAAGTTATTATTATTATTATTGTAACAAATCACCAAGCATGAAACGAGATACGATAAGCGGATTAATTATGTATTAAATATACAAAATCCTAAAAGATCATCATTAAAGAAAGCATGTGGAGGCTTATTGTATGAACATACAGCAGAACAATGTTTGTGTTAATAGGAGTTCACGCATTAAATGAAACATGAGCCATGAAGCACACGTCGAGAAAGACGAGCCTCTAATGGAGAGTAGACGCTGTGATGTTACCAGTATATTAGGCCCAGAGCCACTTCACCTCTCCGTGACTTTATTCGGCCTAATGGTGTTGGCCAGTGTTGTGTATGCAGTCGATACGTCCGTAATGAATCCCTGCTGGTCGCTATGAGCCGTAGCTCGTAGCTCGTGCAAGCTGTAGGTTTGCTATTTGACTTGTAAATGTGGGAATCAGTGAGGAGTCGTTGGTCGGCGCCTTCGCAGACATAATCAGCTGGTGCAGATAACGCTCTATCAGTTCAGCGCCGTAGGGACGTGCACATGTGCAGGCATGTGTGCACTGTGAGAGTGTACTGTTGTGGCCTCTGCAGCCTATTGGGCTTTTTCTTGCAGCTGTATTGTTCAGTGTTATTTATAGAATAACTTACTTGTAATAAACAAAATAATGACGTCAACAGGAATATTTTTAAACTATTTTTAATATACAACAAAAATACTCCCGCACGCTGTCTCCTTTACTAGCATTCTAAGATATTTAGTGACAACGTCTCGGTACACAGACCTTCATCAGGTGACTTTACAGAACAGTGGAGAGCATGTCTCAGGCCATGTCCACGCGGCTACGCTTCCATTTCAAAACGCATCTCTTTTGCTGCGTTCACACTGAGCGTTCACACTGAGCGTTCGCACTGAGCGTGCGTTCGCACTGAGCGTGCGTTCGCACTGAGCGTGCGTTCGCACTGAGCGTGCGTTCGCACTGAGCGTGCGTCCGCACTGAGCGTGCGTCCGCACTGAGCGTGCGTCCGCACTGAGCGTCCGCACTGAGCGTCCGCACTGAGCGTCCGCACTGAGCGTTCACACTACGGCGGAGTTTTAGAGCACCGAGGACGGATACGTTTGACAACTCTGGAGTTACCTTGTAGTGTGGACGGCGTGAACGCATACGTTTGGAAATGATGACGTAGACTCCCGCGTTCGCTACTTGGGACCGACACCACGCTGCTGGAGGCCCAGGACATACTGCTGGACCCGCTGGAGGGAAGGGAGAACCAGAACCAGGACTGAGAGGGTCAGACTGTCAGACCTGCTGCAGTAAAATGAGAGGTTTTCTAAAGAGAGTCTGGTGCCCAGAGACACTACAGCTTTAGTCCACAGGGGGCGACAGAGTCAACACTAAGTTAAAGTTCCTCGTAGTAACAATAAGTTACATTTTGCTGATAATACTTCTGTACTGGGAACATCTGTGGAGTAATGGAGCGTTATTACATTGCTGTATTTATGCTTTAACTTAAGTAAAGTATCAGAGTACTTACTCCACTGACATGTAGAGTACATACTCGTGTGTTGACGATGGTTTGTGCATCGTGATTACAGCTGCAGTCTCAGTGTTTGTGCATGTATGTGCTGCACTGAAGCCCCTCTGGACTTCACAGCAGCATTAACCGTGTAGCAGCTGATATGTTATCTCAAGGCTCCTTCCTGCTGCCAGCTAAACGCGATCTCCACCAAGATATTATTAGTCTGTGATCTCGCTCCTGCTCACATGCACACACACACTCCACGATAAGTCACTTGGACTCTCAGCCAGCTACTTACAAACACACACACACACACACACACACACACACACAGATAGCTTTATTTGGCCTTCCTGCTCGACACTGATAATCGGGGGACAGACTATTCTGCTGGAGCCTTTATTAGCTCAACGTTGACAGCTTCTCTCGAGCAAGGCTGCCACCGAACAAGGACAGGCAACATGACCTTTACATTCAAAAACACGTCTCGTTTTTCGGGCGGTTGCTTTCATGTGCAGTGCTTGTTGCAGCACGGGTGGGAATGCCGTGTTCTTCCACACACAAGGCTCTACCACGATGCTTCGGCTTCCTCTTGCAGTCCTGCGTACCCTCCGAGCGAGGAGCAAGGCACTATCGATCTCAGGGTCAGAGGTTTGATTCCCAGAGGTAACGACTGAAAGTTTAAGCCTCGTGCGTTCAGTTTCTTCTGTTTTTCAGAATTCTTCATAATATCATGCATTGACCCCGGAAGCAAAACAACACGCACAAACTCACGCTGTATTCTCCCCGCAGCGTTTAGCTGTTCCACTGATTCAAACAGGGCGAAGCAATCGCCACACAATCCCCTTTTCTCCAGACCATCATTCTTGTTTGTAAAAGAAAACAGCCCAAACGGATTCAATTATCCGGACCCTAACCCCACGCAGGACGGGACCCTAACCCCACGCAGGACGGGACCCTAACCCCACGCAGGACGGGACCCTAACCCCACGCAGGACGGGACGCTAACCCCACGCAGGACGGGACGCTAACCCCACGCAGGACGGGACCCTAACCCCACGCAGGACGGGACCCTAACCCCACGCAGGACGGGACGCTAACCCCACGCAGGACGGGACCCTAACCCCACGCAGGACGGGACCCTAACCCCACGCAGGACGGGACGCTAACCCCACGCAGGACGGGACCCTAACCCCACGCAGGACGGGACCCTAACCCCACGCAGGACGGGACCCGAACCCCACGCAGGATGGGACCCTAACCCCACGCAGGACGGGATGCTAACCCCACGCAGGACGGGATGCTAACCCCACGTAGGACGGGACCCGAACCCCACGCAGGACGGGACCCGAACCCCACGCAGGACGGGACCCTAACCCCACGCAGGACGGGACCCGAACCCCACGCAGGACGGGACCCTAACCCCACGCAGGACGGGATGCTAACCCCACGCAGGACGGGACCCTAACCCCACGCAGGACGGGACCCGAACCCCACGCAGGACGGGACCCTAACCCCACGCAGGACGGGACGCTAACCCCACGCAGGACGGGATGCTAACCCCACGCAGGACGGGACCCTAACCCCACGCAGGACGGGATGCTAACCCCACGCAGGACGGGATGCTAACCCCACGCAGGACGGGACCCGAACCCCACGCAGGACGGGATGCTAACCCCACGCAGGACGGGATGCTAACCCCACGCAGGACGGGACCCTAACCCCACGCAGGACGGGACCCGAACCCCACGCAGGACGGGACCCGAACCCCACGCAGGATGGGACGCTAACCCCACGCAGGACGGGACGCTAACCCCACGCAGGACGGGACCCGAACCCCACGCAGGACGGGACCCGAACCCCACGCAGGACGGGACGCTTCGTCATTAACGGACAATGCATATGGTCAACATCGATGTAATTAACACAATGACAAGAGCGAACTCACAAGAACCGTCACACATATTCACAACAAAGCATGACAAAACAATCCAGCAACGCTCACATTAAAGAGCAAGGGCCATTCAAATAGTATTTACATCAGGGAACAATATATAATATACATATCTAATATCCATAAACGACACGATAGGCAAAATTAACACACTGCAGATATAAAGAAAACAAAAGCAGTTTCACTTACCAAATGCTGTTCTATTTAAATACAAAGTCCATCCTCCTCTTTGTTTACAAAGAGGTCAATAACTCGGCTGTGCAGTACATCCGTGTGTTTCAGTTCCAGCTAGAGGTCCTTTTCAGTATTTCCCTATTCTTCTTAACTTTTTCAATGTGGAGCTCCGTTTCCCTGCGAACTTGTTGGTTGATCTGGAGATCCACTCGGGTCCTTCCAAACGTTTTTAAGAGCACCGTAGCTTGAAACGTGTCCCGCCGTACTTTGGTGTCGTGTGGCGGCTTTGCTCAGGCAGCTTAATGTCCTTCTTGAGAAAGGCGTTCCCAGTAACTCCGCCACTAAATCAGCTTCTCGTCCTTCCGCCATTTGATGTTAAAAAAACAAAAAATGCCATAATTTCTTCCATATCTTTCCACTTGAACTCTAACTGCTAACAATCTCAGTTCTGCTAGCAAGCACAAGTTTCACTTTAGTCACGTGCTCGCCCACTGACCAATCACAGCACACTCTGCAGCGCGTGCACCTGGACATGAGCGGTACGTAATGCTGACGTCATTATAAGCCGCTAGCCGACGCTGACACGTCAAAGAATACGCCCAACATGTCAAACTAAAGATCTGATTGGTTGAACACTATGACAATCAACAATATCGTCCCCATTCACTTTAATCTGCACTGGCGGCAGAGCCGAGTCTGCAGGCCTCTGGCATAGACACACACAGAGGTGAGATCTGAGAGCAACTGAGAGCAACTGAGGAAGACAGTAGCTGTGCAATGAGAAAATAAGATAATGGGAAAAATATTTTTAAAATTATAATACATGTAGTGCATTTAAGAAAATAATTTAAATTATAAAATAAATTATAATTTTTTTGTTTTTTGTTTTTTAAATATAAATAGCTTTGTGATTCTGTTTAGGCCAGCAGAGAAGGCCTTGCAGGCCCTGACGGCCCGCCACTGCTATGACATCACCACCCTGCACACGGAGACAAGCTCTCACACCGGCCGCACATCATTTGATTTATAAAGAAGAATCCTCTCTGTGACAGATTCACACACACACACACACAATAACATACATGCTTAAATGAGCTTTCTAAAGGTGACACACAGGTCGTGACATGAGCGGAGAACTGATGGCGATGCAGATTGCAAAGCGGGGAGGAGGACACGCTAATCAGGTCCCATTCTCTCTCCAGGTTTTAATCTCAACTGAACTGTTGTCAATTATCAAACCACCTCCTGAACCTGAGCTCGGCACAATGGCTCGTTAATGAGAGCGCAGCTGATCGGAGAGGCAGGGGCTCGTGTTCGGTAACACCGACCAGGAGCGCCTTCGCCGCTGATTAGGCGGCGCTTTGCTCCCGGCCGCGTCACGCAAGCGCCGATAATCACAGTAGTGAACATGCTCAAGGGTATAATTGCTCTCGATAAACATTTGAGCCACCTGAAGAAGTTTTCTTCACAGAGGTGTGATCGAGAATGAGAATTTAAAATGAGCACGGTGAGAGATTGTAACCAAAGAAATACATGCAGAAATGATCGAAAAGGTTATGAATGTTCAATGTAAAAAAAACACCTGAGTTTGTTCGTCTACACAGCATAACGTAGATCTACATCATTTTGAAAAATGAGGTTAAAAGATGAAACCACGCCCTCTTCCGTTTGACGAAAGCTTTGAAGCAGCGTCGACAAATATGACAGTAGCTTGAAAAGTAACAATATGGTGCAGTGAATTACATGAATTCAGTGTTTATCAGACCATACATGAAACAAGAGTTAGCTAGCTGGCACACCTCGCTGCGTCATTTTCAATTGTAAAGATGTGCGGGCGGTCGTGCTCTTTTCCTTCAGTGTGAACTTGGGTGTTGAGTAGATTTCACTTTGTCCAGAAGTCACTTGAGGCAGCCTGGTGGCACGTCGCCTCGCACCTCCAGCACCTTGCACTGACTCCCGGTTCAACACAGCACACAGGACAAAGTCCTCCTCCTCGTCTTCAGAGTCCCTGCACATTCACTGTCCTCCCTCCCTCCACACACGCCTGCTCTCCCGCTGCCCACTGCTCACTGGATGACGGGGCTTTTGGGGTGTAGCTGGAATGCGATGCCTCGGGGTCTAGAGCTGGTCCACATCTGTTGCTTCTTCAAAGGTGCAACAGCGAACACATCTTTCCCTTTCAGCTTCTTAATCAGCACATATCAAATGTATCCGGCTGCCTTCACACATCCTGCTACCACCAACATCTTCTTTCTCTTTTGTTCTTATTATTAATCATCTATTTGTGAATTGTCAACAGGCCACTTGAGTGTTAAATAGATACATAAATAAAAAGGACATTATTAACATGCAACGTTGCAACGATTTCCTGGAATGTCTTGAAATAAAAGTGACACGATAAAGTTTTATTTTCCTTGAAGAGAAAAGTTGTAGATGAATAACTTCTTATTCATTTATTTTGTGTGCCTATTTCTTAATAGCTAAGAACAATTAAACTGATTTAAATATGTATATCAATACTTTATGTGTGCTGGACTTAGTATTGAAGAAGAAACTATTTCAAGGATGTTACACAATTTACAATAAAAATCAACTTTTGGGTATTTTTGCTCCACTTAGTTGGTCGTTAAAGGTCAACAAACACACCTGTTTCTGATTGGCTGTGAGCTCATAGTGAATGAGGAATCCTGTCAGTTTGAATAAAGATGTATGAAAGTTGTCAGCTTCCTTTTCTAGACGCCGGTAGCTGAGGTCACTTTGGAATTAATGTCAGTTGCAGAATACTTCACTGGCAATAAATGTTCACGCCGACAGACTCCACAAAATATGGCAAAATGCCAAAGTTCTAAAATCACTGCATTTTGGCAGCAATCTTTCGCACGACGGGGTCTAAAATCAATCAATCCATCCGTTATCTTCTCTGCTTGTATTTCTGTTCATGACTTGAGACCAATAAGAGAGTATGTCCGATCCATGAGGCCACCACTGGATGTTACTCATCCACCTTCATTTATTGACTCTTCATAGTTTAATCAATGCACATGTGCATAGCATGTAACGGTCTTCACTCCCATGTGTTTGTTCAAGCTGTATGTATGCACTGACTAGCTCGAGAACCTTGATGAATTCATTGCAAAGCTCCTTCAAAAGGGATGAAAGTCTGACGGATGTTCATTCTTATGTTCGGACATTTCTGGTTTCGTTCTTGGTCTCGATCCCGTTTAGATTCAGGAAGTCGGGTTTGGATGTAAGCAGCATGTGTTGACTAGAAGTCACTCGTCTGGATTAAGTTTACTTCAGTTGAACCGTTTCTACAGGCAGTTCCGTGGAAACGATATCGAACGTTATCGCGAGTCCTTCAGTAGAAGAGGCTGTTTTGTGAACATTCACATTATTTTATGTCTTTTCACGAGATCCGATTAGAAGTTGGACATCACTCGAGTTTGGACCCAAAAGATTCACCTCACTATCGACTCCCCCCAACACTTGACAATGTGAGTCAAAGTTACACTCTGCTTTGATTCACATATCTGTGATTTGAATCAACAACATAAGTCGACAGCATTAATAGGGCTGCGATGAATCAGTGCACATCCCATCGAGCTAATATACGCTGACGTCCTCTTATTGTTAATCCATAGTGGGGGGGGGGGGGGGGGATTTAATGAGCATTAATTCCTGATTAACTATCTGTGACTGTATGATTCATCATTAAAGGTGTCTTCTGAATCATTGACACGAGCACAGCCACGAGCACACACACACACACACACACACACTCACACACACACACACACACACAATTACATTAACATACATCAATATCAGGGCCAGGTGACATGCACTGATGGAGCCATTAGTTGATCATAACATACAGCTGCTTCTGATTAGATGATGCTCTGTATTGATACAGTGAGTCAATCTGCTGTCGTGTAAGTGTCCTGAGTGAGGAATGAGAGATTATCCACGTGGCTGCGGCTTCTCTGAAGTACGAAACATGACGTTTGTTTCCCTTTGATGTCTTCTCACAAGTGATTCCAGACAAATACATCACGGTGAAGTACTTCTTATCACCTCGGCTGGTTGAGAAGTAGGTTCGGTTGCAGAAAGGGTTGTGAGTTTGAATCCTGCCAGCACATTATTTATACTTTAAAGAAGAGAAACAGTCAAAGCTTTGCTTTAGATTTCTCCGGGACCTTCCAGCGTCCTCCTGTGACTGCAGAGACCACAGCGTTGACCGGTGGACTCCAGTGGATCCTGTATTTCAGCTTATTGCTGAAGACCCTATGCTGGCGCTCAGACCGAGACTCTCCGGGTCTCGCAGGTACGATGGGCCGGCAGCTGGCCGCCGGCTGTCAGCCGGCTGTCAGTGTTGCTGGCTCAAAGAGAAGTTGAAAGAAAACCACCAACAGCAATAAGAGAGCTGCTGACTGCTGAGCGGGCGCTTCTCTCACCCAACGAGGCATGAAGCTACGACCGACAGAGGAACGGTAGTCATCTGCTGCGGTTGTTTGGTGGATGATTTGGCATATTGTAGCTGCTAATGGCAGCTAGTTAGCAGAGCTACAGTGGAGGAGTCCATATTTTACCCATAGACTGTACATGAGGAGTGGACGTGGTCATCGTGACGTCACTCATCGTGGACTGATGTTTTGAATGTTAAGACACTAAAGCACGACCCACATTCAAGTCAATAGCCGTAATGCTGGATTTGGATCCATATTAGAACATGAGGAGTCAAATTGAAAATCAGTGACATTTTTATTTTCCACAGGAGATGAATTATAGCAGCCCCTCCCTAAATTATGCTTTCAGCTCAATGCCATATGTTGTCGAGCCTGGTTGCAGTAGTTTTGGAGGGATGACCTGAGAGACAAGAGAGACAGAAAAGTTGTTTACACAGAGTAATCCCATAGATCTCACTTCTCACGCAGTTTGAGGCAGATGAACACTCGTCTGTGCCAGATTACATACCGAGCGTAACCTCACAGCACTGCTGCCTGTGGGAGAAGTGACTCCTCTCTCCTGTAAACAAGAGGACTTAAAAGGGATTGTAGTTATCCAGATTAGCTACGTCGGCTGTAGTCCATCTCTCTCTCTCTCTCCTCTCTCTCTCCCTCTCTCTCTCTCTCTCTCTCTCTCTCCCTCTCTCTCTCCCTCTCTCTCTCTCTCTCTCTCTCTCTTCTCCTTTCACCCCAGAAAACAACCTGTTCACAGTTAAAAAATAAATATAAAGCTCTAATGCAGGTTAGCTTCGTCAAGCTGCAAACCCTCATTTCAAAGTGTGAAAATCAATTTGGAAAAATGCATATTTGACATTTTTTTTAAATGTAATTACTCAACTCTCTCCCGAAACCAAAGCCCTCACACAACAAACGCTCCTGGACTCCTGGAATGCTTCAGCATTCCAAGCAAACGCTTCAACCAGAACTGAACCAAACACCACAAATAGCCTCACTCGCCTCCAGAATAAGACACAATGCTGAGGAGGAAACGGCGACGGCGGCATTGTTCACTGCTAGGGAGCGCTCATGCAAAGCGGGGGGGGGGTAAGAGGATTGGCTGTAAGTGACCTCCAGATCGTTGCCGTTGGTCTGTGACTACACACAGAGCTGTCACTACAACATGGCTTAGTTCATAATGAGAGAGAGGGATAAACACAGACAGGCCCGGGAGGTAGAAGAAGAAGGCGTAATGTTCTTGGGGTTTTTGGGACATAATGAAAGAGAGAAGCAAAGAATACGTTCGATGGTAGAAGAAGCAGATAGAGATGTAGAGATGTAGAAGAGATTGCTGCAGGAATAAGAATTTCAACCTGGAGATGAGTCAGCATTTTTGGAATTCATTTTAAGTCAATGGTTATTTTTTAATAGTTAGATTAGATTCCTGAACTAGAGTGAATGTATACGTTTTTATGTGTCTGTTGGGGGCCAAAAGTTAGTTAGTTACCAAAGTTTGTTCCAAGTATCATGGACACATACGTGGAAAAACAGATTGTTGTGCAGCTTGACCTGTTTTGATGGAAACAAACTGTCTGATATTTACATTCCGCAGTGAGAGGAGACGACGGTGGAAACATGGGCGAGAGTTGGAGAGAGGAGCGCCGGCGTTGTCAGAGTTTCTTGTATTTGAGTAGACAAAGGGTAGCTCAGTGCGACGTATCCTCGTACAACGGTTCGTCTGATATCTGACGAAACGAAGAGTTAGTCCTCATTTTTCTTGCGTTTTCCTACAAAAGTCCAGCAACAAGTGTCAATGTATGCTTGTTGGTGCATACAGTCTTTTAAAACTAGGCACGAACACTACTTGGTAAGGTTTAGGAGAAGATCGTGAAATACTTTATCGCTGGGTTTACACTTCCTGGTTAATAATCACATGGATTACATACGATTTGCTTTTGTGGCATATCTGGAGTTCCTTACGTTCGCTTTTTACTTCACACTTCAAACATCATCGAAGTGGAGTTCATAGAGATTATCTCGTGAACAAAAACCTGGAAGAATCATGAACGTTTGTTTAACGCAGATTATTTTCTGGCAAAGCGGGAACCAGCTCACTTCCAGTGCTCGGCCTACAAACCTGCGTCGCTCTGTTTGTGTGTATTCAAACAAACAGGGAGAAAGGAGAGAAGATCACCTGTGATCCGTTTGGAATAGCTATGTGTGTGTGTGTGTGTGTGTGTTCATTTTAAAGTTAGCACTCAGTTCAGCATTCGCACGTCAAAAACAACAATGGAAGTCAACCAGCTGTAAACTCCCAGACACAGGCCTGTGTGTGTGTGTGTGTGTGTGTGTGTGTGTGTGTGTGTGTGTGTGTGTGTGTGTGTGTGTGTGCGTGTGTGAGCATTCCTGATGACAATCACTCCTCACTTTGCAATTACAAAGAGCAAAGGGCTACAGGTAATCACCATTGATCAGTGCACGTGTGTTTGTACACACACACACACACACACACACACACTCAGAGACTCATGCAGAGGCCAGTGGCATTGATCCACCCAACCCAGCCTCCAGGGAAGATGGTGTGTGAGCGAGAGGAGATACAATGGGGATACAAACACAAGAAAATAGTTGCTGTGATGGACAGGAGGGATCATAGTGACATGCCTCAACATTCCTGCCTGAGGAGCCCGGCCGTTCAATCAGCCGGTCCACATGCGTAGACTGTGAGTCTGTGTGTGTGTTATCTGTTCTCGTATTGAGTGTCACTGCTGCGACAAGCGCCATTGAATGGTGGGAGTCGCGGCCCTTCTTTCAATACGTCAGCGCTGAGTTTCAGTGTCGCCTCTCCCTCTCGGTGTGGAGGGAGAGGGATTGATGGTGAGGTGGAGGGAGAGGGATTGATGGTGAGGTGGAGGGAGAGGGATTGATGGTGAGGTGGAGGTAGAGGGATTCACGGTGAGGTGGAGGGAGAGGGATTCACGGTGAGGTGGAGGTAGAGGGATTCACGGTGAGGTGGAGGGAGAGGGATTCACGGTGAGGTGGAGGGAGAGGGATTCATGGTGAGGTGGAGGGAGAGGGATTGATGGTGAGGTGGAGGGAGAGGGATTGATGGTGAGGTGGAGGGAGAGGGATTCATGGTGAGGTGGAGGGAGAGAGATTGATGGTGAGGTGGAGGGAGAGGGATTCATGGTGAGGTGGAGGGAGAGGGATTGATGGTGAGGTGGAGGGAGAGGGATTGATGGTGAGGTGGAGGGAGAGAGATTCATGGTGAGGTGGAGGGAGAGGGATTCATGGTGAGGTGGAGGGAGAGGGATTGTTGGTGAGGTGGAGGGAGAGAGATTGATGGTGAGGTGGAGGGAGAGGGATTCATGGTGAGGTGGAGGGAGAGGGATTGATGGTGAGGTGGAGGGAGAGGGATTGATGGTGAGGTGGAGGGAGAGAGATTCATGGTGAGGTGGAGGGAGAGGGATTGATGGTGAGGTGGAGGGAGAGGGATTGATGGTGAGGTGGAGGTAGAGGGATTGATGGTGAGGTGGAGGGAGAGGGATTGATGGTGAGGTGGAGGGAGAGGGATTGATGGTGAGGTGGAGGTAGAGGGATTGATGGTGAGGTGGAGGTAGAGGGATTGATGGTGAGGTGGAGGTAGAGGGATTGATGGTGAGGTGGAGGTAGAGGGATTGATGGTGAGGTGGAGGTAGAGGGATTGATGGTGAGGTGGAGGGAGAGGGATTGATGGTGAGGTGGAGGGAGAGGGATTCATGATGAGGTGGAGGGAGAGAGATTCATGGTGAGGTGGAGGGAGAGGGATTCATGATGAGGTGGAGGGAGAGGGATTCATGGTGAGGTGGAGGGAGAGGGATTGATGGTGAGGTGGAGGGAGAGGGATTGATGGTGAGGTGGAGGGAGAGGGATTGATGGTGAGGTGGAGGTAGAGGGATTCATGGTGAGGTGGGGTTTTACCTGCTGAGGCTGAGTGTACGGAGGTCACGTCACCCTGAACACGCTCACAGGACCTCACGTTGTGCTCCGGTTTTGTTCTAAATGACGAAGTTCTGTGGTAAAAAAATCAGAATTTGTACAAATTAATCATGATGTTCTTTATTTATGACATAGTGTTCAATGCTATGAATATTCAGTTTTTCTTTATTTATATGGTCAGTTTGTTTCACTACTAGCAAGAAGGAGAGACATTTAATTTAACTTGAACCTCTGAGTGGTTGGTTTTAAATCGTAAGTATTTATCTGTTCAGGCTGGACTCATCCGGCGACCGTAGCTATGCTTACAAAATAATAATGCGCATTAATTCGTAGATCAATCCCACGAAATATGTTCCCCACGTAATCATGAATGAGGAAGTACAAAGAAGGCAAAAGCAGGCACAAGGGGGGGAGGGGAGGTGGACGGGTCCAACAAAGAGCGACCCCCAGCTGTTCGTTCTCCATGTGAACGTAGAGCGAAGAACACACCATGTCTGCAGCCTTCTCATTTAAAGGTTACGGTTTGTGTCGCTGGTACTTCTTTCACTGCTTGAGCAGAAACTGTTGAACGACATTCAGGAACCGTGTCAATCGAATGTAAGAAGAATACGCTGACGTTGCTCGTGTTATTGTGCGACCTGCAGATCCATAAAAACATCGATGAGGCCGCTGTAGCGAGGTCTATTCTAGAGAATGCATTCATCGTGTGTGTGCGTCGGCTTTCAGCGCTACACATCATCACCACCGCCCACTACCTTCACTTCAAGGAACAACAGGAGCAGAAGACTTTAGAAAGAGGAAGAAAGAAACCTCTGAGTGCACATACACCTTGTTGAACCGTATGTACTTGAACATGTTTGTTCTATGTTTGAAGAGTTTAATCACAGTCTGATCTGCTCACGTGTTACAGAGGAACAGCGAGTCGGCACCGCGTGGGTGATCCAATCAATGGCTGAATGGATGGATGTGTTTCTTTCTCACTGTAAATGGAGAGTAAACAAGAGAAGACGCGAGTGCAGAGGAGGCTCACTGATGGTCCTGACATTATCTTCAGATTCCTGAGTGAAAGGTGACAAAGAGCTTTATGTCCTCAGATCGATTCCTCCAAACCGTTCAAACGACGTGTTATCGATTCCCATTCTGAGGTGTGTTCTGGCGCCGGCTTTACCTCGATGCCGAACGCTTGGAAACTTTGTATCTACACACAATCAACACCTGCAGATCTTCTAAACGCACGAGAGAGACATCTGTGCTTCGCCAGAGACGAGCGCACGGATGTATTATCCTAATCGGCAAATCATTAAAACCTCATTTCTCACCCGCTCTCCTGTGTTTGTGAAAGAGAAAAGAACACAAAGAGTCATTTGCGTCATCGTGGCGGAGAGCGGGGCAGCACAGACGGGCAGATTACTGTGTGACACGCGCTGGTCGTGAAGTTACTAATGAAACACTGACGATGCCTAAAGCTCACCGCTTCTTCTCTTTGCGTTAGATTCCACATCGCAAACGAGGCTCATAAAGGCACCATGAAATGAGGCTTTTGATGAGGCTTTTGACGGATGCAGGAAAAAAAAACAGAAACCCGAAGCTGTTCTGAAAACTTAAATGGCCAATGAGAGTTTCCGACACGGTGTGTAGAGGCGACACAATATTTATATTTGAAACATGCGAAAAGGTGTCGATTTTACTACTTTGTCTATTTGCGTCAATAATAACAACGATAATGCCTCATTTGAGGAGTTGAACTTCACTTTTCAGAAAACTTGTAAAACAAAAAAACAGTTGTCTTAATGTCAGAAATCAACTGGGAGGTTTCATGGTGATATCTGTTATTAACGTCCCTCTAAGAATGAACCCACTGAGCTTCAGCGTGAACACTGGACCTCCACCAGTGAACCCAGCCTGTCGTCTAAATGTCTCCCAGAGAGATCTTTGTTCAGAGACATCCATAAAAAGAAGCATTCTGCTTTCAAGCTGAATTAGGCAATTTCACACATTGCCGGTTGCGGTGAGGAGAGGTGACTGAAATTGGATGTTCGCAGAACTTTATGTTCATCAACCCGATCGCACTCATTCAGGTCCGTAACGTGTAAATATGTATTGATCGTGCAGTGGTGGATTGACATTGTCGACTAATGACACAAGTAAATAATCCAAACGTATAAATCACAGGATGAACAGAAGAACTCTGGTTTCATTTCCCTGCTTCAGGCTTTTCTTTTCTTTGGTTATTCTTATCTCACGTTACTCGTGCTTTATGCTCGTGGGGGAAAGCGCCTCAGACCAGACTCTATTATTGTCTGTCTTCATTGTAATTGGGTCGCCGGTTATTAGTTTCCACATGAACTCTGTGCTTTAGGCTGCGAGTGCCACCGAGGCGGCGGGAGTTTTTTTCCCCGAGACATCGGTCCCATCCTTTATGAGCCTCGTTTGTTTGTGATTGTTTCCATCAGAGAGGAGCACAACAACAACAACACACGCATTCACCTGCAAATCACGAGCCGCATTTAAAACATCAAGCGCTTGTGTGAAAAATCCATTCACATATTAACGCGAAAGTCGCTTTAAACTATGCTGCCGACTCGGCAGTTAGCGCTGTAAACTCTTCTATCAAAAACTTTTAACACCACACCCTCTTGGGGGTTTCACCTAATTAACTTTAAATGCTACTTGCTAAAAGACAACGAGCACCTTAGATTGCATGCATTCAACTTTATTGCGGAAGCTTTCGGCTTTATGTGGGTGATCATTGCAGGATGCATCGAGATTAAGGAGGAAAAAATGTCTTATTTTTCTTTCGTATTTTTTTTTTCTTCTGTTGACTGAAAACCAAACATTAAACATTAAAAATTCAAAGTCTGTGTGTTTGGCTTCCTCCTACTTTAAATTTTCTGAGAGTGAATTGGTGAATAATGTCTGCTGCCAATTTGCTGCAAAACTGTACGAGCACTTTGTCATCTAACTTTAAGAAAAGACAAATTGGATTTTGAATATAGTCACAAACAGAGAATCTGGGACATTCAGCAGAATAGAGGAGCACGTATAAAACAATACATCTGTCAGTATTAGAGGGACTGCTGGTGGAAGATATACACAGTATTCTTCATCACACCAAAAATATGATACAATTTACAATATAATATACATATATATAATATATATAATATAATATAGAGATGAATCGCCCTCTGAAGTCACATGAGAAACAGAAAACGAGGAACCGGTTGAAACCAATTCCACCTTCATTCAACACTGGGAGGTCAAAAGTAATCAGCATTCTAGAAATGTAAAACTAAATAATAATAACCTATAGAATCAGAAGCATTCAGCATTCAGCCAAGAGTTTATATGTGTTTATATACACCAGCATACTAGCATACTTTTTTATTTTTTATATTTCATTAAACACATTTTATATTTTATTTTATTATTTAATTTAATTCAATTTTCCATTTGTTTATTTATATATTTAAAAACGTTTTTTTCTTAAGTGTACAACATCATAATAAGAAAATGAAAACCTTTATTAACTCCTGCACTGCTGCAGTAAAGTACATAAAGATGTTGATGAAATCAAGGATCAGAGGAACTTCCAGGTGTGTGTTGCACCACACCCCGTCAGGAATCTCACCCAATTAACTTCAGCACTTAATGACAGGCCACGAGTTAACATCAATTATGTCGCCTGTGTCGCCAAAGTCCCTCTCTGTCTAGGTGATCAACGCTCGCCCTGAAGAACCAAAGCAGATGTCTTCAGCTTTCAAATTCCTTCGGCCAACATTGCCTGAGGGTGTGAGGGGGGGGAGAGGGGGGGGGGGGGGATTTCAGATAGGACCCCTCGCTTGGAACAATGGATCAATGGCGTGACTTTGCACGTTCCTCCGTAATTCATTGAATACCTTTAGTGACCTGGTCTGTGTGGCCTGAGGACAGAGAGACGGATAGAGACAGTGAGATCACACACACACACACACACACACACACACACACTCACACACTATGTTTGTAAGAAGTGATGTATCGGACCGTTGTGGATACGTGTTCCGCACTGATCCCCCACACGGGTCATCACACAATGTGAACCTCTGATTAATGACACAGTTTATCGTTAACCATCACAGTGTAAATAAATTTTACTGACTCAGTAAAACATGTGTTTCTAGTTTCTGATCTCCTGATCATGTTTCATTGTAAACAACCAATCAGAGGCGAGCTAGTAACGTTAGTAGCACCGCTAACGGCTAATCAACAGGAGGAGAGCTAGTAACGTTAGCAGCACCGCTAACGGCTAACCAACAGGAGGAGAGCTAGTAACGTTAGCAGCACCGCTAACGGCTAACCAACAGGAGGAGAGCTAGTAACGTTAGCAGCACCGCTAACGGCTAACCAACAGGAGGAGAGCTAGTAACGTTAGCAGCACCGCTAACGGCTAACCAACGGAGGAGAGCTAGTAACGTTAGCAGCACCACTAGCAGCTAACCAACGGAGGAGAGCTAGTAACGTTAGCAGCACCACTAGCAGCTAACCAACGGAGGTTCACTTCAGTTACACTATGATGCCTTCAGGCTCTGCTCAGTGAAGATGAGTACTGGCTGAAGGTACATTATAACGTTATCATGATGTGTTCACATGAAAATCTTGTAAAATTTGGTTTTGGTGATGGTGGCAAAAAAATCTATTCTGGATCCTCGTAGACCAGCTGCTATAATCAAACAGCAAAGGGATCTGTGTCTGTTCATATGGATCAATGATCAATCATTAGTATCGGTGGCAGTAAAAACTTGATCAGGGATCTAAGAGTTATATTTGCTCCCTCTTTTCTTTTGAGCCGATCCGATCCGTGAGTTTTATGATCCGTTGCTCCACTGTTTGTAAGACAGAAAGGAGACAATGTGTGTTTGTGTTTGTTTGTACACACACACACACACATGAAGATGAGATAAACTTCCCAATAGCCTCCATGTGGGCTGTAATGAGGTTAGGGATCTGGGAGCCTATTGCATCTACAAATGGTTATCGATCATGCAACAAGTGTTTGTGCCCACTGGAATTCCTGCATGCTGGTGTGAGTGTGTGTGAGTGTGTGTTTCTGTGAGCACGCTCAGAGCGTGGGGGTATATACCAGAGACATTTATAGCTATTGTCTCATCTGTCAAACCCTGCTTGCTCTCTGGGTCTTTTAATTTGCTAAATAGGGGAGGCGGGATACTCTGTATCAAAAGGCCGCTCTCTAGATACCTATCTGCTCTACGAGATCATTCCCTGACAGCGTGGCATGTGATGAGTTCATTTCCCAGTGAGACCTGATTCCTCAGCACACCCTGGCAGACGTAAAGTCTGGTGGCGCGGGGGTAGAAGGACGTTTTTCATGGTGAAAGTGGAGGTGAGACATGTTAGTCACTTAAACGGCTTGTTTTGGTGTGTATTGCTGGCATTGGTGCAAGGACAATAACTAAGATATCATGAGCACAACACTGATATATATATAGCTGCTGACGAAGGCGTGGACAGCTGTCGTGCTGGCCGTGAGCCCCTCAGTTTATTTATTCTGGAGTAACCCTGACTGAGTCATCGAGCTTCTTTCTGCTGGTGACTACTAAAAACACAACAGATATGTATGTTTCTACATAAAACTCTCACTATTCCAATTGTAATAAGTGTTATTCTGGTATCCAAGAAGAGGAGGGACAATGTCCATCTCTAATCCAGGTTCTCACGAAAGGATCACTCGATCAGATTTGTCCAAAGGGGGTCCAGTGAGGTCCACAATCACACGTGAAGACAGGCTCCCTCCTCGCGACCTGACGCAATATCGTCTCTCGCACTCACGCTGTTTATATTTGCCAGTGAATGTTTTGCAGTTTGAATCATGAAAACTGCTGGGCATTAATACGAATTTAAAATACATTTTAGGGACAATTGCAAGTGACAAATAACTGTCTTTAGACTTCAGAGATCCTCCTGAAATTTCACGATTGAGTCATGCAACTGCAGCTCCGCCCACCAGCCGGAAAGAACTCCCTAATTTACAGCTTACATCTTACAAATGCCAAATAGGAACCAAATATGACAAGAAACTTTGGCCCACCAAACACCAAGACCTGCCGGACCAAACGCTACCAAAGTGCTCTGTGGAGGAGAGCCAAGATAGAAGCTAAGCTAACCCAGCTAGGACCTGAGGCTACTCCACTACCCAGCATGCTCCTGGCTGTCTGATGGCCGGTCCCAGAAAAAAATGAGATGGATGAAAGCAGCGGGAGGTCGATGACTGTTGAGCCCACATCCTCACAGAGACCTGGATCCATGGTGGTCCAGGATCAAGCTGCAGTTGGGCAAACCACAGGACAGAGAGCAGGACTCTGGTGGACCAGAGGAGGAGGACTCTGTGATTCCATCACCATGCTTGCTGCTCAAACACAGTCACAGTTGAAGGACAATGTTGTTCCTCAGATGTCGGCCATATTGTCTGCCCAGAGAATTGTTTTGGTTGCTGCTGTTAACATTCCTCCTGATGCAAAATACAGGAACATACGACTGTTTTGGTTTTGTCGTGTTACAAATGGGCTGCAGCTGCATTTGGTTGTGCATCCCTGTGCTGCATGACAGTAAATGATACTTGAGTCCTTGAAAAAGTCATTTTTATTGAAGTTACCAACTGTAGCTTTAATTCTGCTTGACACTAGAGATACGAGGATAAGCACTTGACTGCAGTGTTAGTGTGACGGACGGTTAGTTGCAGGAATATCATTTCATCATATCTACAGACAGACGAAGGCGAAGGGCTAAGAAGATTGTCTTTGAAGTCTCTGCTCAGACAAGTGGATTGTGTCATCAGTTATTCCCTCATTAGTCCTCTCGCTATCAATCTGCACCAAGCAGAAAGAACAAGTCGTTCGCTCGCTACATCAAATAAGACAAATCTCTGGTAAGATTCCTCTTTGTTAGCAAGACATGCTAACGATAGCTGATGATGCTGCACAGCAGTTACCACAGGACCGTTGCAGAACTGTAAAAACTAGAATCACCAGAAATGAACGTGCTCACAAATCGGTGATGAACTCGTCTGATGAAAAACGTCCAAAAGAGGCCAGAGTTTGATGCCTCCGCACTCAAGGTAATGACTTCATATCTTAGAGAGGAAGCCAAGAGGGCTCAGTGTGCTACCTCCAGGCCTCCTCCAGTCACAACATCCCAGTTATCTTCCACCAAAGGCTGAAAACTCATCTCTTTGGGAAGTGCCTCACGTCCCCTTGTCCCCACTGAAGCATATCCCCTCTCTCATATCTCCCTCCTCTTCTGGCTATAATATGCTCTTATCTTGAACGTAACAAAAATGCTTTCTACCTTTCTCCCCCCTCGGCTCTCATTTCTCTTATTTCACTCTCAAGCACTCCCCTCTTGACATGATAATTCTCAGGTCGCTGTAATATTTTCGGGACCCTGTGGCACTGGGACAATGTGACGGCCTAATGCTTGGAACCCTAATTGACTCTTGTCTAAGTCCCACCCCATGGATCACAGACCGGGCCAATCATAGCGTAGGATCCTCCCGCTCCAGCCGATGGATAAATGTTGTGCCTGGGGGACGAATGATAAACCGTCGTTTCATTCACGCATATCTTTATGCACATTTTGGAAAAAAGTTTTAAGTTCGCTTTCGGTGGTTTCGGTTTGCTTTTGTTGAATTATGGGAAGAAATTCCCATTGCAGGAGAAATTTTGACCAGGCGGAAAAAATTTAGAGTCAAACGCACCCTAAAGCAGGGGATGCTTTAGGGCGGGGCTACACAGTGATTGACGGGTCTCTACCAGAGACGTATACGGCGTCTCTACGTCACTCCTCCTCATTAGAAATATGATAACTTCTGTTCATTGGTTGCCAAAAAAGCATCGTTATACATGGGTTAGATGGCCAAGGCAACTTGTTTTGTATGCTGTTTATTAGCACTTGTGTCCAACTTGTGTCTCCTAAAATCAGTAATACATACAGTACCGTGCAACTCACATCTGTGAACATGGTGCTACGGTGTTCGTATGCGCAAACCACTGCCGTAATGTAGTTGTTATCAACTGGTATTGCTAATAATGGCTAACCTGGTTGGAGGAAACCCCATTAAGTTCTCTGACTTGTTGAACTGGAACGCAGTCCGCTCGGGTGTGTCGTCATTCCCGGCTCCTAAGTCTGATTTCCGAGTTAAATGTAATACATCAGTATTCCACTCTATCCATTGGCCGATTCCAGCCATGCTTGAAGCATAGCCTATAGCGCCAACGCCTGACGAAGCTACACTGTGCCCTAGTTTGATTGCTCCAAACCAAATGATGGAAAAGAGCCTAATTTACACTTTCTTTTCCCAAACATTTAAAAACAATTCACTTAAAATTCTCCTGACACTTGAATGGAAACACGACTGTCGTGAGACTCGATGCCCACAGAGGTCTGAAGGAGATGAATGTTTCTAAAACGTTCGATTTCTACTTAAAAACCTAGTGGAGCTAACATTAGCACAGTACGTTAGCGCACAATTAACTAGCACTTCTATGCTACGCTAGCTACTGTCGCTATACTGACTGTCTGCACATGCTGCTGTCCTTTTAACATGTATTGTAGGACCTTCTGTCTGCTTCTCTCTAAAATCACTTTCTTTTTGTGGAATTAATGAGATAATATTGATGCAGTGACAGTGTGGTCTCCATGGTAACGTGGCTCGACAGCCTGACCCGCCAGAGGAGCAGCGAGGTGGGCGGGGCTTAGCCACGGTTTGACTCGAGGCAAAGAGTGGAAAATTGCCAAGTTTTGTTTTTCATGTTGTGTGTTAAGTTTTGAGTGAACCATTATAACAATCCTGTGATTCTGCACCAGTCACAACACTGACGGAATGATACATAACTGCTCTCACTGATTGCTGCAATTATCATAGTGGAAATAAACACAATTTTCCCACAAATTGCCGTATTAAAATATCTCGTTTTTGCCGCTCTTGCTCGACAAAAACATACAAAAGCAGGTCCGTGGAATTTCATGAATTTTCTGTTCGTAGTTAAAATAAACGGATTAACAAATGAAGGGGAAAGTGTTCCACCTGCAGACCTTTATGATTCAAACACATTCATAAGGCATCATATATGAGGACACACGTGTGTCTGCATCTTCACAGTGGCAGATCTGCAGTAAGATCGACTCATGCCTCAGATATTAACTTTATTCATTATTTAAGGCTTGAATAACACATGTACTTCCGTACATGTAACACTGGCTCAGAACCTGCTCAACAAAGCTGCACCGATGCTCATCTTACCAGAGGTTTAGTTAAGAACTGCAAGCAGACACCTGCTAAATAAATGTCCAGGTATGCTGACTGCTTGATCAGGTTAATCCAGACCTGCACCAATCTGAGTCAAGAACTATCGGTGGCCATGATTTAGAATAACCTAGTTTCATATTTAATATTTGTAAATTGCTGTCATGAAAACAGAGAGTAGGAGGGTCAATGAACTAAGGCGGTAAGTCTGAATATCTCACCTTCCATGTTTACTGAACTTCCTGCTGATGCGGTGGGATTCCACGGCCCACGTGTCGTTGGTTTGCATTTATTCCGATCACGGTACAGAGAGCTTCCATTGCATGTTCTTGACAAACGCGCTCATGGCTGTGGCACGAGAGCGCGACATGAGAAGAAGCACAAGGCAGGCGTGTGCCAGGACACACTAATGAGCCTGCAGCGTGTCGGCCTGCACTGTATGCATGCGGTCATTGACAGACGCATTGACAACACACCAACGCAGTGTAGTGGCCTCTTTTACATGCAGAGATATGTCCCAAAACAAGTACAGGCAGTCAGAAATCAACAGAAAATAGCCTCAAAAAATTCAAGACGTGTAACACACACACACACACATCTTACGGAGTGTCTCTGGCACAGAAGGCCTTCTGTGTTTCTCTGCCCCACTTCCTTCTGCCGGTGCCGAGATGAAATATTAACAAGGAGGACGGCACCCTAACCCACATACTGTATCCTGCACTGCCAACTTAACTCACTGCCGTAATATATTAGGCACAGGAGCAGGAAACACACAAACACACTCTTACACACACACACACACATGCGGGGAAATAATGGTGCGCATAAGTGCAGATCTACGTGTCGGTGCTGCAGAGACAACCACGAGTACAGACGCAGACACCGACCTGTCGAAACCAAAAGCTATTTCGAACGCTGACATCAGAGCTTATCTTTCGTGTAGATTGATTGAATACAGTGCAAAGTTTTCTGATGACACGCTCATCAGATTATCTGACACGCTCTGAATACCTGACATTCAATAATCTATTTACTTGCTATCTTTCAAATGACACTGTCAAACCGCCTCGCTGCCTCTCCTTCTTTCTCTCCCTAAACATCTGCCAATTTTTCACATTATTAAGCATTTAAAACCCGTCTTCCCTCCCTCCCTCCTCCCCCTTTTTCCCTGAGGGACAATTGCACTGTTTAAAATATAATAAGGCTATATTGGCAACAAAAAGTGGGGAGCGCTCATTAGAAATGCGAGAGGAAGATGAGAAAGGGGGAGAGACGAGGAGTGGTGGTGATGGTTGTGAGAGGTGGTGGTGATGGGGGGGGGGGGAGGGGGGGGGGGCAAGCAAATAGGATTTGAAGCCTAGCAAAACAGGAAGGCTCTCCGGGAGAAGGGAGTTGTCACTTTTCATTAGACACAGTCACACGGATGGGCCCCGGCTCGCCTGACGCCTTCCTCGCATTCAAGCCGAAGAGCTGTGCAGCTGGAGAGTCAAGTGACACACTGTAGAATATCCCAAAAACGTATTTTTGGTGGGAGGGAGGGGAGGTGGATGGGTCCAACAAACAGGACTTTAAACCTAACTGTTGGTTTTGCTGCCTGAGCCTAACCCTCATGTTTAACGTAATGCCGTCCCCGAAAACAAAAGTTATAAAGTTGCGAATAAAAACGGACGATCCGTTTCCGTGTACACGAAACCAACAGATTGCATTTTGTGACTATTACTGTGTGAGGCTGTGTTGTAGGTGGCTGACATTTGGGTCTCTTCCAACACTTGGAAGAGAAGGAGACTCTCCTGCATGAGCAAACATCTGCTTCTTTCATACAACTTCAATCATGTGAACAAAAAGGCTTCAGGACGGAAGTCGAGTGAACTTTCTCCAACCTTGAACAGTTGCCGAACTCTTACTACACCGTAACCATATCATCATCATCATCATCATCATCATATTTCCCCATGTGCAAAGATTGCAGAAAGCAGGATGTGGAACATTTCTTTAACTACAGCTCTCACATTTGTTTTTATGTTGAGGAGTTTAAAGCCCCAAAATACCTCTGGACCCAGCAGCTGCTTGGCTCTCACTGAATATTCTTGATGGGTCATGGCAGTACCGTCTTCCTCAGACTCTTCTTCTCCGGCATGCACACTTTCTCTGTCTCAATATCCCTTCTACATCTTCTCTCCCTGCCCTCCCTCCCTCTCCCACGGCTCCCCTGCCTCCCTCTGTGGAGTTGGTTTACTTCTCTTCTCATAGACGCTTCTGTCATGGATCGTCCCCCCCCCCTCAGTAAAGCCTGGCCTGTCTGAAGATGTTAGGAAGGAGCACCTCCTCCTGCAGCTAGTCTTTGCTCTGCGTTAAGATGTTTGAGTGCAGCATGGACGCTGCAGTGAGCAGGTAAAGCCTGGTGGTCCATTATGTTCAGCACAGTGAGGGGTCACAGATAATCTGCTGACCTCAGTGTGGCCTCTATGATGTCTGCGAGCATCGGCGAGAAGTCAGCAGACTTGTTTTTATCTTTGTGCCAATTCCTGGTTCTAAAATGCTGATGAAAAGTCAAGAGTTTGTTGATAAATTTCGATTCATTTTCACTGTTTTTTCTGTTTTGTTTCAACTTCGGTCCAGCTGTTGTTATGTGTTCAGAATGCAGTTAAAGAACTCAAATGCATTAAATCCTGCATATAGTAAAATTACTCATCGATTGGGTTTTCTTTTCTTTGTCCGTCAGTCACGTGGCTGTTTAATGCTCACTTGTGTTGAAAGTCCCAAGTACGTCAAGTCTTTGCCCTCAAGTCCCGAGTCAAGTCCCGAGTCAAGTCCAAAGTCAAGTCCAAAGTCCAAAGTCAAGTCCCAAGTCAAGTCACGAGTCTAAACTGGCAAGTCCCAAGTCAGGTCCTGAGTTCCACACAGTTTTAAACCCTAAACAACATACTGCGCGCTTCACCAACTGTAAAACCATTCGAGTCTCCTCGATTGTGTAATCAACAGAGAGGAGCAAACTCTACATTCATTTTTGAATATTTTTCAAAGTCCAGGGCGATATCTGCATCATTCATTATCCTTCTACTGCCACATCGTCTCAGCCAACCGATCGCTGGCTGAGTTGCCGGCATAGGCAACAAGCCCCCATCTCCACCACTGCTCTGTGTTAAAACGTTCAAGGTAAATAATATATCCAACAGACCATAATGCAGTATTTTATAGAATTCTTACAGTTGCAAAACTTCATTCACAGTGCAATGCTTTATCCCGCTGGGTTTTTTTCCCGTATGGCATCAACGTTTTGAAGGAAGGCTTCTATCTCTTCACCGAAGTGGTCAATTGTCCAATTTTGGCTTTTTTTCGTTTGTGACATTTAACAACACATTTTCAATGATCTGACTCAGTCGTGGGACGTTTGTTCCCCCGACACAATAGGGACAATGTCTGCTGTCAGTTATAATAACACTCTCAAAGATGGCCTAGTTCTGGGACAAAATACCAACAATTGTGAAGATACGTTTCACCTCTCTTCCCCCTCAATCATATCCCTCGCTCCCCTATCGCTCCCCGTCAGTTCAAAGCCTGCTTTATTCTGTACATTGTCAAAGCAAACTACATATCTTCCTTCTCTACTTGCTTCAAAGAAACATTGGCTCTGCATGTACCTCTCTGCTTGGCTTTTATTTTACCTCTTATGATCGTTGAGTGTTCACAGGGGGAAAAACCTGTTTCTAATCCTACTACTCCTATTTGTTTGATGTAAGAAGACTTGACTCTCAATTAATCGTAAATGAAATGAAACAAATTTAATGAGTTTCACATTTCACTCTTTCCGAAATGAGACGTGCATCACTTAAAAGTGACGCCTACGCTCGTCTCATACAAACGATTTGATGCCAGAATAAAGCAGAATCAAATTAAAGCAGTTTTCAAACGGACGGCCAGCCGCTGGTCTCCAGCTGACACGAGGATAACATCTGTGCGTAGGAAATCCTTCAAACAGTCAATAAAGATGGTACGAACAGAAACATTTCCTATTTCAGAGTGCAGTGCTTCTGGTTCCGTTCCCGGCTCCTTCTAACAGCATGTCGAAGTGTCCTTCGAGCAACATTCCGGAGCCCCGAACGGCTCCTGATGAGGCGGTTCGGCGCCTCGCCTGGCCGCTCGGCCTCCATGCGTATGAATCTGTATTTGTGCGCGTGGGCCAATGTGCTGCATTGTAAAGTGCTTTGCAGTGCTCTTGGGATAAAGCTGCGGTATAAATGCAGCACATTTACCATTTACCATCTCCTCACTTCACACTCAGACTATTACATATTGCACATTCACACCACCTTCACCAGAAGAATTGCATGTTAAGTGGGTGGCTTGGTGGCTTGTAGGCACCTTCACAGTAACTGTTGGAGGAGGGAAGATTGTTGTTGTTTCTTTTCATTCACTCTTCATGACCACGTCTGAGTTCTGGGCCGCTGACCTTCGAGTCAAAGCTCTGCTTCTTTAATACTGCCTTCAGCTGGTCTGGCACATGGAGAGAAAATCAATGTGGAGAACACCATGAGCTATATATGAGCAACAACAACTTGTTGGAAAAATATGCCTGGTTACAATTCTTGGAAACCTTATTGAATCCAAATTTAGCCCAGTTGCTATGACATTTTTGCAGTTGGTGAGAGCGTTTACAACCAGCGAGAGCAAGTGATGCAGTGCATCGAGCGACCGCCATTGAAAGTTATGTGGCATAAGAATGAGTTGAACAAGTCGCATAGTCGGCTAAAGGCCGGTGGGAGACGGGTCAAACAAACAAAGGACTTTCACCCAGGAGACATGTGTTCGAATCATGTGTGAAACCAGAAGTGAACATTACACTGCTGTGTCACGTTGTGGGGTTAAGTTGCTGTAGTTGGTGTTGCGTTGCGCTGTTATCTTGATGCAAACCATGATCTTTTATATAACCTTAACCAAGTAGTTTTGTTGCCTAAACCTAACCAATCATTTCAGTGTGAACCAGCTGGCATTGTGCGTACCAGGCAGTGCTAAAATGCTTGAGCACATTTAAAACCACTCCAGGTCACTGTGTCCATAAAGTCAATATGAGGACAGACACGCCC
>JAFEUB010000058.1:0-50262 GCA_024529925.1 Ophthalmolycus amberensis | reverse complement strand
TTTCTTCAGAAAAGTGGCTCAGGATAGTTGATTTCACAGTCTGATGTCATTTTCATGAATATCTGCAACTTTCAGCACTTTACTGGCATTTTCAAATTTTTATGCTCTTAAAGTGCGTTTCAGGCAGAGAGGAGGCCAAAAGTGGATTTTGTGAAATCCACATAGTTTCAAAGATTTTCTTCAGAAAAGTGGCTCAGGATAGTTGATTTCACAGTCTGATGTCATTTTCATGAATATCTGCAACTTTCAGCACTTTACTGGCATTTTCAAAATTTTTATGCTCTTAAAGTGCGTTTCAGGCAGAGAGGAGGCCAAAAGTGGATTTTGTGAAATCCACATAGTTTCAAAGATTTTCTTCAGAAAAGTGGCTCAGGATAGTTGATTTCACAGTCTGATGTCATTTTCATGAATATCTGCAACTTTCAGCACTTTACTGGCATTTTCAAAATTTTTATGCTCTTAAAGTGCGTTTCAGGCAGAGAGGAGGCCAAAAGTGGATTTTGTGAAATCCACATAGTTTCAAAGATTTTCTTCAGAAAAGTGGCTCAGGATAGTTGATTTCACAGTCTGATGTCATTTTCATGAATATCTGCAACTTTCAGCACTTTACTGGCATTTTCAAATTTTTATGCTCTTAAAGTGCGTTTCAGGCAGAGAGGAGGCCAAAAGTGGATTTTGTGAAATCCACATAGTTTCAAAGATTTTCTTCAGAAAAGTGGCTCAGGATAGTTGATTTCACAGTCTGATGTCATTTTCATGAATATCTGCAACTTTCAGCACTTTACTGGCATTTTCAAATTTTTATGCTCTTAAAGTGCGTTTCAGGCAGAGAGGAGGCCAAAAGTGGATTTTGTGAAATCCACATAGTTTCAAAGATTTTCTTCAGAAAAGTGGCTCAGGATAGTTGATTTCACAGTCTGATGTCATTTTCATGAATATCTGCAACTTTCAGCACTTTACTGGCATTTTCAAATTTTTATGCTCTTAAAGTGCGTTTCAGGCAGAGAGGAGGCCAAAAGTGGTTTTGTGAAATCCACATAGTTTCAAAGATTTTCTTCAGAAAAGTGGCTCAGGATAGTTGATTTCACAGTCTGATGTCATTTTCATGAATATCTGCAACTTTCAGCACTTTACTGGCATTTTCAAAATTTTTATGCTCTTAAAGTGCGTTTCAGGCAGAGAGGAGGCCAAAAGTGGATTTTGTGAAATCCACATAGTTTCAAAGATTTTCTTCAGAAAAGTGGCTCAGGATAGTTGATTTCACAGTCTGATGTCATTTTCATGAATATCTGCAACTTTCAGCACTTTACTGGCATTTTCAAATTTTTATGCTCTTAAAGTGCGTTTCAGGCAGAGAGGAGGCCAAAAGTGGATTTTGTGAAATCCACATAGTTTCAAAGATTTTCTTCAGAAAAGTGGCTCAGGATAGTTGATTTCACAGTCTGATGTCATTTTCATGAATATCTGCAACTTTCAGCACTTTACTGGCATTTTCAAAATTTTTATGCTCTTAAAGTGCGTTTCAGGCAGAGAGGAGGCCAAAAGTGGATTTTGTGAAATCCACATAGTTTCAAAGATTTTCTTCAGAAAAGTGGCTCAGGATAGTTGATTTCACAGTCTGATGTCATTTTCATGAATATCTGCAACTTTCAGCACTTTACTGGCATTTTCAAATTTTTTATGCTCTTAAAGTGCGTTTCAGGCAGAGAGGAGGCCAAAAGTGGATTTTGTGAAATCCACATAGTTTCAAAGATTTTCTTCAGAAAAGTGGCTCAGGATAGTTGATTTCACAGTCTGATGTCATTTTCATGAATATCTGCAACTTTCAGCACTTTACTGGCATTTTCAAATTTTTATGCTCTTAAAGTGCGTTTCAGGCAGAGAGGAGGCCAAAAGTGGATTTTGTGAAATCCACATAGTTTCAAAGATTTTCTTCAGAAAAGTGGCTCAGGATAGTTGATTTCACAGTCTGATGTCATTTTCATGAATATCTGCAACTTTCAGCACTTTACTGGCATTTTCAAATTTTTATGCTCTTAAAGTGCGTTTCAGGCAGAGAGGAGGCCAAAAGTGGATTTTGTGAAATCCACATAGTTTCAAAGATTTTCTTCAGAAAAGTGGCTCAGGATAGTTGATTTCACAGTCTGATGTCATTTTCATGAATATCTGCAACTTTCAGCACTTTACTGGCATTTTCAAATTTTTATGCTCTTAAAGTGCGTTTCAGGCAGAGAGGAGGCCAAAAGTGGATTTTGTGAAATCCACATAGTTTCAAAGATTTTCTTCAGAAAAGTGGCTCAGGATAGTTGATTTCACAGTCTGATGTCATTTTCATGAATATCTGCAACTTTCAGCACTTTACTGGCATTTTCAAATTTTTATGCTCTTAAAGTGCGTTTCAGGCAGAGAGGAGGCCAAAAGTGGATTTTGTGAAATCCACATAGTTTCAAAGATTTTCTTCAGAAAAGTGGCTCAGGATAGTTGATTTCACAGTCTGATGTCATTTTCATGAATATCTGCAACTTTCAGCACTTTACTGGCATTTTCAATTTTTTATGCTCTTAAAGTGCGTTTCAGGCAGAGAGGAGGCCAAAAGTGGATTTTGTGAAATCCACATAGTTTCAAAGATTTTCTTCAGAAAAGTGGCTCAGGATAGTTGATTTCACAGTCTGATGTCATTTTCATGAATATCTGCAACTTTCAGCACTTTACTGGCATTTTCAAATTTTTATGCTCTTAAAGTGCGTTTCAGGCAGAGAGGAGGCCAAAAGTGGATTTTGTGAAATCCACATAGTTTCAAAGATTTTCTTCAGAAAAGTGGCTCAGGATAGTTGATTTCACAGTCTGATGTCATTTTCATGAATATCTGCAACTTTCAGCACTTTACTGGCATTTTCAAATTTTTATGCTCTTAAAGTGCGTTTCAGGCAGAGAGGAGGCCAAAAGTGGATTTTGTGAAATCCACATAGTTTCAAAGATTTTCTTCAGAAAAGTGGCTCAGGATAGTTGATTTCACAGTCTGATGTCATTTTCATGAATATCTGCAACTTTCAGCACTTTACTGGCATTTTCAAATTTTTATGCTCTTAAAGTGCGTTTCAGGCAGAGAGGAGGCCAAAAGTGGATTTTGTGAAATCCACATAGTTTCAAAGATTTTCTTCAGAAAAGTGGCTCAGGATAGTTGATTTCACAGTCTGATGTCATTTTCATGAATATCTGCAACTTTCAGCACTTTACTGGCATTTTCAAATTGTTATGCTCTTAAAGTGCGTTTCAGGCAGAGAGGAGGCCAAAAGTGGATTTTGTGAAATCCACATAGTTTCAAAGATTTTCTTCAGAAAAGTGGCTCAGGATAGTTGATTTCACAGTCTGATGTCATTTTCATGAATATCTGCAACTTTCAGCACTTTACTGGCATTTTCAAATTTTTATGCTCTTAAAGTGCGTTTCAGGCAGAGAGGAGGCCAAAAGTGGATTTTGTGAAATCCACATAGTTTCAAAGATTTTCTTCAGAAAAGTGGCTCAGGATAGTTGATTTCACAGTCTGATGTCATTTTCATGAATATCTGCAACTTTCAGCACTTTACTGGCATTTTCAATTTTTATGCTCTTAAAGTGCGTTTCAGGCAGAGAGGAGGCCAAAAGTGGATTTTGTGAAATCCACATAGTTTCAAAGATTTTCTTCAGAAAAGTGGCTCAGGATAGTTGATTTCACAGTCTGATGTCATTTTCATGAATATCTGCAACTTTCAGCACTTTACTGGCATTTTCAAAATTTTTATGCTCTTAAAGTGCGTTTCAGGCAGAGAGGAGGCCAAAAGTGGATTTTGTGAAATCCACATAGTTTCAAAGATTTTCTTCAGAAAAGTGGCTCAGGATAGTTGATTTCACAGTCTGATGTCATTTTCATGAATATCTGCAACTTTCAGCACTTTACTGGCATTTTCAAATTTTTATGCTCTTAAAGTGCGTTTCAGGCAGAGAGGAGGCCAAAAGTGGATTTTGTGAAATCCACATAGTTTCAAAGATTTTCTTCAGAAAAGTGGCTCAGGATAGTTGATTTCACAGTCTGATGTCATTTTCATGAATATCTGCAACTTTCAGCACTTTACTGGCATTTTCAAATTTTTATGCTCTTAAAGTGCGTTTCAGGCAGAGAGGAGGCCAAAAGTGGATTTTGTGAAATCCACATAGTTTCAAAGATTTTCTTCAGAAAAGTGGCTCAGGATAGTTGATTTCACAGTCTGATGTCATTTTCATGAATATCTGCAACTTTCAGCACTTTACTGGCATTTTCAAATTTTTATGCTCTTAAAGTGCGTTTCAGGCAGAGAGGAGGCCAAAAGTGGATTTTGTGAAATCCACATAGTTTCAAAGATTTTCTTCAGAAAAGTGGCTCAGGATAGTTGATTTCACAGTCTGATGTCATTTTCATGAATATCTGCAACTTTCAGCACTTTACTGGCATTTTCAAATTTTTATGCTCTTAAAGTGCGTTTCAGGCAGAGAGGAGGCCAAAAGTGGATTTTGTGAAATCCACATAGTTTCAAAGATTTTCTTCAGAAAAGTGGCTCAGGATAGTTGATTTCACAGTCTGATGTCATTTTCATGAATATCTGCAACTTTCAGCACTTTACTGGCATTTTCAAATTTTTATGCTCTTAAAGTGCGTTTCAGGCAGAGAGGAGGCCAAAAGTGGATTTTGTGAAATCCACATAGTTTCAAAGATTTTCTTCAGAAAAGTGGCTCAGGATAGTTGATTTCACAGTCTGATGTCATTTTCATGAATATCTGCAACTTTCAGCACTTTACTGGCATTTTCAATTTTTTATGCTCTTAAAGTGCGTTTCAGGCAGAGAGGAGGCCAAAAGTGGATTTTGTGAAATCCACATAGTTTCAAAGATTTTCTTCAGAAAAGTGGCTCAGGATAGTTGATTTCACAGTCTGATGTCATTTTCATGAATATCTGCAACTTTCAGCACTTTACTGGCATTTTCAAATTTTTATGCTCTTAAAGTGCGTTTCAGGCAGAGAGGAGGCCAAAAGTGGATTTTGTGAAATCCACATAGTTTCAAAGATTTTCTTCAGAAAAGTGGCTCAGGATAGTTGATTTCACAGTCTGATGTCATTTTCATGAATATCTGCAACTTTCAGCACTTTACTGGCATTTTCAAATTTGTTATGCTCTTAAAGTGCGTTTCAGGCAGAGAGGAGGCCAAAAGTGGATTTTGTGAAATCCACATAGTTTCAAAGATTTTCTTCAGAAAAGTGGCTCAGGATAGTTGATTTCACAGTCTGATGTCATTTTCATGAATATCTGCAACTTTCAGCACTTTACTGGCATTTTCAAATTTTTATGCTCTTAAAGTGCGTTTCAGGCAGAGAGGAGGCCAAAAGTGGATTTTGTGAAATCCACATAGTTTCAAAGATTTTCTTCAGAAAAGTGGCTCAGGATAGTTGATTTCACAGTCTGATGTCATTTTCATGAATATCTGCAACTTTCAGCACTTTACTGGCATTTTCAATTTTTATGCTCTTAAAGTGCGTTTCAGGCAGAGAGGAGGCCAAAAGTGGATTTTGTGAAATCCACATAGTTTCAAAGATTTTCTTCAGAAAAGTGGCTCAGGATAGTTGATTTCACAGTCTGATGTCATTTTCATGAATATCTGCAACTTTCAGCACTTTACTGGCATTTTCAAATTTTTATGCTCTTAAAGTGCGTTTCAGGCAGAGAGGAGGCCAAAAGTGGATTTTGTGAAATCCACATAGTTTCAAAGATTTTCTTCAGAAAAGTGGCTCAGGATAGTTGATTTCACAGTCTGATGTCATTTTCATGAATATCTGCAACTTTCAGCACTTTACTGGCATTTTCAAATTTTTATGCTCTTAAAGTGCGTTTCAGGCAGAGAGGAGGCCAAAAGTGGATTTTGTGAAATCCACATAGTTTCAAAGATTTTCTTCAGAAAAGTGGCTCAGGATAGTTGATTTCACAGTCTGATGTCATTTTCATGAATATCTGCAACTTTCAGCACTTTACTGGCATTTTCAAATTTTTATGCTCTTAAAGTGCGTTTCAGGCAGAGAGGAGGCCAAAAGTGGATTTTGTGAAATCCACATAGTTTCAAAGATTTTCTTCAGAAAAGTGGCTCAGGATAGTTGATTTCACAGTCTGATGTCATTTTCATGAATATCTGCAACTTTCAGCACTTTACTGGCATTTTCAAATTTTTATGCTCTTAAAGTGCGTTTCAGGCAGAGAGGAGGCCAAAAGTGGATTTTGTGAAATCCACATAGTTTCAAAGATTTTCTTCAGAAAAGTGGCTCAGGATAGTTGATTTCACAGTCTGATGTCATTTTCATGAATATCTGCAACTTTCAGCACTTTACTGGCATTTTCAATTTTTATGCTCTTAAAGTGCGTTTCAGGCAGAGAGGAGGCCAAAAGTGGATTTTGTGAAATCCACATAGTTTCAAAGATTTTCTTCAGAAAAGTGGCTCAGGATAGTTGATTTCACAGTCTGATGTCATTTTCATGAATATCTGCAACTTTCAGCACTTTACTGGCATTTTCAAATTTTTTATGCTCTTAAAGTGCGTTTCAGGCAGAGAGGAGGCCAAAAGTGGATTTTGTGAAATCCACATAGTTTCAAAGATTTTCTTCAGAAAAGTGGCTCAGGATAGTTGATTTCACAGTCTGATGTCATTTTCATGAATATCTGCAACTTTCAGCACTTTACTGGCATTTTCAATTTTTTATGCTCTTAAAGTGCGTTTCAGGCAGAGAGGAGGCCAAAAGTGGATTTTGTGAAATCCACATAGTTTCAAAGATTTTCTTCAGAAAAGTGGCTCAGGATAGTTGATTTCACAGTCTGATGTCATTTTCATGAATATCTGCAACTTTCAGCACTTTACTGGCATTTTCAATTTTTTATGCTCTTAAAGTGCGTTTCAGGCAGAGAGGAGGCCAAAAGTGGATTTTGTGAAATCCACATAGTTTCAAAGATTTTCTTCAGAAAAGTGGCTCAGGATAGTTGATTTCACAGTCTGATGTCATTTTCATGAATATCTGCAACTTTCAGCACTTTACTGGCATTTTCAATTTTTTATGCTCTTAAAGTGCGTTTCAGGCAGAGAGGAGGCCAAAAGTGGATTTTGTGAAATCCACATAGTTTCAAAGATTTTCTTCAGAAAAGTGGCTCAGGATAGTTGATTTCACAGTCTGATGTCATTTTCATGAATATCTGCAACTTTCAGCACTTTACTGGCATTTTCAATTTTTTATGCTCTTAAAGTGCGTTTCAGGCAGAGAGGAGGCCAAAAGTGGATTTTGTGAAATCCACATAGTTTCAAAGATTTTCTTCAGAAAAGTGGCTCAGGATAGTTGATTTCACAGTCTGATGTCATTTTCATGAATATCTGCAACTTTCAGCACTTTACTGGCATTTTCAATTTTTTATGCTCTTAAAGTGCGTTTCAGGCAGAGAGGAGGCCAAAAGTGGATTTTGTGAAATCCACATAGTTTCAAAGATTTTCTTCAGAAAAGTGGCTCAGGATAGTTGATTTCACAGTCTGATGTCATTTTCATGAATATCTGCAACTTTCAGCACTTTACTGGCATTTTCAAATTTTTATGCTCTTAAAGTGCGTTTCAGGCAGAGAGGAGGCCAAAAGTGGATTTTGTGAAATCCACATAGTTTCAAAGATTTTCTTCAGAAAAGTGGCTCAGGATAGTTGATTTCACAGTCTGATGTCATTTTCATGAATATCTGCAACTTTCAGCACTTTACTGGCATTTTCAAATTTTTATGCTCTTAAAGTGCGTTTCAGGCAGAGAGGAGGCCAAAAGTGGATTTTGTGAAATCCACATAGTTTCAAAGATTTTCTTCAGAAAAGTGGCTCAGGATAGTTGATTTCACAGTCTGATGTCATTTTCATGAATATCTGCAACTTTCAGCACTTTACTGGCATTTTCAAATTTTTATGCTCTTAAAGTGCGTTTCAGGCAGAGAGGAGGCCAAAAGTGGATTTTGTGAAATCCACATAGTTTCAAAGATTTTCTTCAGAAAAGTGGCTCAGGATAGTTGATTTCACAGTCTGATGTCATTTTCATGAATATCTGCAACTTTCAGCACTTTACTGGCATTTTCAAATTTTTATGCTCTTAAAGTGCGTTTCAGGCAGAGAGGAGGCCAAAAGTGGATTTTGTGAAATCCACATAGTTTCAAAGATTTTCTTCAGAAAAGTGGCTCAGGATAGTTGATTTCACAGTCTGATGTCATTTTCATGAATATCTGCAACTTTCAGCACTTTACTGGCATTTTCAAATTTTTATGCTCTTAAAGTGCGTTTCAGGCAGAGAGGAGGCCAAAAGTGGATTTTGTGAAATCCACATAGTTTCAAAGATTTTCTTCAGAAAAGTGGCTCAGGATAGTTGATTTCACAGTCTGATGTCATTTTCATGAATATCTGCAACTTTCAGCACTTTACTGGCATTTTCAAATTTTTTATGCTCTTAAAGTGCGTTTCAGGCAGAGAGGAGGCCAAAAGTGGATTTTGTGAAATCCACATAGTTTCAAAGATTTTCTTCAGAAAAGTGGCTCAGGATAGTTGATTTCACAGTCTGATGTCATTTTCATGAATATCTGCAACTTTCAGCACTTTACTGGCATTTTCAATTTTTTATGCTCTTAAAGTGCGTTTCAGGCAGAGAGGAGGCCAAAAGTGGATTTTGTGAAATCCACATAGTTTCAAAGATTTTCTTCAGAAAAGTGGCTCAGGATAGTTGATTTCACAGTCTGATGTCATTTTCATGAATATCTGCAACTTTCAGCACTTTACTGGCATTTTCAATTTTTTATGCTCTTAAAGTGCGTTTCAGGCAGAGAGGAGGCCAAAAGTGGATTTTGTGAAATCCACATAGTTTCAAAGATTTTCTTCAGAAAAGTGGCTCAGGATAGTTGATTTCACAGTCTGATGTCATTTTCATGAATATCTGCAACTTTCAGCACTTTACTGGCATTTTCAATTTTTTATGCTCTTAAAGTGCGTTTCAGGCAGAGAGGAGGCCAAAAGTGGATTTTGTGAAATCCACATAGTTTCAAAGATTTTCTTCAGAAAAGTGGCTCAGGATAGTTGATTTCACAGTCTGATGTCATTTTCATGAATATCTGCAACTTTCAGCACTTTACTGGCATTTTCAAATTTTTATGCTCTTAAAGTGCGTTTCAGGCAGAGAGGAGGCCAAAAGTGGATTTTGTGAAATCCACATAGTTTCAAAGATTTTCTTCAGAAAAGTGGCTCAGGATAGTTGATTTCACAGTCTGATGTCATTTTCATGAATATCTGCAACTTTCAGCACTTTACTGGCATTTTCAATTTTTTATGCTCTTAAAGTGCGTTTCAGGCAGAGAGGAGGCCAAAAGTGGATTTTGTGAAATCCACATAGTTTCAAAGATTTTCTTCAGAAAAGTGGCTCAGGATAGTTGATTTCACAGTCTGATGTCATTTTCATGAATATCTGCAACTTTCAGCACTTTACTGGCATTTTCAATTTTTTATGCTCTTAAAGTGCGTTTCAGGCAGAGAGGAGGCCAAAAGTGGATTTTGTGAAATCCACATAGTTTCAAAGATTTTCTTCAGAAAAGTGGCTCAGGATAGTTGATTTCACAGTCTGATGTCATTTTCATGAATATCTGCAACTTTCAGCACTTTACTGGCATTTTCAAATTTTTATGCTCTTAAAGTGCGTTTCAGGCAGAGAGGAGGCCAAAAGTGGATTTTGTGAAATCCACATAGTTTCAAAGATTTTCTTCAGAAAAGTGGCTCAGGATAGTTGATTTCACAGTCTGATGTCATTTTCATGAATATCTGCAACTTTCAGCAATTTACTGGCATTTTCAATTTTTTTATGCTCTTAAGAGCATAAAAATTTTGAAAATGCCAGTAAAGTGCTGAAAGTTGCAGATATTCATGAAAATGACATCAGACTGTGAAATCAACTATCCTGAGCCACTTTTCTGAAGAAAATCTTTGAAACTATGTGGATTTCACAAAATCCACTTTTGGCCTCCTCTCTGCCTGAAACGCACTTTAAGAGCATAAAAATTTTGAAAATGCCAGTAAAGTGCTGAAAGTTGCAGATATTCATGAAAATGACATCAGACTGTGAAATCAACTATCCTGAGCCACTTTTCTGAAGAAAATCTTTGAAACTATGTGGATTTCACAAAATCCACTTTTGGCCTCCTCTCTGCCTGAAACGCACTTTAAGAGCATAAAAATTGAAAATGCCAGTAAAGTGCTGAAAGTTGCAGATATTCATGAAAATGACATCAGACTGTGAAATCAAACTATCCTGAGCCACTTTTCTGAAGAAAATCTTTGAAACTATGTGGATTTCACAAATCCACTTTTGGCCTCCTCTCTGCCTGAAACGCACTTTAAGAGCATAAAAATTTGAAAATGCCAGTAAAGTGCTGAAAGTTGCAGATATTCATGAAAATGACATCAGACTGTGAAATCAACTATCCTGAGCCACTTTTCTGAAGAAAATCTTTGAAACTATGTGGATTTCACAAAATCCACTTTTGGCCTCCTCTCTGCCTGAAACGCACTTTAAGAGCATAAAAATTTTGAAAATGCCAGTAAAGTGCTGAAAGTTGCAGATATTCATGAAAATGACATCAGACTGTGAAATCAACTATCCTGAGCCACTTTTCTGAAGAAAATCTTTGAAACTATGTGGATTTCACAAAATCCACTTTTGGCCTCCTCTCTGCCTGAAACGCACTTTAAGAGCATAAAATTTTGAAAATGCCAGTAAAGTGCTGAAAGTTGCAGATATTCATGAAAATGACATCAGACTGTGAAATCAACTATCCTGAGCCACTTTTCTGAAGAAAATCTTTGAAACTATGTGGATTTCACAAAATCCACTTTTGGCCTCCTCTCTGCCTGAAACGCACTTTAAGAGCATAAAAATTGAAAATGCCAGTAAAGTGCTGAAAGTTGCAGATATTCATGAAAATGACATCAGACTGTGAAATCAACTATCCTGAGCCACTTTTCTGAAGAAAATCTTTGAAACTATGTGGATTTCACAAAATCCACTTTTGGCCTCCTCTCTGCCTGAAACGCACTTTAAGAGCATAAAAAATTGAAAATGCCAGTAAAGTGCTGAAAGTTGCAGATATTCATGAAAATGACATCAGACTGTGAAATCAACTATCCTGAGCCACTTTTCTGAAGAAAATCTTTGAAACTATGTGGATTTCACAAAATCCACTTTTGGCCTCCTCTCTGCCTGAAACGCACTTTAAGAGCATAAAAATTTGAAAATGCCAGTAAAGTGCTGAAAGTTGCAGATATTCATGAAAATGACATCAGACTGTGAAATCAACTATCCTGAGCCACTTTTCTGAAGAAAATCTTTGAAACTATGTGGATTTCACAAAATCCACTTTTGGCCTCCTCTCTGCCTGAAACGCACTTTAAGAGCATAAAAATTGAAAATGCCAGTAAAGTGCTGAAAGTTGCAGATATTCATGAAAATGACATCAGACTGTGAAATCAACTATCCTGAGCCACTTTTCTGAAGAAAATCTTTGAAACTATGTGGATTTCACAAAATCCACTTTTGGCCTCCTCTCTGCCTGAAACGCACTTTAAGAGCATAAAAAATTGAAAATGCCAGTAAAGTGCTGAAAGTTGCAGATATTCATGAAAATGACATCAGACTGTGAAATCAACTATCCTGAGCCACTTTTCTGAAGAAAATCTTTGAAACTATGTGGATTTCACAAAATCCACTTTTGGCCTCCTCTCTGCCTGAAACGCACTTTAAGAGCATAAAAAATTGAAAATGCCAGTAAAGTGCTGAAAGTTGCAGATATTCATGAAAATGACATCAGACTGTGAAATCAACTATCCTGAGCCACTTTTCTGAAGAAAATCTTTGAAACTATGTGGATTTCACAAAATCCACTTTTGGCCTCCTCTCTGCCTGAAACGCACTTTAAGAGCATAAAAATTGAAAATGCCAGTAAAGTGCTGAAAGTTGCAGATATTCATGAAAATGACATCAGACTGTGAAATCAACTATCCTGAGCCACTTTTCTGAAGAAAATCTTTGAAACTATGTGGATTTCACAAAATCCACTTTTGGCCTCCTCTCTGCCTGAAACGCACTTTAAGAGCATAAAAATTTTGAAAATGCCAGTAAAGTGCTGAAAGTTGCAGATATTCATGAAAATGACATCAGACTGTGAAATCAACTATCCTGAGCCACTTTTCTGAAGAAAATCTTTGAAACTATGTGGATTTCACAAAATCCACTTTTGGCCTCCTCTCTGCCTGAAACGCACTTTAAGAGCATAAAAAATTGAAAATGCCAGTAAAGTGCTGAAAGTTGCAGATATTCATGAAAATGACATCAGACTGTGAAATCAACTATCCTGAGCCACTTTTCTGAAGAAAATCTTTGAAACTATGTGGATTTCACAAAATCCACTTTTGGCCTCCTCTCTGCCTGAAACGCACTTTAAGAGCATAAAAAATTGAAAATGCCAGTAAAGTGCTGAAAGTTGCAGATATTCATGAAAATGACATCAGACTGTGAAATCAACTATCCTGAGCCACTTTTCTGAAGAAAATCTTTGAAACTATGTGGATTTCACAAAATCCACTTTTGGCCTCCTCTCTGCCTGAAACGCACTTTAAGAGCATAAAAAATTGAAAATGCCAGTAAAGTGCTGAAAGTTGCAGATATTCATGAAAATGACATCAGACTGTGAAATCAACTATCCTGAGCCACTTTTCTGAAGAAAATCTTTGAAACTATGTGGATTTCACAAAATCCACTTTTGGCCTCCTCTCTGCCTGAAACGCACTTTAAGAGCATAAAAAATTGAAAATGCCAGTAAAGTGCTGAAAGTTGCAGATATTCATGAAAATGACATCAGACTGTGAAATCAACTATCCTGAGCCACTTTTCTGAAGAAAATCTTTGAAACTATGTGGATTTCACAAAATCCACTTTTGGCCTCCTCTCTGCCTGAAACGCACTTTAAGAGCATAAAAATTGAAAATGCCAGTAAAGTGCTGAAAGTTGCAGATATTCATGAAAATGACATCAGACTGTGAAATCAACTATCCTGAGCCACTTTTCTGAAGAAAATCTTTGAAACTATGTGGATTTCACAAAATCCACTTTTGGCCTCCTCTCTGCCTGAAACGCACTTTAAGAGCATAAAAAATTGAAAATGCCAGTAAAGTGCTGAAAGTTGCAGATATTCATGAAAATGACATCAGACTGTGAAATCAACTATCCTGAGCCACTTTTCTGAAGAAAATCTTTGAAACTATGTGGATTTCACAAAATCCACTTTTGGCCTCCTCTCTGCCTGAAACGCACTTTAAGAGCATAAAAAATTGAAAATGCCAGTAAAGTGCTGAAAGTTGCAGATATTCATGAAAATGACATCAGACTGTGAAATCAACTATCCTGAGCCACTTTTCTGAAGAAAATCTTTGAAACTATGTGGATTTCACAAAATCCACTTTTGGCCTCCTCTCTGCCTGAAACGCACTTTAAGAGCATAAAAAATTGAAAATGCCAGTAAAGTGCTGAAAGTTGCAGATATTCATGAAAATGACATCAGACTGTGAAATCAACTATCCTGAGCCACTTTTCTGAAGAAAATCTTTGAAACTATGTGGATTTCACAAAATCCACTTTTGGCCTCCTCTCTGCCTGAAACGCACTTTAAGAGCATAAAAATTGAAAATGCCAGTAAAGTGCTGAAAGTTGCAGATATTCATGAAAATGACATCAGACTGTGAAATCAACTATCCTGAGCCACTTTTCTGAAGAAAATCTTTGAAACTATGTGGATTTCACAAAATCCACTTTTGGCCTCCTCTCTGCCTGAAACGCACTTTAAGAGCATAAAAAATTGAAAATGCCAGTAAAGTGCTGAAAGTTGCAGATATTCATGAAAATGACATCAGACTGTGAAATCAACTATCCTGAGCCACTTTTCTGAAGAAAATCTTTGAAACTATGTGGATTTCACAAAATCCACTTTTGGCCTCCTCTCTGCCTGAAACGCACTTTAAGAGCATAAAAAATTGAAAATGCCAGTAAAGTGCTGAAAGTTGCAGATATTCATGAAAATGACATCAGACTGTGAAATCAACTATCCTGAGCCACTTTTCTGAAGAAAATCTTTGAAACTATGTGGATTTCACAAAATCCACTTTTGGCCTCCTCTCTGCCTGAAACGCACTTTAAGAGCATAAAAAATTGAAAATGCCAGTAAAGTGCTGAAAGTTGCAGATATTCATGAAAATGACATCAGACTGTGAAATCAACTATCCTGAGCCACTTTTCTGAAGAAAATCTTTGAAACTATGTGGATTTCACAAAATCCACTTTTGGCCTCCTCTCTGCCTGAAACGCACTTTAAGAGCATAAAAATTTGAAAATGCCAGTAAAGTGCTGAAAGTTGCAGATATTCATGAAAATGACATCAGACTGTGAAATCAACTATCCTGAGCCACTTTTCTGAAGAAAATCTTTGAAACTATGTGGATTTCACAAAATCCACTTTTGGCCTCCTCTCTGCCTGAAACGCACTTTAAGAGCATAAAAATTGAAAATGCCAGTAAAGTGCTGAAAGTTGCAGATATTCATGAAAATGACATCAGACTGTGAAATCAACTATCCTGAGCCACTTTTCTGAAGAAAATCTTTGAAACTATGTGGATTTCACAAAATCCACTTTTGGCCTCCTCTCTGCCTGAAACGCACTTTAAGAGCATAAAAATTTTGAAAATGCCAGTAAAGTGCTGAAAGTTGCAGATATTCATGAAAATGACATCAGACTGTGAAATCAACTATCCTGAGCCACTTTTCTGAAGAAAATCTTTGAAACTATGTGGATTTCACAAAATCCACTTTTGGCCTCCTCTCTGCCTGAAACGCACTTTAAGAGCATAAAAAATTGAAAATGCCAGTAAAGTGCTGAAAGTTGCAGATATTCATGAAAATGACATCAGACTGTGAAATCAACTATCCTGAGCCACTTTTCTGAAGAAAATCTTTGAAACTATGTGGATTTCACAAAATCCACTTTTGGCCTCCTCTCTGCCTGAAACGCACTTTAAGAGCATAAAAAATTGAAAATGCCAGTAAAGTGCTGAAAGTTGCAGATATTCATGAAAATGACATCAGACTGTGAAATCAACTATCCTGAGCCACTTTTCTGAAGAAAATCTTTGAAACTATGTGGATTTCACAAAATCCACTTTTGGCCTCCTCTCTGCCTGAAACGCACTTTAAGAGCATAAAAAATTGAAAATGCCAGTAAAGTGCTGAAAGTTGCAGATATTCATGAAAATGACATCAGACTGTGAAATCAACTATCCTGAGCCACTTTTCTGAAGAAAATCTTTGAAACTATGTGGATTTCACAAAATCCACTTTTGGCCTCCTCTCTGCCTGAAACGCACTTTAAGAGCATAAAAAATTGAAAATGCCAGTAAAGTGCTGAAAGTTGCAGATATTCATGAAAATGACATCAGACTGTGAAATCAACTATCCTGAGCCACTTTTCTGAAGAAAATCTTTGAAACTATGTG
Organism: Ophthalmolycus amberensis; assembly: GCA_024529925.1. Lineage (NCBI taxonomy): Eukaryota > Metazoa > Chordata > Actinopteri > Perciformes > Zoarcidae > Ophthalmolycus > Ophthalmolycus amberensis. The sequence goes on along the minus strand of JAFEUB010000058.1, from coordinate 34,623 downwards.
GATTTCACAAAATCCACTTTTGGCCTCCTCTCTGCCTGAAACGCACTTTAAGAGCATAAAAAATTGAAAATGCCAGTAAAGTGCTGAAAGTTGCAGATATTCATGAAAATGACATCAGACTGTGAAATCAACTATCCTGAGCCACTTTTCTGAAGAAAATCTTTGAAACTATGTGGATTTCACAAAATCCACTTTTGGCCTCCTCTCTGCCTGAAACGCACTTTAAGAGCATAAAAAATTGAAAATGCCAGTAAAGTGCTGAAAGTTGCAGATATTCATGAAAATGACATCAGACTGTGAAATCAACTATCCTGAGCCACTTTTCTGAAGAAAATCTTTGAAACTATGTGGATTTCACAAAATCCACTTTTGGCCTCCTCTCTGCCTGAAACGCACTTTAAGAGCATAAAAATTGAAAATGCCAGTAAAGTGCTGAAAGTTGCAGATATTCATGAAAATGACATCAGACTGTGAAATCAACTATCCTGAGCCACTTTTCTGAAGAAAATCTTTGAAACTATGTGGATTTCACAAAATCCACTTTTGGCCTCCTCTCTGCCTGAAACGCACTTTAAGAGCATAAAAAATTGAAAATGCCAGTAAAGTGCTGAAAGTTGCAGATATTCATGAAAATGACATCAGACTGTGAAATCAACTATCCTGAGCCACTTTTCTGAAGAAAATCTTTGAAACTATGTGGATTTCACAAAATCCACTTTTGGCCTCCTCTCTGCCTGAAACGCACTTTAAGAGCATAAAAATTGAAAATGCCAGTAAAGTGCTGAAAGTTGCAGATATTCATGAAAATGACATCAGACTGTGAAATCAACTATCCTGAGCCACTTTTCTGAAGAAAATCTTTGAAACTATGTGGATTTCACAAAATCCACTTTTGGCCTCCTCTCTGCCTGAAACGCACTTTAAGAGCATAAAAAATTGAAAATGCCAGTAAAGTGCTGAAAGTTGCAGATATTCATGAAAATGACATCAGACTGTGAAATCAACTATCCTGAGCCACTTTTCTGAAGAAAATCTTTGAAACTATGTGGATTTCACAAAATCCACTTTTGGCCTCCTCTCTGCCTGAAACGCACTTTAAGAGCATAAAAAATTGAAAATGCCAGTAAAGTGCTGAAAGTTGCAGATATTCATGAAAATGACATCAGACTGTGAAATCAACTATCCTGAGCCACTTTTCTGAAGAAAATCTTTGAAACTATGTGGATTTCACAAAATCCACTTTTGGCCTCCTCTCTGCCTGAAACGCACTTTAAGAGCATAAAAAATTGAAAATGCCAGTAAAGTGCTGAAAGTTGCAGATATTCATGAAAATGACATCAGACTGTGAAATCAACTATCCTGAGCCACTTTTCTGAAGAAAATCTTTGAAACTATGTGGATTTCACAAAATCCACTTTTGGCCTCCTCTCTGCCTGAAACGCACTTTAAGAGCATAAAAAATTGAAAATGCCAGTAAAGTGCTGAAAGTTGCAGATATTCATGAAAATGACATCAGACTGTGAAATCAACTATCCTGAGCCACTTTTCTGAAGAAAATCTTTGAAACTATGTGGATTTCACAAAATCCACTTTTGGCCTCCTCTCTGCCTGAAACGCACTTTAAGAGCATAAAAATTTGAAAATGCCAGTAAAGTGCTGAAAGTTGCAGATATTCATGAAAATGACATCAGACTGTGAAATCAACTATCCTGAGCCACTTTTCTGAAGAAAATCTTTGAAACTATGTGGATTTCACAAAATCCACTTTTGGCCTCCTCTCTGCCTGAAACGCACTTTAAGAGCATAAAAAATTGAAAATGCCAGTAAAGTGCTGAAAGTTGCAGATATTCATGAAAATGACATCAGACTGTGAAATCAACTATCCTGAGCCACTTTTCTGAAGAAAATCTTTGAAACTATGTGGATTTCACAAAATCCACTTTTGGCCTCCTCTCTGCCTGAAACGCACTTTAAGAGCATAAAAATTGAAAATGCCAGTAAAGTGCTGAAAGTTGCAGATATTCATGAAAATGACATCAGACTGTGAAATCAACTATCCTGAGCCACTTTTCTGAAGAAAATCTTTGAAACTATGTGGATTTCACAAAATCCACTTTTGGCCTCCTCTCTGCCTGAAACGCACTTTAAGAGCATAAAAAATTGAAAATGCCAGTAAAGTGCTGAAAGTTGCAGATATTCATGAAAATGACATCAGACTGTGAAATCAACTATCCTGAGCCACTTTTCTGAAGAAAATCTTTGAAACTATGTGGATTTCACAAAATCCACTTTTGGCCTCCTCTCTGCCTGAAACGCACTTTAAGAGCATAAAAAATTGAAAATGCCAGTAAAGTGCTGAAAGTTGCAGATATTCATGAAAATGACATCAGACTGTGAAATCAACTATCCTGAGCCACTTTTCTGAAGAAAATCTTTGAAACTATGTGGATTTCACAAAATCCACTTTTGGCCTCCTCTCTGCCTGAAACGCACTTTAAGAGCATAAAAAATTGAAAATGCCAGTAAAGTGCTGAAAGTTGCAGATATTCATGAAAATGACATCAGACTGTGAAATCAACTATCCTGAGCCACTTTTCTGAAGAAAATCTTTGAAACTATGTGGATTTCACAAAATCCACTTTTGGCCTCCTCTCTGCCTGAAACGCACTTTAAGAGCATAAAAAATTGAAAATGCCAGTAAAGTGCTGAAAGTTGCAGATATTCATGAAAATGACATCAGACTGTGAAATCAACTATCCTGAGCCACTTTTCTGAAGAAAATCTTTGAAACTATGTGGATTTCACAAAATCCACTTTTGGCCTCCTCTCTGCCTGAAACGCACTTTAAGAGCATAAAAAATTGAAAATGCCAGTAAAGTGCTGAAAGTTGCAGATATTCATGAAAATGACATCAGACTGTGAAATCAACTATCCTGAGCCACTTTTCTGAAGAAAATCTTTGAAACTATGTGGATTTCACAAAATCCACTTTTGGCCTCCTCTCTGCCTGAAACGCACTTTAAGAGCATAAAAAATTGAAAATGCCAGTAAAGTGCTGAAAGTTGCAGATATTCATGAAAATGACATCAGACTGTGAAATCAACTATCCTGAGCCACTTTTCTGAAGAAAATCTTTGAAACTATGTGGATTTCACAAAATCCACTTTTGGCCTCCTCTCTGCCTGAAACGCACTTTAAGAGCATAAAAAATTGAAAATGCCAGTAAAGTGCTGAAAGTTGCAGATATTCATGAAAATGACATCAGACTGTGAAATCAACTATCCTGAGCCACTTTTCTGAAGAAAATCTTTGAAACTATGTGGATTTCACAAAATCCACTTTTGGCCTCCTCTCTGCCTGAAACGCACTTTAAGAGCATAAAAATTTTGAAAATGCCAGTAAAGTGCTGAAAGTTGCAGATATTCATGAAAATGACATCAGACTGTGAAATCAACTATCCTGAGCCACTTTTCTGAAGAAAATCTTTGAAACTATGTGGATTTCACAAAATCCACTTTTGGCCTCCTCTCTGCCTGAAACGCACTTTAAGAGCATAAAAAATTGAAAATGCCAGTAAAGTGCTGAAAGTTGCAGATATTCATGAAAATGACATCAGACTGTGAAATCAACTATCCTGAGCCACTTTTCTGAAGAAAATCTTTGAAACTATGTGGATTTCACAAAATCCACTTTTGGCCTCCTCTCTGCCTGAAACGCACTTTAAGAGCATAAAAAATTGAAAATGCCAGTAAAGTGCTGAAAGTTGCAGATATTCATGAAAATGACATCAGACTGTGAAATCAACTATCCTGAGCCACTTTTCTGAAGAAAATCTTTGAAACTATGTGGATTTCACAAAATCCACTTTTGGCCTCCTCTCTGCCTGAAACGCACTTTAAGAGCATAAAAATTGAAAATGCCAGTAAAGTGCTGAAAGTTGCAGATATTCATGAAAATGACATCAGACTGTGAAATCAACTATCCTGAGCCACTTTTCTGAAGAAAATCTTTGAAACTATGTGGATTTCACAAAATCCACTTTTGGCCTCCTCTCTGCCTGAAACGCACTTTAAGAGCATAAAAAATTGAAAATGCCAGTAAAGTGCTGAAAGTTGCAGATATTCATGAAAATGACATCAGACTGTGAAATCAACTATCCTGAGCCACTTTTCTGAAGAAAATCTTTGAAACTATGTGGATTTCACAAAATCCACTTTTGGCCTCCTCTCTGCCTGAAACGCACTTTAAGAGCATAAAAATTTGAAAATGCCAGTAAAGTGCTGAAAGTTGCAGATATTCATGAAAATGACATCAGACTGTGAAATCAACTATCCTGAGCCACTTTTCTGAAGAAAATCTTTGAAACTATGTGGATTTCACAAAATCCACTTTTGGCCTCCTCTCTGCCTGAAACGCACTTTAAGAGCATAAAAAATTGAAAATGCCAGTAAAGTGCTGAAAGTTGCAGATATTCATGAAAATGACATCAGACTGTGAAATCAACTATCCTGAGCCACTTTTCTGAAGAAAATCTTTGAAACTATGTGGATTTCACAAAATCCACTTTTGGCCTCCTCTCTGCCTGAAACGCACTTTAAGAGCATAAAAAATTGAAAATGCCAGTAAAGTGCTGAAAGTTGCAGATATTCATGAAAATGACATCAGACTGTGAAATCAACTATCCTGAGCCACTTTTCTGAAGAAAATCTTTGAAACTATGTGGATTTCACAAAATCCACTTTTGGCCTCCTCTCTGCCTGAAACGCACTTTAAGAGCATAAAAAATTGAAAATGCCAGTAAAGTGCTGAAAGTTGCAGATATTCATGAAAATGACATCAGACTGTGAAATCAACTATCCTGAGCCACTTTTCTGAAGAAAATCTTTGAAACTATGTGGATTTCACAAAATCCACTTTTGGCCTCCTCTCTGCCTGAAACGCACTTTAAGAGCATAAAAAATTGAAAATGCCAGTAAAGTGCTGAAAGTTGCAGATATTCATGAAAATGACATCAGACTGTGAAATCAACTATCCTGAGCCACTTTTCTGAAGAAAATCTTTGAAACTATGTGGATTTCACAAAATCCACTTTTGGCCTCCTCTCTGCCTGAAACGCACTTTAAGAGCATAAAAAATTGAAAATGCCAGTAAAGTGCTGAAAGTTGCAGATATTCATGAAAATGACATCAGACTGTGAAATCAACTATCCTGAGCCACTTTTCTGAAGAAAATCTTTGAAACTATGTGGATTTCACAAAATCCACTTTTGGCCTCCTCTCTGCCTGAAACGCACTTTAAGAGCATAAAAAATTGAAAATGCCAGTAAAGTGCTGAAAGTTGCAGATATTCATGAAAATGACATCAGACTGTGAAATCAACTATCCTGAGCCACTTTTCTGAAGAAAATCTTTGAAACTATGTGGATTTCACAAAATCCACTTTTGGCCTCCTCTCTGCCTGAAACGCACTTTAAGAGCATAAAAAATTGAAAATGCCAGTAAAGTGCTGAAAGTTGCAGATATTCATGAAAATGACATCAGACTGTGAAATCAACTATCCTGAGCCACTTTTCTGAAGAAAATCTTTGAAACTATGTGGATTTCACAAAATCCACTTTTGGCCTCCTCTCTGCCTGAAACGCACTTTAAGAGCATAAAAAATTGAAAATGCCAGTAAAGTGCTGAAAGTTGCAGATATTCATGAAAATGACATCAGACTGTGAAATCAACTATCCTGAGCCACTTTTCTGAAGAAAATCTTTGAAACTATGTGGATTTCACAAAATCCACTTTTGGCCTCCTCTCTGCCTGAAACGCACTTTAAGAGCATAAAAATTGAAAATGCCAGTAAAGTGCTGAAAGTTGCAGATATTCATGAAAATGACATCAGACTGTGAAATCAACTATCCTGAGCCACTTTTCTGAAGAAAATCTTTGAAACTATGTGGATTTCACAAAATCCACTTTTGGCCTCCTCTCTGCCTGAAACGCACTTTAAGAGCATAAAAAATTGAAAATGCCAGTAAAGTGCTGAAAGTTGCAGATATTCATGAAAATGACATCAGACTGTGAAATCAACTATCCTGAGCCACTTTTCTGAAGAAAATCTTTGAAACTATGTGGATTTCACAAAATCCACTTTTGGCCTCCTCTCTGCCTGAAACGCACTTTAAGAGCATAAAAATTGAAAATGCCAGTAAAGTGCTGAAAGTTGCAGATATTCATGAAAATGACATCAGACTGTGAAATCAACTATCCTGAGCCACTTTTCTGAAGAAAATCTTTGAAACTATGTGGATTTCACAAAATCCACTTTTGGCCTCCTCTCTGCCTGAAACGCACTTTAAGAGCATAAAAAATTGAAAATGCCAGTAAAGTGCTGAAAGTTGCAGATATTCATGAAAATGACATCAGACTGTGAAATCAACTATCCTGAGCCACTTTTCTGAAGAAAATCTTTGAAACTATGTGGATTTCACAAAATCCACTTTTGGCCTCCTCTCTGCCTGAAACGCACTTTAAGAGCATAAAAAATTGAAAATGCCAGTAAAGTGCTGAAAGTTGCAGATATTCATGAAAATGACATCAGACTGTGAAATCAACTATCCTGAGCCACTTTTCTGAAGAAAATCTTTGAAACTATGTGGATTTCACAAAATCCACTTTTGGCCTCCTCTCTGCCTGAAACGCACTTTAAGAGCATAAAAAATTGAAAATGCCAGTAAAGTGCTGAAAGTTGCAGATATTCATGAAAATGACATCAGACTGTGAAATCAACTATCCTGAGCCACTTTTCTGAAGAAAATCTTTGAAACTATGTGGATTTCACAAAATCCACTTTTGGCCTCCTCTCTGCCTGAAACGCACTTTAAGAGCATAAAAATTTTGAAAATGCCAGTAAAGTGCTGAAAGTTGCAGATATTCATGAAAATGACATCAGACTGTGAAATCAACTATCCTGAGCCACTTTTCTGAAGAAAATCTTTGAAACTATGTGGATTTCACAAAATCCACTTTTGGCCTCCTCTCTGCCTGAAACGCACTTTAAGAGCATAAAAAATTGAAAATGCCAGTAAAGTGCTGAAAGTTGCAGATATTCATGAAAATGACATCAGACTGTGAAATCAACTATCCTGAGCCACTTTTCTGAAGAAAATCTTTGAAACTATGTGGATTTCACAAAATCCACTTTTGGCCTCCTCTCTGCCTGAAACGCACTTTAAGAGCATAAAAAATTGAAAATGCCAGTAAAGTGCTGAAAGTTGCAGATATTCATGAAAATGACATCAGACTGTGAAATCAACTATCCTGAGCCACTTTTCTGAAGAAAATCTTTGAAACTATGTGGATTTCACAAAATCCACTTTTGGCCTCCTCTCTGCCTGAAACGCACTTTAAGAGCATAAAAAATTGAAAATGCCAGTAAAGTGCTGAAAGTTGCAGATATTCATGAAAATGACATCAGACTGTGAAATCAACTATCCTGAGCCACTTTTCTGAAGAAAATCTTTGAAACTATGTGGATTTCACAAAATCCACTTTTGGCCTCCTCTCTGCCTGAAACGCACTTTAAGAGCATAAAAAATTGAAAATGCCAGTAAAGTGCTGAAAGTTGCAGATATTCATGAAAATGACATCAGACTGTGAAATCAACTATCCTGAGCCACTTTTCTGAAGAAAATCTTTGAAACTATGTGGATTTCACAAAATCCACTTTTGGCCTCCTCTCTGCCTGAAACGCACTTTAAGAGCATAAAAATTTGAAAATGCCAGTAAAGTGCTGAAAGTTGCAGATATTCATGAAAATGACATCAGACTGTGAAATCAACTATCCTGAGCCACTTTTCTGAAGAAAATCTTTGAAACTATGTGGATTTCACAAAATCCACTTTTGGCCTCCTCTCTGCCTGAAACGCACTTTAAGAGCATAAAAAATTGAAAATGCCAGTAAAGTGCTGAAAGTTGCAGATATTCATGAAAATGACATCAGACTGTGAAATCAACTATCCTGAGCCACTTTTCTGAAGAAAATCTTTGAAACTATGTGGATTTCACAAAATCCACTTTTGGCCTCCTCTCTGCCTGAAACGCACTTTAAGAGCATAAAAATTGAAAATGCCAGTAAAGTGCTGAAAGTTGCAGATATTCATGAAAATGACATCAGACTGTGAAATCAACTATCCTGAGCCACTTTTCTGAAGAAAATCTTTGAAACTATGTGGATTTCACAAAATCCACTTTTGGCCTCCTCTCTGCCTGAAACGCACTTTAAGAGCATAAAAAATTGAAAATGCCAGTAAAGTGCTGAAAGTTGCAGATATTCATGAAAATGACATCAGACTGTGAAATCAACTATCCTGAGCCACTTTTCTGAAGAAAATCTTTGAAACTATGTGGATTTCACAAAATCCACTTTTGGCCTCCTCTCTGCCTGAAACGCACTTTAAGAGCATAAAAAATTGAAAATGCCAGTAAAGTGCTGAAAGTTGCAGATATTCATGAAAATGACATCAGACTGTGAAATCAACTATCCTGAGCCACTTTTCTGAAGAAAATCTTTGAAACTATGTGGATTTCACAAAATCCACTTTTGGCCTCCTCTCTGCCTGAAACGCACTTTAAGAGCATAAAAAATTGAAAATGCCAGTAAAGTGCTGAAAGTTGCAGATATTCATGAAAATGACATCAGACTGTGAAATCAACTATCCTGAGCCACTTTTCTGAAGAAAATCTTTGAAACTATGTGGATTTCACAAAATCCACTTTTGGCCTCCTCTCTGCCTGAAACGCACTTTAAGAGCATAAAAAATTGAAAATGCCAGTAAAGTGCTGAAAGTTGCAGATATTCATGAAAATGACATCAGACTGTGAAATCAACTATCCTGAGCCACTTTTCTGAAGAAAATCTTTGAAACTATGTGGATTTCACAAAATCCACTTTTGGCCTCCTCTCTGCCTGAAACGCACTTTAAGAGCATAAAAATTGAAAATGCCAGTAAAGTGCTGAAAGTTGCAGATATTCATGAAAATGACATCAGACTGTGAAATCAACTATCCTGAGCCACTTTTCTGAAGAAAATCTTTGAAACTATGTGGATTTCACAAAATCCACTTTTGGCCTCCTCTCTGCCTGAAACGCACTTTAAGAGCATAAAAATTTGAAAATGCCAGTAAAGTGCTGAAAGTTGCAGATATTCATGAAAATGACATCAGACTGTGAAATCAACTATCCTGAGCCACTTTTCTGAAGAAAATCTTTGAAACTATGTGGATTTCACAAAATCCACTTTTGGCCTCCTCTCTGCCTGAAACGCACTTTAAGAGCATAAAAAATTGAAAATGCCAGTAAAGTGCTGAAAGTTGCAGATATTCATGAAAATGACATCAGACTGTGAAATCAACTATCCTGAGCCACTTTTCTGAAGAAAATCTTTGAAACTATGTGGATTTCACAAAATCCACTTTTGGCCTCCTCTCTGCCTGAAACGCACTTTAAGAGCATAAAAAATTGAAAATGCCAGTAAAGTGCTGAAAGTTGCAGATATTCATGAAAATGACATCAGACTGTGAAATCAACTATCCTGAGCCACTTTTCTGAAGAAAATCTTTGAAACTATGTGGATTTCACAAAATCCACTTTTGGCCTCCTCTCTGCCTGAAACGCACTTTAAGAGCATAAAAAATTGAAAATGCCAGTAAAGTGCTGAAAGTTGCAGATATTCATGAAAATGACATCAGACTGTGAAATCAACTATCCTGAGCCACTTTTCTGAAGAAAATCTTTGAAACTATGTGGATTTCACAAAATCCACTTTTGGCCTCCTCTCTGCCTGAAACGCACTTTAAGAGCATAAAAAATTGAAAATGCCAGTAAAGTGCTGAAAGTTGCAGATATTCATGAAAATGACATCAGACTGTGAAATCAACTATCCTGAGCCACTTTTCTGAAGAAAATCTTTGAAACTATGTGGATTTCACAAAATCCACTTTTGGCCTCCTCTCTGCCTGAAACGCACTTTAAGAGCATAAAAAATTGAAAATGCCAGTAAAGTGCTGAAAGTTGCAGATATTCATGAAAATGACATCAGACTGTGAAATCAACTATCCTGAGCCACTTTTCTGAAGAAAATCTTTGAAACTATGTGGATTTCACAAAATCCACTTTTGGCCTCCTCTCTGCCTGAAACGCACTTTAAGAGCATAAAAATTTGAAAATGCCAGTAAAGTGCTGAAAGTTGCAGATATTCATGAAAATGACATCAGACTGTGAAATCAACTATCCTGAGCCACTTTTCTGAAGAAAATCTTTGAAACTATGTGGATTTCACAAAATCCACTTTTGGCCTCCTCTCTGCCTGAAACGCACTTTAAGAGCATAAAAATTGAAAATGCCAGTAAAGTGCTGAAAGTTGCAGATATTCATGAAAATGACATCAGACTGTGAAATCAACTATCCTGAGCCACTTTTCTGAAGAAAATCTTTGAAACTATGTGGATTTCACAAAATCCACTTTTGGCCTCCTCTCTGCCTGAAACGCACTTTAAGAGCATAAAAAATTGAAAATGCCAGTAAAGTGCTGAAAGTTGCAGATATTCATGAAAATGACATCAGACTGTGAAATCAACTATCCTGAGCCACTTTTCTGAAGAAAATCTTTGAAACTATGTGGATTTCACAAAATCCACTTTTGGCCTCCTCTCTGCCTGAAACGCACTTTAAGAGCATAAAAAATTGAAAATGCCAGTAAAGTGCTGAAAGTTGCAGATATTCATGAAAATGACATCAGACTGTGAAATCAACTATCCTGAGCCACTTTTCTGAAGAAAATCTTTGAAACTATGTGGATTTCACAAAATCCACTTTTGGCCTCCTCTCTGCCTGAAACGCACTTTAAGAGCATAAAAATTTTGAAAATGCCAGTAAAGTGCTGAAAGTTGCAGATATTCATGAAAATGACATCAGACTGTGAAATCAACTATCCTGAGCCACTTTTCTGAAGAAAATCTTTGAAACTATGTGGATTTCACAAAATCCACTTTTGGCCTCCTCTCTGCCTGAAACGCACTTTAAGAGCATAAAAAATTGAAAATGCCAGTAAAGTGCTGAAAGTTGCAGATATTCATGAAAATGACATCAGACTGTGAAATCAACTATCCTGAGCCACTTTTCTGAAGAAAATCTTTGAAACTATGTGGATTTCACAAAATCCACTTTTGGCCTCCTCTCTGCCTGAAACGCACTTTAAGAGCATAAAAATTTGAAAATGCCAGTAAAGTGCTGAAAGTTGCAGATATTCATGAAAATGACATCAGACTGTGAAATCAACTATCCTGAGCCACTTTTCTGAAGGAAAATCCACTTTTGGCCTCCTCTCTGCCTGAAACGCACTTTAAGAGCATAAAAAATTGAAAATGCCAGTAAAGTGCTGAAAGTTGCAGATATTCATGAAAATGACATCAGACTGTGAAATCAACTATCCTGAGCCACTTTTCTGAAGAAAATCTTTGAAACTATGTGGATTTCACAAAATCCACTTTTGGCCTCCTCTCTGCCTGAAACGCACTTTAAGAGCATAAAAAATTGAAAATGCCAGTAAAGTGCTGAAAGTTGCAGATATTCATGAAAATGACATCAGACTGTGAAATCAACTATCCTGAGCCACTTTTCTGAAGAAAATCTTTGAAACTATGTGGATTTCACAAAATCCACTTTTGGCCTCCTCTCTGCCTGAAACGCACTTTAAGAGCATAAAAAATTGAAAATGCCAGTAAAGTGCTGAAAGTTGCAGATATTCATGAAAATGACATCAGACTGTGAAATCAACTATCCTGAGCCACTTTTCTGAAGAAAATCTTTGAAACTATGTGGATTTCACAAAATCCACTTTTGGCCTCCTCTCTGCCTGAAACGCACTTTAAGAGCATAAAAAATTGAAAATGCCAGTAAAGTGCTGAAAGTTGCAGATATTCATGAAAATGACATCAGACTGTGAAATCAACTATCCTGAGCCACTTTTCTGAAGAAAATCTTTGAAACTATGTGGATTTCACAAAATCCACTTTTGGCCTCCTCTCTGCCTGAAACGCACTTTAAGAGCATAAAAAATTGAAAATGCCAGTAAAGTGCTGAAAGTTGCAGATATTCATGAAAATGACATCAGACTGTGAAATCAACTATCCTGAGCCACTTTTCTGAAGAAAATCTTTGAAACTATGTGGATTTCACAAAATCCACTTTTGGCCTCCTCTCTGCCTGAAACGCACTTTAAGAGCATAAAAAATTGAAAATGCCAGTAAAGTGCTGAAAGTTGCAGATATTCATGAAAATGACATCAGACTGTGAAATCAACTATCCTGAGCCACTTTTCTGAAGAAAATCTTTGAAACTATGTGGATTTCACAAAATCCACTTTTGGCCTCCTCTCTGCCTGAAACGCACTTTAAGAGCATAAAAATTGAAAATGCCAGTAAAGTGCTGAAAGTTGCAGATATTCATGAAAATGACATCAGACTGTGAAATCAACTATCCTGAGCCACTTTTCTGAAGAAAATCTTTGAAACTATGTGGATTTCACAAAATCCACTTTTGGCCTCCTCTCTGCCTGAAACGCACTTTAAGAGCATAAAAATTTTGAAAATGCCAGTAAAGTGCTGAAAGTTGCAGATATTCATGAAAATGACATCAGACTGTGAAATCAACTATCCTGAGCCACTTTTCTGAAGAAAATCTTTGAAACTATGTGGATTTCACAAAATCCACTTTTGGCCTCCTCTCTGCCTGAAACGCACTTTAAGAGCATAAAAATTTTGAAAATGCCAGTAAAGTGCTGAAAGTTGCAGATATTCATGAAAATGACATCAGACTGTGAAATCAACTATCCTGAGCCACTTTTCTGAAGAAGAAAATCCACTTTTGGCCTCCTCTCTGCCTGAAACGCACTTTAAGAGCATAAAAAATTGAAAATGCCAGTAAAGTGCTGAAAGTTGCAGATATTCATGAAAATGACATCAGACTGTGAAATCAACTATCCTGAGCCACTTTTCTGAAGAAAATCTTTGAAACTATGTGGATTTCACAAAATCCACTTTTGGCCTCCTCTCTGCCTGAAACGCACTTTAAGAGCATAAAAATTTTGAAAATGCCAGTAAAGTGCTGAAAGTTGCAGATATTCATGAAAATGACATCAGACTGTGAAATCAACTATCCTGAGCCACTTTTCTGAAGAAAATCTTTGAAACTATGTGGATTTCACAAAATCCACTTTTGGCCTCCTCTCTGCCTGAAACGCACTTTAAAGTGCGTTTCAGGCAGAGAGGATGCCAAAAGTGGATTTTGTAAATCCACATAGTTTCAAAGATTTTCTTCAGAAAAGTGGCTCAGGATAGTTGATTTCACAGTCTGATGTCATTTTCATGAATATCTGCAACTTTCAGCACTTTACTGGCATTTTCAATTTTTTATGCTCTTAAAGTGCGTTTCAGGCAGAGAGGAGGCCAAAAGTGGATTTTGTGAAATCCACATAGTTTCAAAGATTTTCTTCAGAAAAGTGGCTCAGGATAGTTGATTTCACAGTCTGATGTCATTTTCATGAATATCTGCAACTTTCAGCACTTTACTGGCATTTTCAATTTTTTATGCTCTTAAAGTGCGTTTCAGGCAGAGAGGAGGCCAAAAGTGGATTTTGTGAAATCCACATAGTTTCAAAGATTTTCTTCAGAAAAGTGGCTCAGGATAGTTGATTTCACAGTCTGATGTCATTTTCATGAATATCTGCAACTTTCAGCACTTTACTGGCATTTTCAATTTTTTATGCTCTTAAAGTGCGTTTCAGGCAGAGAGGAGGCCAAAAGTGGATTTTGTGAAATCCACATAGTTTCAAAGATTTTCTTCAGAAAAGTGGCTCAGGATAGTTGATTTCACAGTCTGATGTCATTTTCATGAATATCTGCAACTTTCAGCACTTTACTGGCATTTTCAATTTTTATGCTCTTAAAGTGCGTTTCAGGCAGAGAGGAGGCCAAAAGTGGATTTTGTGAAATCCACATAGTTTCAAAGATTTTCTTCAGAAAAGTGGCTCAGGATAGTTGATTTCACAGTCTGATGTCATTTTCATGAATATCTGCAACTTTCAGCACTTTACTGGCATTTTCAATTTTTTATGCTCTTAAAGTGCGTTTCAGGCAGAGAGGAGGCCAAAAGTGGATTTTGTGAAATCCACATAGTTTCAAAGATTTTCTTCAGAAAAGTGGCTCAGGATAGTTGATTTCACAGTCTGATGTCATTTTCATGAATATCTGCAACTTTCAGCACTTTACTGGCATTTTCAATTTTTTATGCTCTTAAAGTGCGTTTCAGGCAGAGAGGAGGCCAAAAGTGGATTTTGTGAAATCCACATAGTTTCAAAGATTTTCTTCAGAAAAGTGGCTCAGGATAGTTGATTTCACAGTCTGATGTCATTTTCATGAATATCTGCAACTTTCAGCACTTTACTGGCATTTTCAATTTTTATGCTCTTAAAGTGCGTTTCAGGCAGAGAGGAGGCCAAAAGTGGATTTTGTGAAATCCACATAGTTTCAAAGATTTTCTTCAGAAAAGTGGCTCAGGATAGTTGATTTCACAGTCTGATGTCATTTTCATGAATATCTGCAACTTTCAGCACTTTACTGGCATTTTCAATTTTTTATGCTCTTAAAGTGCGTTTCAGGCAGAGAGGAGGCCAAAAGTGGATTTTGTGAAATCCACATAGTTTCAAAGATTTTCTTCAGAAAAGTGGCTCAGGATAGTTGATTTCACAGTCTGATGTCATTTTCATGAATATCTGCAACTTTCAGCACTTTACTGGCATTTTCAATTTTTTATGCTCTTAAAGTGCGTTTCAGGCAGAGAGGAGGCCAAAAGTGGATTTTGTGAAATCCACATAGTTTCAAAGATTTTCTTCAGAAAAGTGGCTCAGGATAGTTGATTTCACAGTCTGATGTCATTTTCATGAATATCTGCAACTTTCAGCACTTTACTGGCATTTTCAATTTTTTATGCTCTTAAAGTGCGTTTCAGGCAGAGAGGAGGCCAAAAGTGGATTTTGTGAAATCCACATAGTTTCAAAGATTTTCTTCAGAAAAGTGGCTCAGGATAGTTGATTTCACAGTCTGATGTCATTTTCATGAATATCTGCAACTTTCAGCACTTTACTGGCATTTTCAATTTTTTATGCTCTTAAAGTGCGTTTCAGGCAGAGAGGAGGCCAAAAGTGGATTTTGTGAAATCCACATAGTTTCAAAGATTTTCTTCAGAAAAGTGGCTCAGGATAGTTGATTTCACAGTCTGATGTCATTTTCATGAATATCTGCAACTTTCAGCACTTTACTGGCATTTTCAATTTTTATGCTCTTAAAGTGCGTTTCAGGCAGAGAGGAGGCCAAAAGTGGATTTTGTGAAATCCACATAGTTTCAAAGATTTTCTTCAGAAAAGTGGCTCAGGATAGTTGATTTCACAGTCTGATGTCATTTTCATGAATATCTGCAACTTTCAGCACTTTACTGGCATTTTCAAAATTTTTATGCTCTTAAAGTGCGTTTCAGGCAGAGAGGAGGCCAAAAGTGGATTTTGTGAAATCCACATAGTTTCAAAGATTTTCTTCAGAAAAGTGGCTCAGGATAGTTGATTTCACAGTCTGATGTCATTTTCATGAATATCTGCAACTTTCAGCACTTTACTGGCATTTTCAATTTTTTATGCTCTTAAAGTGCGTTTCAGGCAGAGAGGAGGCCAAAAGTGGATTTTGTGAAATCCACATAGTTTCAAAGATTTTCTTCAGAAAAGTGGCTCAGGATAGTTGATTTCACAGTCTGATGTCATTTTCATGAATATCTGCAACTTTCAGCACTTTACTGGCATTTTCAAATTTTTATGCTCTTAAAGTGCGTTTCAGGCAGAGAGGAGGCCAAAAGTGGATTTTGTGAAATCCACATAGTTTCAAAGATTTTCTTCAGAAAAGTGGCTCAGGATAGTTGATTTCACAGTCTGATGTCATTTTCATGAATATCTGCAACTTTCAGCACTTTACTGGCATTTTCAATTTTTTATGCTCTTAAAGTGCGTTTCAGGCAGAGAGGAGGCCAAAAGTGGATTTTGTGAAATCCACATAGTTTCAAAGATTTTCTTCAGAAAAGTGGCTCAGGATAGTTGATTTCACAGTCTGATGTCATTTTCATGAATATCTGCAACTTTCAGCACTTTACTGGCATTTTCAAATTTTTATGCTCTTAAAGTGCGTTTCAGGCAGAGAGGAGGCCAAAAGTGGATTTTGTGAAATCCACATAGTTTCAAAGATTTTCTTCAGAAAAGTGGCTCAGGATAGTTGATTTCACAGTCTGATGTCATTTTCATGAATATCTGCAACTTTCAGCACTTTACTGGCATTTTCAATTTTTTATGCTCTTAAAGTGCGTTTCAGGCAGAGAGGAGGCCAAAAGTGGATTTTGTGAAATCCACATAGTTTCAAAGATTTTCTTCAGAAAAGTGGCTCAGGATAGTTGATTTCACAGTCTGATGTCATTTTCATGAATATCTGCAACTTTCAGCACTTTACTGGCATTTTCAATTTTTTATGCTCTTAAAGTGCGTTTCAGGCAGAGAGGAGGCCAAAAGTGGATTTTGTGAAATCCACATAGTTTCAAAGATTTTCTTCAGAAAAGTGGCTCAGGATAGTTGATTTCACAGTCTGATGTCATTTTCATGAATATCTGCAACTTTCAGCACTTTACTGGCATTTTCAAATTTTTATGCTCTTAAAGTGCGTTTCAGGCAGAGAGGAGGCCAAAAGTGGATTTTGTGAAATCCACATAGTTTCAAAGATTTTCTTCAGAAAAGTGGCTCAGGATAGTTGATTTCACAGTCTGATGTCATTTTCATGAATATCTGCAACTTTCAGCACTTTACTGGCATTTTCAATTTTTTATGCTCTTAAAGTGCGTTTCAGGCAGAGAGGAGGCCAAAAGTGGATTTTGTGAAATCCACATAGTTTCAAAGATTTTCTTCAGAAAAGTGGCTCAGGATAGTTGATTTCACAGTCTGATGTCATTTTCATGAATATCTGCAACTTTCAGCACTTTACTGGCATTTTCAATTTTTATGCTCTTAAAGTGCGTTTCAGGCAGAGAGGAGGCCAAAAGTGGATTTTGTGAAATCCACATAGTTTCAAAGATTTTCTTCAGAAAAGTGGCTCAGGATAGTTGATTTCACAGTCTGATGTCATTTTCATGAATATCTGCAACTTTCAGCACTTTACTGGCATTTTCAATTTTTTATGCTCTTAAAGTGCGTTTCAGGCAGAGAGGAGGCCAAAAGTGGATTTTGTGAAATCCACATAGTTTCAAAGATTTTCTTCAGAAAAGTGGCTCAGGATAGTTGATTTCACAGTCTGATGTCATTTTCATGAATATCTGCAACTTTCAGCACTTTACTGGCATTTTCAATTTTTTATGCTCTTAAAGTGCGTTTCAGGCAGAGAGGAGGCCAAAAGTGGATTTTGTGAAATCCACATAGTTTCAAAGATTTTCTTCAGAAAAGTGGCTCAGGATAGTTGATTTCACAGTCTGATGTCATTTTCATGAATATCTGCAACTTTCAGCACTTTACTGGCATTTTCAATTTTTTATGCTCTTAAAGTGCGTTTCAGGCAGAGAGGAGGCCAAAAGTGGATTTTGTGAAATCCACATAGTTTCAAAGATTTTCTTCAGAAAAGTGGCTCAGGATAGTTGATTTCACAGTCTGATGTCATTTTCATGAATATCTGCAACTTTCAGCACTTTACTGGCATTTTCAATTTTTTATGCTCTTAAAGTGCGTTTCAGGCAGAGAGGAGGCCAAAAGTGGATTTTGTGAAATCCACATAGTTTCAAAGATTTTCTTCAGAAAAGTGGCTCAGGATAGTTGATTTCACAGTCTGATGTCATTTTCATGAATATCTGCAACTTTCAGCACTTTACTGGCATTTTCAAATTTTTATGCTCTTAAAGTGCGTTTCAGGCAGAGAGGAGGCCAAAAGTGGATTTTGTGAAATCCACATAGTTTCAAAGATTTTCTTCAGAAAAGTGGCTCAGGATAGTTGATTTCACAGTCTGATGTCATTTTCATGAATATCTGCAACTTTCAGCACTTTACTGGCATTTTCAAATTTTTATGCTCTTAAAGTGCGTTTCAGGCAGAGAGGAGGCCAAAAGTGGATTTTGTGAAATCCACATAGTTTCAAAGATTTTCTTCAGAAAAGTGGCTCAGGATAGTTGATTTCACAGTCTGATGTCATTTTCATGAATATCTGCAACTTTCAGCACTTTACTGGCATTTTCAATTTTTTATGCTCTTAAAGTGCGTTTCAGGCAGAGAGGAGGCCAAAAGTGGATTTTGTGAAATCCACATAGTTTCAAAGATTTTCTTCAGAAAAGTGGCTCAGGATAGTTGATTTCACAGTCTGATGTCATTTTCATGAATATCTGCAACTTTCAGCACTTTACTGGCATTTTCAAATTTTTATGCTCTTAAAGTGCGTTTCAGGCAGAGAGGAGGCCAAAAGTGGATTTTGTGAAATCCACATAGTTTCAAAGATTTTCTTCAGAAAAGTGGCTCAGGATAGTTGATTTCACAGTCTGATGTCATTTTCATGAATATCTGCAACTTTCAGCACTTTACTGGCATTTTCAAATTTTTATGCTCTTAAAGTGCGTTTCAGGCAGAGAGGAGGCCAAAAGTGGATTTTGTGAAATCCACATAGTTTCAAAGATTTTCTTCAGAAAAGTGGCTCAGGATAGTTGATTTCACAGTCTGATGTCATTTTCATGAATATCTGCAACTTTCAGCACTTTACTGGCATTTTCAATTTTTTATGCTCTTAAAGTGCGTTTCAGGCAGAGAGGAGGCCAAAAGTGGATTTTGTGAAATCCACATAGTTTCAAAGATTTTCTTCAGAAAAGTGGCTCAGGATAGTTGATTTCACAGTCTGATGTCATTTTCATGAATATCTGCAACTTTCAGCACTTTACTGGCATTTTCAATTTTTTATGCTCTTAAAGTGCGTTTCAGGCAGAGAGGAGGCCAAAAGTGGATTTTGTGAAATCCACATAGTTTCAAAGATTTTCTTCAGAAAAGTGGCTCAGGATAGTTGATTTCACAGTCTGATGTCATTTTCATGAATATCTGCAACTTTCAGCACTTTACTGGCATTTTCAATTTTTATGCTCTTAAAGTGCGTTTCAGGCAGAGAGGAGGCCAAAAGTGGATTTTGTGAAATCCACATAGTTTCAAAGATTTTCTTCAGAAAAGTGGCTCAGGATAGTTGATTTCACAGTCTGATGTCATTTTCATGAATATCTGCAACTTTCAGCACTTTACTGGCATTTTCAATTTTTTATGCTCTTAAAGTGCGTTTCAGGCAGAGAGGAGGCCAAAAGTGGATTTTGTGAAATCCACATAGTTTCAAAGATTTTCTTCAGAAAAGTGGCTCAGGATAGTTGATTTCACAGTCTGATGTCATTTTCATGAATATCTGCAACTTTCAGCACTTTACTGGCATTTTCAATTTTTTATGCTCTTAAAGTGCGTTTCAGGCAGAGAGGAGGCCAAAAGTGGATTTTGTGAAATCCACATAGTTTCAAAGATTTTCTTCAGAAAAGTGGCTCAGGATAGTTGATTTCACAGTCTGATGTCATTTTCATGAATATCTGCAACTTTCAGCACTTTACTGGCATTTTCAATTTTTTATGCTCTTAAAGTGCGTTTCAGGCAGAGAGGAGGCCAAAAGTGGATTTTGTGAAATCCACATAGTTTCAAAGATTTTCTTCAGAAAAGTGGCTCAGGATAGTTGATTTCACAGTCTGATGTCATTTTCATGAATATCTGCAACTTTCAGCACTTTACTGGCATTTTCAATTTTTTATGCTCTTAAAGTGCGTTTCAGGCAGAGAGGAGGCCAAAAGTGGATTTTGTGAAATCCACATAGTTTCAAAGATTTTCTTCAGAAAAGTGGCTCAGGATAGTTGATTTCACAGTCTGATGTCATTTTCATGAATATCTGCAACTTTCAGCACTTTACTGGCATTTTCAATTTTTTATGCTCTTAAAGTGCGTTTCAGGCAGAGAGGAGGCCAAAAGTGGATTTTGTGAAATCCACATAGTTTCAAAGATTTTCTTCAGAAAAGTGGCTCAGGATAGTTGATTTCACAGTCTGATGTCATTTTCATGAATATCTGCAACTTTCAGCACTTTACTGGCATTTTCAATTTTTATGCTCTTAAAGTGCGTTTCAGGCAGAGAGGAGGCCAAAAGTGGATTTTGTGAAATCCACATAGTTTCAAAGATTTTCTTCAGAAAAGTGGCTCAGGATAGTTGATTTCACAGTCTGATGTCATTTTCATGAATATCTGCAACTTTCAGCACTTTACTGGCATTTTCAAAATTTTTATGCTCTTAAAGTGCGTTTCAGGCAGAGAGGAGGCCAAAAGTGGATTTTGTGAAATCCACATAGTTTCAAAGATTTTCTTCAGAAAAGTGGCTCAGGATAGTTGATTTCACAGTCTGATGTCATTTTCATGAATATCTGCAACTTTCAGCACTTTACTGGCATTTTCAATTTTTTATGCTCTTAAAGTGCGTTTCAGGCAGAGAGGAGGCCAAAAGTGGATTTTGTGAAATCCACATAGTTTCAAAGATTTTCTTCAGAAAAGTGGCTCAGGATAGTTGATTTCACAGTCTGATGTCATTTTCATGAATATCTGCAACTTTCAGCACTTTACTGGCATTTTCAATTTTTTATGCTCTTAAAGTGCGTTTCAGGCAGAGAGGAGGCCAAAAGTGGATTTTGTGAAATCCACATAGTTTCAAAGATTTTCTTCAGAAAAGTGGCTCAGGATAGTTGATTTCACAGTCTGATGTCATTTTCATGAATATCTGCAACTTTCAGCACTTTACTGGCATTTTCAAATTTTTATGCTCTTAAAGTGCGTTTCAGGCAGAGAGGAGGCCAAAAGTGGATTTTGTGAAATCCACATAGTTTCAAAGATTTTCTTCAGAAAAGTGGCTCAGGATAGTTGATTTCACAGTCTGATGTCATTTTCATGAATATCTGCAACTTTCAGCACTTTACTGGCATTTTCAAATTTTTATGCTCTTAAAGTGCGTTTCAGGCAGAGAGGAGGCCAAAAGTGGATTTTGTGAAATCCACATAGTTTCAAAGATTTTCTTCAGAAAAGTGGCTCAGGATAGTTGATTTCACAGTCTGATGTCATTTTCATGAATATCTGCAACTTTCAGCACTTTACTGGCATTTTCAAATTTTTTATGCTCTTAAAGTGCGTTTCAGGCAGAGAGGAGGCCAAAAGTGGATTTTGTGAAATCCACATAGTTTCAAAGATTTTCTTCAGAAAAGTGGCTCAGGATAGTTGATTTCACAGTCTGATGTCATTTTCATGAATATCTGCAACTTTCAGCACTTTACTGGCATTTTCAATTTTTTATGCTCTTAAAGTGCGTTTCAGGCAGAGAGGAGGCCAAAAGTGGATTTTGTGAAATCCACATAGTTTCAAAGATTTTCTTCAGAAAAGTGGCTCAGGATAGTTGATTTCACAGTCTGATGTCATTTTCATGAATATCTGCAACTTTCAGCACTTTACTGGCATTTTCAAATTTTTATGCTCTTAAAGTGCGTTTCAGGCAGAGAGGAGGCCAAAAGTGGATTTTGTGAAATCCACATAGTTTCAAAGATTTTCTTCAGAAAAGTGGCTCAGGATAGTTGATTTCACAGTCTGATGTCATTTTCATGAATATCTGCAACTTTCAGCACTTTACTGGCATTTTCAAATTTTTATGCTCTTAAAGTGCGTTTCAGGCAGAGAGGAGGCCAAAAGTGGATTTTGTGAAATCCACATAGTTTCAAAGATTTTCTTCAGAAAAGTGGCTCAGGATAGTTGATTTCACAGTCTGATGTCATTTTCATGAATATCTGCAACTTTCAGCACTTTACTGGCATTTTCAATTTTTTATGCTCTTAAAGTGCGTTTCAGGCAGAGAGGAGGCCAAAAGTGGATTTTGTGAAATCCACATAGTTTCAAAGATTTTCTTCAGAAAAGTGGCTCAGGATAGTTGATTTCACAGTCTGATGTCATTTTCATGAATATCTGCAACTTTCAGCACTTTACTGGCATTTTCAATTTTTTATGCTCTTAAAGTGCGTTTCAGGCAGAGAGGAGGCCAAAAGTGGATTTTGTGAAATCCACATAGTTTCAAAGATTTTCTTCAGAAAAGTGGCTCAGGATAGTTGATTTCACAGTCTGATGTCATTTTCATGAATATCTGCAACTTTCAGCACTTTACTGGCATTTTCAAATTTTTATGCTCTTAAAGTGCGTTTCAGGCAGAGAGGAGGCCAAAAGTGGATTTTGTGAAATCCACATAGTTTCAAAGATTTTCTTCAGAAAAGTGGCTCAGGATAGTTGATTTCACAGTCTGATGTCATTTTCATGAATATCTGCAACTTTCAGCACTTTACTGGCATTTTCAAATTTTTATGCTCTTAAAGTGCGTTTCAGGCAGAGAGGAGGCCAAAAGTGGATTTTGTGAAATCCACATAGTTTCAAAGATTTTCTTCAGAAAAGTGGCTCAGGATAGTTGATTTCACAGTCTGATGTCATTTTCATGAATATCTGCAACTTTCAGCACTTTACTGGCATTTTCAATTTTTATGCTCTTAAAGTGCGTTTCAGGCAGAGAGGAGGCCAAAAGTGGATTTTGTGAAATCCACATAGTTTCAAAGATTTTCTTCAGAAAAGTGGCTCAGGATAGTTGATTTCACAGTCTGATGTCATTTTCATGAATATCTGCAACTTTCAGCACTTTACTGGCATTTTCAATTTTTTATGCTCTTAAAGTGCGTTTCAGGCAGAGAGGAGGCCAAAAGTGGATTTTGTGAAATCCACATAGTTTCAAAGATTTTCTTCAGAAAAGTGGCTCAGGATAGTTGATTTCACAGTCTGATGTCATTTTCATGAATATCTGCAACTTTCAGCACTTTACTGGCATTTTCAATTTTTTATGCTCTTAAAGTGCGTTTCAGGCAGAGAGGAGGCCAAAAGTGGATTTTGTGAAATCCACATAGTTTCAAAGATTTTCTTCAGAAAAGTGGCTCAGGATAGTTGATTTCACAGTCTGATGTCATTTTCATGAATATCTGCAACTTTCAGCACTTTACTGGCATTTTCAATTTTTTATGCTCTTAAAGTGCGTTTCAGGCAGAGAGGAGGCCAAAAGTGGATTTTGTGAAATCCACATAGTTTCAAAGATTTTCTTCAGAAAAGTGGCTCAGGATAGTTGATTTCACAGTCTGATGTCATTTTCATGAATATCTGCAACTTTCAGCACTTTACTGGCATTTTCAAATTTTTATGCTCTTAAAGTGCGTTTCAGGCAGAGAGGAGGCCAAAAGTGGATTTTGTGAAATCCACATAGTTTCAAAGATTTTCTTCAGAAAAGTGGCTCAGGATAGTTGATTTCACAGTCTGATGTCATTTTCATGAATATCTGCAACTTTCAGCACTTTACTGGCATTTTCAATTTTTTATGCTCTTAAAGTGCGTTTCAGGCAGAGAGGAGGCCAAAAGTGGATTTTGTGAAATCCACATAGTTTCAAAGATTTTCTTCAGAAAAGTGGCTCAGGATAGTTGATTTCACAGTCTGATGTCATTTTCATGAATATCTGCAACTTTCAGCACTTTACTGGCATTTTCAAATTTTTATGCTCTTAAAGTGCGTTTCAGGCAGAGAGGAGGCCAAAAGTGGATTTTGTGAAATCCACATAGTTTCAAAGATTTTCTTCAGAAAAGTGGCTCAGGATAGTTGATTTCACAGTCTGATGTCATTTTCATGAATATCTGCAACTTTCAGCACTTTACTGGCATTTTCAATTTTTTATGCTCTTAAAGTGCGTTTCAGGCAGAGAGGAGGCCAAAAGTGGATTTTGTGAAATCCACATAGTTTCAAAGATTTTCTTCAGAAAAGTGGCTCAGGATAGTTGATTTCACAGTCTGATGTCATTTTCATGAATATCTGCAACTTTCAGCACTTTACTGGCATTTTCAAATTTTTATGCTCTTAAAGTGCGTTTCAGGCAGAGAGGAGGCCAAAAGTGGATTTTGTGAAATCCACATAGTTTCAAAGATTTTCTTCAGAAAAGTGGCTCAGGATAGTTGATTTCACAGTCTGATGTCATTTTCATGAATATCTGCAACTTTCAGCACTTTACTGGCATTTTCAAATTTTTATGCTCTTAAAGTGCGTTTCAGGCAGAGAGGAGGCCAAAAGTGGATTTTGTGAAATCCACATAGTTTCAAAGATTTTCTTCAGAAAAGTGGCTCAGGATAGTTGATTTCACAGTCTGATGTCATTTTCATGAATATCTGCAACTTTCAGCACTTTACTGGCATTTTCAAATTTTTATGCTCTTAAAGTGCGTTTCAGGCAGAGAGGAGGCCAAAAGTGGATTTTGTGAAATCCACATAGTTTCAAAGATTTTCTTCAGAAAAGTGGCTCAGGATAGTTGATTTCACAGTCTGATGTCATTTTCATGAATATCTGCAACTTTCAGCACTTTACTGGCATTTTCAAATTTTTATGCTCTTAAAGTGCGTTTCAGGCAGAGAGGAGGCCAAAAGTGGATTTTGTGAAATCCACATAGTTTCAAAGATTTTCTTCAGAAAAGTGGCTCAGGATAGTTGATTTCACAGTCTGATGTCATTTTCATGAATATCTGCAACTTTCAGCACTTTACTGGCATTTTCAAATTTTTATGCTCTTAAAGTGCGTTTCAGGCAGAGAGGAGGCCAAAAGTGGATTTTGTGAAATCCACATAGTTTCAAAGATTTTCTTCAGAAAAGTGGCTCAGGATAGTTGATTTCACAGTCTGATGTCATTTTCATGAATATCTGCAACTTTCAGCACTTTACTGGCATTTTCAATTTTTTATGCTCTTAAAGTGCGTTTCAGGCAGAGAGGAGGCCAAAAGTGGATTTTGTGAAATCCACATAGTTTCAAAGATTTTCTTCAGAAAAGTGGCTCAGGATAGTTGATTTCACAGTCTGATGTCATTTTCATGAATATCTGCAACTTTCAGCACTTTACTGGCATTTTCAATTTTTTATGCTCTTAAAGTGCGTTTCAGGCAGAGAGGAGGCCAAAAGTGGATTTTGTGAAATCCACATAGTTTCAAAGATTTTCTTCAGAAAAGTGGCTCAGGATAGTTGATTTCACAGTCTGATGTCATTTTCATGAATATCTGCAACTTTCAGCACTTTACTGGCATTTTCAAATTTTTATGCTCTTAAAGTGCGTTTCAGGCAGAGAGGAGGCCAAAAGTGGATTTTGTGAAATCCACATAGTTTCAAAGATTTTCTTCAGAAAAGTGGCTCAGGATAGTTGATTTCACAGTCTGATGTCATTTTCATGAATATCTGCAACTTTCAGCACTTTACTGGCATTTTCAATTTTTTATGCTCTTAAAGTGCGTTTCAGGCAGAGAGGAGGCCAAAAGTGGATTTTGTGAAATCCACATAGTTTCAAAGATTTTCTTCAGAAAAGTGGCTCAGGATAGTTGATTTCACAGTCTGATGTCATTTTCATGAATATCTGCAACTTTCAGCACTTTACTGGCATTTTCAAATTTTTATGCTCTTAAAGTGCGTTTCAGGCAGAGAGGAGGCCAAAAGTGGATTTTGTGAAATCCACATAGTTTCAAAGATTTTCTTCAGAAAAGTGGCTCAGGATAGTTGATTTCACAGTCTGATGTCATTTTCATGAATATCTGCAACTTTCAGCACTTTACTGGCATTTTCAAATTTTTATGCTCTTAAAGTGCGTTTCAGGCAGAGAGGAGGCCAAAAGTGGATTTTGTGAAATCCACATAGTTTCAAAGATTTTCTTCAGAAAAGTGGCTCAGGATAGTTGATTTCACAGTCTGATGTCATTTTCATGAATATCTGCAACTTTCAGCACTTTACTGGCATTTTCAATTTTTTATGCTCTTAAAGTGCGTTTCAGGCAGAGAGGAGGCCAAAAGTGGATTTTGTGAAATCCACATAGTTTCAAAGATTTTCTTCAGAAAAGTGGCTCAGGATAGTTGATTTCACAGTCTGATGTCATTTTCATGAATATCTGCAACTTTCAGCACTTTACTGGCATTTTCAAATTTTTATGCTCTTAAAGTGCGTTTCAGGCAGAGAGGAGGCCAAAAGTGGATTTTGTGAAATCCACATAGTTTCAAAGATTTTCTTCAGAAAAGTGGCTCAGGATAGTTGATTTCACAGTCTGATGTCATTTTCATGAATATCTGCAACTTTCAGCACTTTACTGGCATTTTCAATTTTTTATGCTCTTAAAGTGCGTTTCAGGCAGAGAGGAGGCCAAAAGTGGATTTTGTGAAATCCACATAGTTTCAAAGATTTTCTTCAGAAAAGTGGCTCAGGATAGTTGATTTCACAGTCTGATGTCATTTTCATGAATATCTGCAACTTTCAGCACTTTACTGGCATTTTCAATTTTTATGCTCTTAAAGTGCGTTTCAGGCAGAGAGGAGGCCAAAAGTGGATTTTGTGAAATCCACATAGTTTCAAAGATTTTCTTCAGAAAAGTGGCTCAGGATAGTTGATTTCACAGTCTGATGTCATTTTCATGAATATCTGCAACTTTCAGCACTTTACTGGCATTTTCAATTTTTTATGCTCTTAAAGTGCGTTTCAGGCAGAGAGGAGGCCAAAAGTGGATTTTGTGAAATCCACATAGTTTCAAAGATTTTCTTCAGAAAAGTGGCTCAGGATAGTTGATTTCACAGTCTGATGTCATTTTCATGAATATCTGCAACTTTCAGCACTTTACTGGCATTTTCAAATTTTTATGCTCTTAAAGTGCGTTTCAGGCAGAGAGGAGGCCAAAAGTGGATTTTGTGAAATCCACATAGTTTCAAAGATTTTCTTCAGAAAAGTGGCTCAGGATAGTTGATTTCACAGTCTGATGTCATTTTCATGAATATCTGCAACTTTCAGCACTTTACTGGCATTTTCAATTTTTTATGCTCTTAAAGTGCGTTTCAGGCAGAGAGGAGGCCAAAAGTGGATTTTGTGAAATCCACATAGTTTCAAAGATTTTCTTCAGAAAAGTGGCTCAGGATAGTTGATTTCACAGTCTGATGTCATTTTCATGAATATCTGCAACTTTCAGCACTTTACTGGCATTTTCAATTTTTTATGCTCTTAAAGTGCGTTTCAGGCAGAGAGGAGGCCAAAAGTGGATTTTGTGAAATCCACATAGTTTCAAAGATTTTCTTCAGAAAAGTGGCTCAGGATAGTTGATTTCACAGTCTGATGTCATTTTCATGAATATCTGCAACTTTCAGCACTTTACTGGCATTTTCAATTTTTTATGCTCTTAAAGTGCGTTTCAGGCAGAGAGGAGGCCAAAAGTGGATTTTGTGAAATCCACATAGTTTCAAAGATTTTCTTCAGAAAAGTGGCTCAGGATAGTTGATTTCACAGTCTGATGTCATTTTCATGAATATCTGCAACTTTCAGCACTTTACTGGCATTTTCAATTTTTTATGCTCTTAAAGTGCGTTTCAGGCAGAGAGGAGGCCAAAAGTGGATTTTGTGAAATCCACATAGTTTCAAAGATTTTCTTCAGAAAAGTGGCTCAGGATAGTTGATTTCACAGTCTGATGTCATTTTCATGAATATCTGCAACTTTCAGCACTTTACTGGCATTTTCAATTTTTTATGCTCTTAAAGTGCGTTTCAGGCAGAGAGGAGGCCAAAAGTGGATTTTGTGAAATCCACATAGTTTCAAAGATTTTCTTCAGAAAAGTGGCTCAGGATAGTTGATTTCACAGTCTGATGTCATTTTCATGAATATCTGCAACTTTCAGCACTTTACTGGCATTTTCAATTTTTTATGCTCTTAAAGTGCGTTTCAGGCAGAGAGGAGGCCAAAAGTGGATTTTGTGAAATCCACATAGTTTCAAAGATTTTCTTCAGAAAAGTGGCTCAGGATAGTTGATTTCACAGTCTGATGTCATTTTCATGAATATCTGCAACTTTCAGCACTTTACTGGCATTTTCAAATTTTTATGCTCTTAAAGTGCGTTTCAGGCAGAGAGGAGGCCAAAAGTGGATTTTGTGAAATCCACATAGTTTCAAAGATTTTCTTCAGAAAAGTGGCTCAGGATAGTTGATTTCACAGTCTGATGTCATTTTCATGAATATCTGCAACTTTCAGCACTTTACTGGCATTTTCAAATTTTTATGCTCTTAAAGTGCGTTTCAGGCAGAGAGGAGGCCAAAAGTGGATTTTGTGAAATCCACATAGTTTCAAAGATTTTCTTCAGAAAAGTGGCTCAGGATAGTTGATTTCACAGTCTGATGTCATTTTCATGAATATCTGCAACTTTCAGCACTTTACTGGCATTTTCAATTTTTTATGCTCTTAAAGTGCGTTTCAGGCAGAGAGGAGGCCAAAAGTGGATTTTGTGAAATCCACATAGTTTCAAAGATTTTCTTCAGAAAAGTGGCTCAGGATAGTTGATTTCACAGTCTGATGTCATTTTCATGAATATCTGCAACTTTCAGCACTTTACTGGCATTTTCAATTTTTTATGCTCTTAAAGTGCGTTTCAGGCAGAGAGGAGGCCAAAAGTGGATTTTGTGAAATCCACATAGTTTCAAAGATTTTCTTCAGAAAAGTGGCTCAGGATAGTTGATTTCACAGTCTGATGTCATTTTCATGAATATCTGCAACTTTCAGCACTTTACTGGCATTTTCAATTTTTTATGCTCTTAAAGTGCGTTTCAGGCAGAGAGGAGGCCAAAAGTGGATTTTGTGAAATCCACATAGTTTCAAAGATTTTCTTCAGAAAAGTGGCTCAGGATAGTTGATTTCACAGTCTGATGTCATTTTCATGAATATCTGCAACTTTCAGCACTTTACTGGCATTTTCAATTTTTATGCTCTTAAAGTGCGTTTCAGGCAGAGAGGAGGCCAAAAGTGGATTTTGTGAAATCCACATAGTTTCAAAGATTTTCTTCAGAAAAGTGGCTCAGGATAGTTGATTTCACAGTCTGATGTCATTTTCATGAATATCTGCAACTTTCAGCACTTTACTGGCATTTTCAATTTTTATGCTCTTAAAGTGCGTTTCAGGCAGAGAGGAGGCCAAAAGTGGATTTTGTGAAATCCACATAGTTTCAAAGATTTTCTTCAGAAAAGTGGCTCAGGATAGTTGATTTCACAGTCTGATGTCATTTTCATGAATATCTGCAACTTTCAGCACTTTACTGGCATTTTCAATTTTTTATGCTCTTAAAGTGCGTTTCAGGCAGAGAGGAGGCCAAAAGTGGATTTTGTGAAATCCACATAGTTTCAAAGATTTTCTTCAGAAAAGTGGCTCAGGATAGTTGATTTCACAGTCTGATGTCATTTTCATGAATATCTGCAACTTTCAGCACTTTACTGGCATTTTCAATTTTTTATGCTCTTAAAGTGCGTTTCAGGCAGAGAGGAGGCCAAAAGTGGATTTTGTGAAATCCACATAGTTTCAAAGATTTTCTTCAGAAAAGTGGCTCAGGATAGTTGATTTCACAGTCTGATGTCATTTTCATGAATATCTGCAACTTTCAGCACTTTACTGGCATTTTCAAATTTTTATGCTCTTAAAGTGCGTTTCAGGCAGAGAGGAGGCCAAAAGTGGATTTTGTGAAATCCACATAGTTTCAAAGATTTTCTTCAGAAAAGTGGCTCAGGATAGTTGATTTCACAGTCTGATGTCATTTTCATGAATATCTGCAACTTTCAGCACTTTACTGGCATTTTCAATTTTTTATGCTCTTAAAGTGCGTTTCAGGCAGAGAGGAGGCCAAAAGTGGATTTTGTGAAATCCACATAGTTTCAAAGATTTTCTTCAGAAAAGTGGCTCAGGATAGTTGATTTCACAGTCTGATGTCATTTTCATGAATATCTGCAACTTTCAGCACTTTACTGGCATTTTCAATTTTTTATGCTCTTAAAGTGCGTTTCAGGCAGAGAGGAGGCCAAAAGTGGATTTTGTGAAATCCACATAGTTTCAAAGATTTTCTTCAGAAAAGTGGCTCAGGATAGTTGATTTCACAGTCTGATGTCATTTTCATGAATATCTGCAACTTTCAGCACTTTACTGGCATTTTCAAATTTTTATGCTCTTAAAGTGCGTTTCAGGCAGAGAGGAGGCCAAAAGTGGATTTTGTGAAATCCACATAGTTTCAAAGATTTTCTTCAGAAAAGTGGCTCAGGATAGTTGATTTCACAGTCTGATGTCATTTTCATGAATATCTGCAACTTTCAGCACTTTACTGGCATTTTCAATTTTTTATGCTCTTAAAGTGCGTTTCAGGCAGAGAGGAGGCCAAAAGTGGATTTTGTGAAATCCACATAGTTTCAAAGATTTTCTTCAGAAAAGTGGCTCAGGATAGTTGATTTCACAGTCTGATGTCATTTTCATGAATATCTGCAACTTTCAGCACTTTACTGGCATTTTCAATTTTTATGCTCTTAAAGTGCGTTTCAGGCAGAGAGGAGGCCAAAAGTGGATTTTGTGAAATCCACATAGTTTCAAAGATTTTCTTCAGAAAAGTGGCTCAGGATAGTTGATTTCACAGTCTGATGTCATTTTCATGAATATCTGCAACTTTCAGCACTTTACTGGCATTTTCAAATTTTTATGCTCTTAAAGTGCGTTTCAGGCAGAGAGGAGGCCAAAAGTGGATTTTGTGAAATCCACATAGTTTCAAAGATTTTCTTCAGAAAAGTGGCTCAGGATAGTTGATTTCACAGTCTGATGTCATTTTCATGAATATCTGCAACTTTCAGCACTTTACTGGCATTTTCAATTTTTTATGCTCTTAAAGTGCGTTTCAGGCAGAGAGGAGGCCAAAAGTGGATTTTGTGAAATCCACATAGTTTCAAAGATTTTCTTCAGAAAAGTGGCTCAGGATAGTTGATTTCACAGTCTGATGTCATTTTCATGAATATCTGCAACTTTCAGCACTTTACTGGCATTTTCAATTTTTATGCTCTTAAAGTGCGTTTCAGGCAGAGAGGAGGCCAAAAGTGGATTTTGTGAAATCCACATAGTTTCAAAGATTTTCTTCAGAAAAGTGGCTCAGGATAGTTGATTTCACAGTCTGATGTCATTTTCATGAATATCTGCAACTTTCAGCACTTTACTGGCATTTTCAATTTTTTATGCTCTTAAAGTGCGTTTCAGGCAGAGAGGAGGCCAAAAGTGGATTTTGTGAAATCCACATAGTTTCAAAGATTTTCTTCAGAAAAGTGGCTCAGGATAGTTGATTTCACAGTCTGATGTCATTTTCATGAATATCTGCAACTTTCAGCACTTTACTGGCATTTTCAATTTTTTATGCTCTTAAAGTGCGTTTCAGGCAGAGAGGAGGCCAAAAGTGGATTTTGTGAAATCCACATAGTTTCAAAGATTTTCTTCAGAAAAGTGGCTCAGGATAGTTGATTTCACAGTCTGATGTCATTTTCATGAATATCTGCAACTTTCAGCACTTTACTGGCATTTTCAATTTTTTATGCTCTTAAAGTGCGTTTCAGGCAGAGAGGAGGCCAAAAGTGGATTTTGTGAAATCCACATAGTTTCAAAGATTTTCTTCAGAAAAGTGGCTCAGGATAGTTGATTTCACAGTCTGATGTCATTTTCATGAATATCTGCAACTTTCAGCACTTTACTGGCATTTTCAAATTTTTATGCTCTTAAAGTGCGTTTCAGGCAGAGAGGAGGCCAAAAGTGGATTTTGTGAAATCCACATAGTTTCAAAGATTTTCTTCAGAAAAGTGGCTCAGGATAGTTGATTTCACAGTCTGATGTCATTTTCATGAATATCTGCAACTTTCAGCACTTTACTGGCATTTTCAATTTTTTATGCTCTTAAAGTGCGTTTCAGGCAGAGAGGAGGCCAAAAGTGGATTTTGTGAAATCCACATAGTTTCAAAGATTTTCTTCAGAAAAGTGGCTCAGGATAGTTGATTTCACAGTCTGATGTCATTTTCATGAATATCTGCAACTTTCAGCACTTTACTGGCATTTTCAATTTTTTATGCTCTTAAAGTGCGTTTCAGGCAGAGAGGAGGCCAAAAGTGGATTTTGTGAAATCCACATAGTTTCAAAGATTTTCTTCAGAAAAGTGGCTCAGGATAGTTGATTTCACAGTCTGATGTCATTTTCATGAATATCTGCAACTTTCAGCACTTTACTGGCATTTTCAATTTTTTATGCTCTTAAAGTGCGTTTCAGGCAGAGAGGAGGCCAAAAGTGGATTTTGTGAAATCCACATAGTTTCAAAGATTTTCTTCAGAAAAGTGGCTCAGGATAGTTGATTTCACAGTCTGATGTCATTTTCATGAATATCTGCAACTTTCAGCACTTTACTGGCATTTTCAATTTTTATGCTCTTAAAGTGCGTTTCAGGCAGAGAGGAGGCCAAAAGTGGATTTTGTGAAATCCACATAGTTTCAAAGATTTTCTTCAGAAAAGTGGCTCAGGATAGTTGATTTCACAGTCTGATGTCATTTTCATGAATATCTGCAACTTTCAGCACTTTACTGGCATTTTCAATTTTTTATGCTCTTAAAGTGCGTTTCAGGCAGAGAGGAGGCCAAAAGTGGATTTTGTGAAATCCACATAGTTTCAAAGATTTTCTTCAGAAAAGTGGCTCAGGATAGTTGATTTCACAGTCTGATGTCATTTTCATGAATATCTGCAACTTTCAGCACTTTACTGGCATTTTCAATTTTTTATGCTCTTAAAGTGCGTTTCAGGCAGAGAGGAGGCCAAAAGTGGATTTTGTGAAATCCACATAGTTTCAAAGATTTTCTTCAGAAAAGTGGCTCAGGATAGTTGATTTCACAGTCTGATGTCATTTTCATGAATATCTGCAACTTTCAGCACTTTACTGGCATTTTCAATTTTTATGCTCTTAAAGTGCGTTTCAGGCAGAGAGGAGGCCAAAAGTGGATTTTGTGAAATCCACATAGTTTCAAAGATTTTCTTCAGAAAAGTGGCTCAGGATAGTTGATTTCACAGTCTGATGTCATTTTCATGAATATCTGCAACTTTCAGCACTTTACTGGCATTTTCAATTTTTTATGCTCTTAAAGTGCGTTTCAGGCAGAGAGGAGGCCAAAAGTGGATTTTGTGAAATCCACATAGTTTCAAAGATTTTCTTCAGAAAAGTGGCTCAGGATAGTTGATTTCACAGTCTGATGTCATTTTCATGAATATCTGCAACTTTCAGCACTTTACTGGCATTTTCAAATTTTTATGCTCTTAAAGTGCGTTTCAGGCAGAGAGGAGGCCAAAAGTGGATTTTGTGAAATCCACATAGTTTCAAAGATTTTCTTCAGAAAAGTGGCTCAGGATAGTTGATTTCACAGTCTGATGTCATTTTCATGAATATCTGCAACTTTCAGCACTTTACTGGCATTTTCAAATTTTTATGCTCTTAAAGTGCGTTTCAGGCAGAGAGGAGGCCAAAAGTGGATTTTGTGAAATCCACATAGTTTCAAAGATTTTCTTCAGAAAAGTGGCTCAGGATAGTTGATTTCACAGTCTGATGTCATTTTCATGAATATCTGCAACTTTCAGCACTTTACTGGCATTTTCAATTTTTATGCTCTTAAAGTGCGTTTCAGGCAGAGAGGAGGCCAAAAGTGGATTTTGTGAAATCCACATAGTTTCAAAGATTTTCTTCAGAAAAGTGGCTCAGGATAGTTGATTTCACAGTCTGATGTCATTTTCATGAATATCTGCAACTTTCAGCACTTTACTGGCATTTTCAATTTTTTATGCTCTTAAAGTGCGTTTCAGGCAGAGAGGAGGCCAAAAGTGGATTTTGTGAAATCCACATAGTTTCAAAGATTTTCTTCAGAAAAGTGGCTCAGGATAGTTGATTTCACAGTCTGATGTCATTTTCATGAATATCTGCAACTTTCAGCACTTTACTGGCATTTTCAAATTTTTATGCTCTTAAAGTGCGTTTCAGGCAGAGAGGAGGCCAAAAGTGGATTTTGTGAAATCCACATAGTTTCAAAGATTTTCTTCAGAAAAGTGGCTCAGGATAGTTGATTTCACAGTCTGATGTCATTTTCATGAATATCTGCAACTTTCAGCACTTTACTGGCATTTTCAATTTTTTATGCTCTTAAAGTGCGTTTCAGGCAGAGAGGAGGCCAAAAGTGGATTTTGTGAAATCCACATAGTTTCAAAGATTTTCTTCAGAAAAGTGGCTCAGGATAGTTGATTTCACAGTCTGATGTCATTTTCATGAATATCTGCAACTTTCAGCACTTTACTGGCATTTTCAAATTTTTTATGCTCTTAAAGTGCGTTTCAGGCAGAGAGGAGGCCAAAAGTGGATTTTGTGAAATCCACATAGTTTCAAAGATTTTCTTCAGAAAAGTGGCTCAGGATAGTTGATTTCACAGTCTGATGTCATTTTCATGAATATCTGCAACTTTCAGCACTTTACTGGCATTTTCAATTTTTT
>JAFEUB010000056.1:0-31090 GCA_024529925.1 Ophthalmolycus amberensis | reverse complement strand
CCCAAAAGTGGATTTGTGAAATCCACATAGTTTCAAAGATTCTTCAGAAAAGTGCTCAGGATAGTTGATTTCACAGTCTGATGTCATTTTCATGAATATCTGCAACTTTCAGCACTTTACTGGCATTTTCAAATTTTTTATGCTCTTAAAGTGCGTTTCAGGCAGAGAGGAGGCCAAAAGTGGATTTTGTGAAATCCACATAGTTTCAAAGATTTTCTTCAGAAAAGTGGCTCAGGATAGTTGATTTCACAGTCTGATGTCATTTTCATGAATATCTGCAACTTTCAGCACTTTACTGGCATTTTCAATTTTTTATGCTCTTAAAGTGCGTTTCAGGCAGAGAGGAGGCCAAAAGTGGATTTTGTGAAATCCACATAGTTTCAAAGATTTTCTTCAGAAAAGTGGCTCAGGATAGTTGATTTCACAGTCTGATGTCATTTTCATGAATATCTGCAACTTTCAGCACTTTACTGGCATTTTCAAATTTTTATGCTCTTAAAGTGCGTTTCAGGCAGAGAGGAGGCCAAAAGTGGATTTTGTGAAATCCACATAGTTTCAAAGATTTTCTTCAGAAAAGTGGCTCAGGATAGTTGATTTCACAGTCTGATGTCATTTTCATGAATATCTGCAACTTTCAGCACTTTACTGGCATTTTCAATTTTTTATGCTCTTAAAGTGCGTTTCAGGCAGAGAGGAGGCCAAAAGTGGATTTTGTGAAATCCACATAGTTTCAAAGATTTTCTTCAGAAAAGTGGCTCAGGATAGTTGATTTCACAGTCTGATGTCATTTTCATGAATATCTGCAACTTTCAGCACTTTACTGGCATTTTCAATTTTTTATGCTCTTAAAGTGCGTTTCAGGCAGAGAGGAGGCCAAAAGTGGATTTTGTGAAATCCACATAGTTTCAAAGATTTTCTTCAGAAAAGTGGCTCAGGATAGTTGATTTCACAGTCTGATGTCATTTTCATGAATATCTGCAACTTTCAGCACTTTACTGGCATTTTCAAATTTTTTATGCTCTTAAAGTGCGTTTCAGGCAGAGAGGAGGCCAAAAGTGGATTTTGTGAAATCCACATAGTTTCAAAGATTTTCTTCAGAAAAGTGGCTCAGGATAGTTGATTTCACAGTCTGATGTCATTTTCATGAATATCTGCAACTTTCAGCACTTTACTGGCATTTTCAATTTTTTATGCTCTTAAAGTGCGTTTCAGGCAGAGAGGAGGCCAAAAGTGGATTTTGTGAAATCCACATAGTTTCAAAGATTTTCTTCAGAAAAGTGGCTCAGGATAGTTGATTTCACAGTCTGATGTCATTTTCATGAATATCTGCAACTTTCAGCACTTTACTGGCATTTTCAATTTTTATGCTCTTAAAGTGCGTTTCAGGCAGAGAGGAGGCCAAAAGTGGATTTTGTGAAATCCACATAGTTTCAAAGATTTTCTTCAGAAAAGTGGCTCAGGATAGTTGATTTCACAGTCTGATGTCATTTTCATGAATATCTGCAACTTTCAGCACTTTACTGGCATTTTCAATTTTTTATGCTCTTAAAGTGCGTTTCAGGCAGAGAGGAGGCCAAAAGTGGATTTTGTGAAATCCACATAGTTTCAAAGATTTTCTTCAGAAAAGTGGCTCAGGATAGTTGATTTCACAGTCTGATGTCATTTTCATGAATATCTGCAACTTTCAGCACTTTACTGGCATTTTCAATTTTTTATGCTCTTAAAGTGCGTTTCAGGCAGAGAGGAGGCCAAAAGTGGATTTTGTGAAATCCACATAGTTTCAAAGATTTTCTTCAGAAAAGTGGCTCAGGATAGTTGATTTCACAGTCTGATGTCATTTTCATGAATATCTGCAACTTTCAGCACTTTACTGGCATTTTCAATTTTTTATGCTCTTAAAGTGCGTTTCAGGCAGAGAGGAGGCCAAAAGTGGATTTTGTGAAATCCACATAGTTTCAAAGATTTTCTTCAGAAAAGTGGCTCAGGATAGTTGATTTCACAGTCTGATGTCATTTTCATGAATATCTGCAACTTTCAGCACTTTACTGGCATTTTCAATTTTTATGCTCTTAAAGTGCGTTTCAGGCAGAGAGGAGGCCAAAAGTGGATTTTGTGAAATCCACATAGTTTCAAAGATTTTCTTCAGAAAAGTGGCTCAGGATAGTTGATTTCACAGTCTGATGTCATTTTCATGAATATCTGCAACTTTCAGCACTTTACTGGCATTTTCAATTTTTATGCTCTTAAAGTGCGTTTCAGGCAGAGAGGAGGCCAAAAGTGGATTTTGTGAAATCCACATAGTTTCAAAGATTTTCTTCAGAAAAGTGGCTCAGGATAGTTGATTTCACAGTCTGATGTCATTTTCATGAATATCTGCAACTTTCAGCACTTTACTGGCATTTTCAATTTTTTATGCTCTTAAAGTGCGTTTCAGGCAGAGAGGAGGCCAAAAGTGGATTTTGTGAAATCCACATAGTTTCAAAGATTTTCTTCAGAAAAGTGGCTCAGGATAGTTGATTTCACAGTCTGATGTCATTTTCATGAATATCTGCAACTTTCAGCACTTTACTGGCATTTTCAATTTTTTATGCTCTTAAAGTGCGTTTCAGGCAGAGAGGAGGCCAAAAGTGGATTTTGTGAAATCCACATAGTTTCAAAGATTTTCTTCAGAAAAGTGGCTCAGGATAGTTGATTTCACAGTCTGATGTCATTTTCATGAATATCTGCAACTTTCAGCACTTTACTGGCATTTTCAATTTTTTATGCTCTTAAAGTGCGTTTCAGGCAGAGAGGAGGCCAAAAGTGGATTTTGTGAAATCCACATAGTTTCAAAGATTTTCTTCAGAAAAGTGGCTCAGGATAGTTGATTTCACAGTCTGATGTCATTTTCATGAATATCTGCAACTTTCAGCACTTTACTGGCATTTTCAAATTTTTATGCTCTTAAAGTGCGTTTCAGGCAGAGAGGAGGCCAAAAGTGGATTTTGTGAAATCCACATAGTTTCAAAGATTTTCTTCAGAAAAGTGGCTCAGGATAGTTGATTTCACAGTCTGATGTCATTTTCATGAATATCTGCAACTTTCAGCACTTTACTGGCATTTTCAAATTTTTTATGCTCTTAAAGTGCGTTTCAGGCAGAGAGGAGGCCAAAAGTGGATTTTGTGAAATCCACATAGTTTCAAAGATTTTCTTCAGAAAAGTGGCTCAGGATAGTTGATTTCACAGTCTGATGTCATTTTCATGAATATCTGCAACTTTCAGCACTTTACTGGCATTTTCAATTTTTTATGCTCTTAAAGTGCGTTTCAGGCAGAGAGGAGGCCAAAAGTGGATTTTGTGAAATCCACATAGTTTCAAAGATTTTCTTCAGAAAAGTGGCTCAGGATAGTTGATTTCACAGTCTGATGTCATTTTCATGAATATCTGCAACTTTCAGCACTTTACTGGCATTTTCAATTTTTTATGCTCTTAAAGTGCGTTTCAGGCAGAGAGGAGGCCAAAAGTGGATTTTGTGAAATCCACATAGTTTCAAAGATTTTCTTCAGAAAAGTGGCTCAGGATAGTTGATTTCACAGTCTGATGTCATTTTCATGAATATCTGCAACTTTCAGCACTTTACTGGCATTTTCAATTTTTTATGCTCTTAAAGTGCGTTTCAGGCAGAGAGGAGGCCAAAAGTGGATTTTGTGAAATCCACATAGTTTCAAAGATTTTCTTCAGAAAAGTGGCTCAGGATAGTTGATTTCACAGTCTGATGTCATTTTCATGAATATCTGCAACTTTCAGCACTTTACTGGCATTTTCAAATTTTTATGCTCTTAAAGTGCGTTTCAGGCAGAGAGGAGGCCAAAAGTGGATTTTGTGAAATCCACATAGTTTCAAAGATTTTCTTCAGAAAAGTGGCTCAGGATAGTTGATTTCACAGTCTGATGTCATTTTCATGAATATCTGCAACTTTCAGCACTTTACTGGCATTTTCAAATTTTTATGCTCTTAAAGTGCGTTTCAGGCAGAGAGGAGGCCAAAAGTGGATTTTGTGAAATCCACATAGTTTCAAAGATTTTCTTCAGAAAAGTGGCTCAGGATAGTTGATTTCACAGTCTGATGTCATTTTCATGAATATCTGCAACTTTCAGCACTTTACTGGCATTTTCAAAATTTTTATGCTCTTAAAGTGCGTTTCAGGCAGAGAGGAGGCCAAAAGTGGATTTTGTGAAATCCACATAGTTTCAAAGATTTTCTTCAGAAAAGTGGCTCAGGATAGTTGATTTCACAGTCTGATGTCATTTTCATGAATATCTGCAACTTTCAGCACTTTACTGGCATTTTCAATTTTTATGCTCTTAAAGTGCGTTTCAGGCAGAGAGGAGGCCAAAAGTGGATTTTGTGAAATCCACATAGTTTCAAAGATTTTCTTCAGAAAAGTGGCTCAGGATAGTTGATTTCACAGTCTGATGTCATTTTCATGAATATCTGCAACTTTCAGCACTTTACTGGCATTTTCAATTTTTATGCTCTTAAAGTGCGTTTCAGGCAGAGAGGAGGCCAAAAGTGGATTTTGTGAAATCCACATAGTTTCAAAGATTTTCTTCAGAAAAGTGGCTCAGGATAGTTGATTTCACAGTCTGATGTCATTTTCATGAATATCTGCAACTTTCAGCACTTTACTGGCATTTTCAATTTTTTATGCTCTTAAAGTGCGTTTCAGGCAGAGAGGAGGCCAAAAGTGGATTTTGTGAAATCCACATAGTTTCAAAGATTTTCTTCAGAAAAGTGGCTCAGGATAGTTGATTTCACAGTCTGATGTCATTTTCATGAATATCTGCAACTTTCAGCACTTTACTGGCATTTTCAAATTTTTATGCTCTTAAAGTGCGTTTCAGGCAGAGAGGAGGCCAAAAGTGGATTTTGTGAAATCCACATAGTTTCAAAGATTTTCTTCAGAAAAGTGGCTCAGGATAGTTGATTTCACAGTCTGATGTCATTTTCATGAATATCTGCAACTTTCAGCACTTTACTGGCATTTTCAAAATTTTTATGCTCTTAAAGTGCGTTTCAGGCAGAGAGGAGGCCAAAAGTGGATTTTGTGAAATCCACATAGTTTCAAAGATTTTCTTCAGAAAAGTGGCTCAGGATAGTTGATTTCACAGTCTGATGTCATTTTCATGAATATCTGCAACTTTCAGCACTTTACTGGCATTTTCAATTTTTTATGCTCTTAAAGTGCGTTTCAGGCAGAGAGGAGGCCAAAAGTGGATTTTGTGAAATCCACATAGTTTCAAAGATTTTCTTCAGAAAAGTGGCTCAGGATAGTTGATTTCACAGTCTGATGTCATTTTCATGAATATCTGCAACTTTCAGCACTTTACTGGCATTTTCAAATTTTTATGCTCTTAAAGTGCGTTTCAGGCAGAGAGGAGGCCAAAAGTGGATTTTGTGAAATCCACATAGTTTCAAAGATTTTCTTCAGAAAAGTGGCTCAGGATAGTTGATTTCACAGTCTGATGTCATTTTCATGAATATCTGCAACTTTCAGCACTTTACTGGCATTTTCAATTTTTTATGCTCTTAAAGTGCGTTTCAGGCAGAGAGGAGGCCAAAAGTGGATTTTGTGAAATCCACATAGTTTCAAAGATTTTCTTCAGAAAAGTGGCTCAGGATAGTTGATTTCACAGTCTGATGTCATTTTCATGAATATCTGCAACTTTCAGCACTTTACTGGCATTTTCAAAATTTTTATGCTCTTAAAGTGCGTTTCAGGCAGAGAGGAGGCCAAAAGTGGATTTTGTGAAATCCACATAGTTTCAAAGATTTTCTTCAGAAAAGTGGCTCAGGATAGTTGATTTCACAGTCTGATGTCATCATGAATATCTGCAACTTTCAGCACTTTACTGGCATTTTCAAAATTTTTATGCTCTTAAAGTGCCTTTCTGGCCAGGACGCCTTAAGAGCATAAAAAATTTGAAAATGCCAGTAAAGTGCTGAAAGTTGCAGATATTCATGAAAATGACATCAGACTGTGAAATCAACTATCCTGAGCCACTTTTCTGAAGAAAATCTTTGAAACTATGTGGATTTCACAAAATCCACTTTTGGCCTCCTCTCTGCCTGAAACGCACTTTAAGAGCATAAAAAATTGAAAATGCCAGTAAAGTGCTGAAAGTTGCAGATATTCATGAAAATGACATCAGACTGTGAAATCAACTATCCTGAGCCACTTTTCTGAAGAAAATCTTTGAAACTATGTGGATTTCACAAAATCCACTTTTGGCCTCCTCTCTGCCTGAAACGCACTTTAAGAGCATAAAAAATTGAAAATGCCAGTAAAGTGCTGAAAGTTGCAGATATTCATGAAAATGACATCAGACTGTGAAATCAACTATCCTGAG
Organism: Ophthalmolycus amberensis; assembly: GCA_024529925.1. NCBI lineage: Eukaryota > Metazoa > Chordata > Actinopteri > Perciformes > Zoarcidae > Ophthalmolycus > Ophthalmolycus amberensis. The sequence goes on along the minus strand of JAFEUB010000056.1, from coordinate 24,700 downwards.
CCACTTTTCTGAAGAAAATCTTTGAAACTATGTGGATTTCACAAAATCCACTTTTGGCCTCCTCTCTGCCTGAAACGCACTTTAAGAGCATAAAAATTTTGAAAATGCCAGTAAAGTGCTGAAAGTTGCAGATATTCATGAAAATGACATCAGACTGTGAAATCAACTATCCTGAGCCACTTTTCTGAAGAAAATCTTTGAAACTATGTGGATTTCACAAAATCCACTTTTGGCCTCCTCTCTGCCTGAAACGCACTTTAAGAGCATAAAAAATTGAAAATGCCAGTAAAGTGCTGAAAGTTGCAGATATTCATGAAAATGACATCAGACTGTGAAATCAACTATCCTGAGCCACTTTTCTGAAGAAAATCTTTGAAACTATGTGGATTTCACAAAATCCACTTTTGGCCTCCTCTCTGCCTGAAACGCACTTTAAGAGCATAAAAAATTGAAAATGCCAGTAAAGTGCTGAAAGTTGCAGATATTCATGAAAATGACATCAGACTGTGAAATCAACTATCCTGAGCCACTTTTCTGAAGAAAATCTTTGAAACTATGTGGATTTCACAAAATCCACTTTTGGCCTCCTCTCTGCCTGAAACGCACTTTAAGAGCATAAAAATTGAAAATGCCAGTAAAGTGCTGAAAGTTGCAGATATTCATGAAAATGACATCAGACTGTGAAATCAACTATCCTGAGCCACTTTTCTGAAGAAAATCTTTGAAACTATGTGGATTTCACAAAATCCACTTTTGGCCTCCTCTCTGCCTGAAACGCACTTTAAGAGCATAAAAATTTGAAAATGCCAGTAAAGTGCTGAAAGTTGCAGATATTCATGAAAATGACATCAGACTGTGAAATCAACTATCCTGAGCCACTTTTCTGAAGAAAATCTTTGAAACTATGTGGATTTCACAAAATCCACTTTTGGCCTCCTCTCTGCCTGAAACGCACTTTAAGAGCATAAAAAATTGAAAATGCCAGTAAAGTGCTGAAAGTTGCAGATATTCATGAAAATGACATCAGACTGTGAAATCAACTATCCTGAGCCACTTTTCTGAAGAAAATCTTTGAAACTATGTGGATTTCACAAAATCCACTTTTGGCCTCCTCTCTGCCTGAAACGCACTTTAAGAGCATAAAAAATTGAAAATGCCAGTAAAGTGCTGAAAGTTGCAGATATTCATGAAAATGACATCAGACTGTGAAATCAACTATCCTGAGCCACTTTTCTGAAGAAAATCTTTGAAACTATGTGGATTTCACAAAATCCACTTTTGGCCTCCTCTCTGCCTGAAACGCACTTTAAGAGCATAAAAAATTGAAAATGCCAGTAAAGTGCTGAAAGTTGCAGATATTCATGAAAATGACATCAGACTGTGAAATCAACTATCCTGAGCCACTTTTCTGAAGAAAATCTTTGAAACTATGTGGATTTCACAAAATCCACTTTTGGCCTCCTCTCTGCCTGAAACGCACTTTAAGAGCATAAAAATTGAAAATGCCAGTAAAGTGCTGAAAGTTGCAGATATTCATGAAAATGACATCAGACTGTGAAATCAACTATCCTGAGCCACTTTTCTGAAGAAAATCTTTGAAACTATGTGGATTTCACAAAATCCACTTTTGGCCTCCTCTCTGCCTGAAACGCACTTTAAGAGCATAAAAATTGAAAATGCCAGTAAAGTGCTGAAAGTTGCAGATATTCATGAAAATGACATCAGACTGTGAAATCAACTATCCTGAGCCACTTTTCTGAAGAAAATCTTTGAAACTATGTGGATTTCACAAAATCCACTTTTGGCCTCCTCTCTGCCTGAAACGCACTTTAAGAGCATAAAAAATTGAAAATGCCAGTAAAGTGCTGAAAGTTGCAGATATTCATGAAAATGACATCAGACTGTGAAATCAACTATCCTGAGCCACTTTTCTGAAGAAAATCTTTGAAACTATGTGGATTTCACAAAATCCACTTTTGGCCTCCTCTCTGCCTGAAACGCACTTTAAGAGCATAAAAAATTGAAAATGCCAGTAAAGTGCTGAAAGTTGCAGATATTCATGAAAATGACATCAGACTGTGAAATCAACTATCCTGAGCCACTTTTCTGAAGAAAATCTTTGAAACTATGTGGATTTCACAAAATCCACTTTTGGCCTCCTCTCTGCCTGAAACGCACTTTAAGAGCATAAAAAATTGAAAATGCCAGTAAAGTGCTGAAAGTTGCAGATATTCATGAAAATGACATCAGACTGTGAAATCAACTATCCTGAGCCACTTTTCTGAAGAAAATCTTTGAAACTATGTGGATTTCACAAAATCCACTTTTGGCCTCCTCTCTGCCTGAAACGCACTTTAAGAGCATAAAAATTGAAAATGCCAGTAAAGTGCTGAAAGTTGCAGATATTCATGAAAATGACATCAGACTGTGAAATCAACTATCCTGAGCCACTTTTCTGAAGAAAATCTTTGAAACTATGTGGATTTCACAAAATCCACTTTTGGCCTCCTCTCTGCCTGAAACGCACTTTAAGAGCATAAAAATTGAAAATGCCAGTAAAGTGCTGAAAGTTGCAGATATTCATGAAAATGACATCAGACTGTGAAATCAACTATCCTGAGCCACTTTTCTGAAGAAAATCTTTGAAACTATGTGGATTTCACAAAATCCACTTTTGGCCTCCTCTCTGCCTGAAACGCACTTTAAGAGCATAAAAATTGAAAATGCCAGTAAAGTGCTGAAAGTTGCAGATATTCATGAAAATGACATCAGACTGTGAAATCAACTATCCTGAGCCACTTTTCTGAAGAAAATCTTTGAAACTATGTGGATTTCACAAAATCCACTTTTGGCCTCCTCTCTGCCTGAAACGCACTTTAAGAGCATAAAAAATTGAAAATGCCAGTAAAGTGCTGAAAGTTGCAGATATTCATGAAAATGACATCAGACTGTGAAATCAACTATCCTGAGCCACTTTTCTGAAGAAAATCTTTGAAACTATGTGGATTTCACAAAATCCACTTTTGGCCTCCTCTCTGCCTGAAACGCACTTTAAGAGCATAAAAAATTGAAAATGCCAGTAAAGTGCTGAAAGTTGCAGATATTCATGAAAATGACATCAGACTGTGAAATCAACTATCCTGAGCCACTTTTCTGAAGAAAATCTTTGAAACTATGTGGATTTCACAAAATCCACTTTTGGCCTCCTCTCTGCCTGAAACGCACTTTAAGAGCATAAAAAATTGAAAATGCCAGTAAAGTGCTGAAAGTTGCAGATATTCATGAAAATGACATCAGACTGTGAAATCAACTATCCTGAGCCACTTTTCTGAAGAAAATCTTTGAAACTATGTGGATTTCACAAAATCCACTTTTGGCCTCCTCTCTGCCTGAAACGCACTTTAAGAGCATAAAAAATTGAAAATGCCAGTAAAGTGCTGAAAGTTGCAGATATTCATGAAAATGACATCAGACTGTGAAATCAACTATCCTGAGCCACTTTTCTGAAGAAAATCTTTGAAACTATGTGGATTTCACAAAATCCACTTTTGGCCTCCTCTCTGCCTGAAACGCACTTTAAGAGCATAAAAATTGAAAATGCCAGTAAAGTGCTGAAAGTTGCAGATATTCATGAAAATGACATCAGACTGTGAAATCAACTATCCTGAGCCACTTTTCTGAAGAAAATCTTTGAAACTATGTGGATTTCACAAAATCCACTTTTGGCCTCCTCTCTGCCTGAAACGCACTTTAAGAGCATAAAAATTGAAAATGCCAGTAAAGTGCTGAAAGTTGCAGATATTCATGAAAATGACATCAGACTGTGAAATCAACTATCCTGAGCCACTTTTCTGAAGAAAATCTTTGAAACTATGTGGATTTCACAAAATCCACTTTTGGCCTCCTCTCTGCCTGAAACGCACTTTAAGAGCATAAAAATTTGAAAATGCCAGTAAAGTGCTGAAAGTTGCAGATATTCATGAAAATGACATCAGACTGTGAAATCAACTATCCTGAGCCACTTTTCTGAAGAAAATCTTTGAAACTATGTGGATTTCACAAAATCCACTTTTGGCCTCCTCTCTGCCTGAAACGCACTTTAAGAGCATAAAAAATTGAAAATGCCAGTAAAGTGCTGAAAGTTGCAGATATTCATGAAAATGACATCAGACTGTGAAATCAACTATCCTGAGCCACTTTTCTGAAGAAAATCTTTGAAACTATGTGGATTTCACAAAATCCACTTTTGGCCTCCTCTCTGCCTGAAACGCACTTTAAGAGCATAAAAATTGAAAATGCCAGTAAAGTGCTGAAAGTTGCAGATATTCATGAAAATGACATCAGACTGTGAAATCAACTATCCTGAGCCACTTTTCTGAAGAAAATCTTTGAAACTATGTGGATTTCACAAAATCCACTTTTGGCCTCCTCTCTGCCTGAAACGCACTTTAAGAGCATAAAAAATTGAAAATGCCAGTAAAGTGCTGAAAGTTGCAGATATTCATGAAAATGACATCAGACTGTGAAATCAACTATCCTGAGCCACTTTTCTGAAGAAAATCTTTGAAACTATGTGGATTTCACAAAATCCACTTTTGGCCTCCTCTCTGCCTGAAACGCACTTTAAGAGCATAAAAAATTGAAAATGCCAGTAAAGTGCTGAAAGTTGCAGATATTCATGAAAATGACATCAGACTGTGAAATCAACTATCCTGAGCCACTTTTCTGAAGAAAATCTTTGAAACTATGTGGATTTCACAAAATCCACTTTTGGCCTCCTCTCTGCCTGAAACGCACTTTAAGAGCATAAAAATTGAAAATGCCAGTAAAGTGCTGAAAGTTGCAGATATTCATGAAAATGACATCAGACTGTGAAATCAACTATCCTGAGCCACTTTTCTGAAGAAAATCTTTGAAACTATGTGGATTTCACAAAATCCACTTTTGGCCTCCTCTCTGCCTGAAACGCACTTTAAGAGCATAAAAAATTGAAAATGCCAGTAAAGTGCTGAAAGTTGCAGATATTCATGAAAATGACATCAGACTGTGAAATCAACTATCCTGAGCCACTTTTCTGAAGAAAATCTTTGAAACTATGTGGATTTCACAAAATCCACTTTTGGCCTCCTCTCTGCCTGAAACGCACTTTAAGAGCATAAAAATTTGAAAATGCCAGTAAAGTGCTGAAAGTTGCAGATATTCATGAAAATGACATCAGACTGTGAAATCAACTATCCTGAGCCACTTTTCTGAAGAAAATCTTTGAAACTATGTGGATTTCACAAAATCCACTTTTGGCCTCCTCTCTGCCTGAAACGCACTTTAAGAGCATAAAAAATTGAAAATGCCAGTAAAGTGCTGAAAGTTGCAGATATTCATGAAAATGACATCAGACTGTGAAATCAACTATCCTGAGCCACTTTTCTGAAGAAAATCTTTGAAACTATGTGGATTTCACAAAATCCACTTTTGGCCTCCTCTCTGCCTGAAACGCACTTTAAGAGCATAAAAAATTGAAAATGCCAGTAAAGTGCTGAAAGTTGCAGATATTCATGAAAATGACATCAGACTGTGAAATCAACTATCCTGAGCCACTTTTCTGAAGAAAATCTTTGAAACTATGTGGATTTCACAAAATCCACTTTTGGCCTCCTCTCTGCCTGAAACGCACTTTAAGAGCATAAAAAATTGAAAATGCCAGTAAAGTGCTGAAAGTTGCAGATATTCATGAAAATGACATCAGACTGTGAAATCAACTATCCTGAGCCACTTTTCTGAAGAAAATCTTTGAAACTATGTGGATTTCACAAAATCCACTTTTGGCCTCCTCTCTGCCTGAAACGCACTTTAAGAGCATAAAAAATTGAAAATGCCAGTAAAGTGCTGAAAGTTGCAGATATTCATGAAAATGACATCAGACTGTGAAATCAACTATCCTGAGCCACTTTTCTGAAGAAAATCTTTGAAACTATGTGGATTTCACAAAATCCACTTTTGGCCTCCTCTCTGCCTGAAACGCACTTTAAGAGCATAAAAAATTGAAAATGCCAGTAAAGTGCTGAAAGTTGCAGATATTCATGAAAATGACATCAGACTGTGAAATCAACTATCCTGAGCCACTTTTCTGAAGAAAATCTTTGAAACTATGTGGATTTCACAAAATCCACTTTTGGCCTCCTCTCTGCCTGAAACGCACTTTAAGAGCATAAAAATTGAAAATGCCAGTAAAGTGCTGAAAGTTGCAGATATTCATGAAAATGACATCAGACTGTGAAATCAACTATCCTGAGCCACTTTTCTGAAGAAAATCTTTGAAACTATGTGGATTTCACAAAATCCACTTTTGGCCTCCTCTCTGCCTGAAACGCACTTTAAGAGCATAAAAAATTGAAAATGCCAGTAAAGTGCTGAAAGTTGCAGATATTCATGAAAATGACATCAGACTGTGAAATCAACTATCCTGAGCCACTTTTCTGAAGAAAATCTTTGAAACTATGTGGATTTCACAAAATCCACTTTTGGCCTCCTCTCTGCCTGAAACGCACTTTAAGAGCATAAAAAATTGAAAATGCCAGTAAAGTGCTGAAAGTTGCAGATATTCATGAAAATGACATCAGACTGTGAAATCAACTATCCTGAGCCACTTTTCTGAAGAAAATCTTTGAAACTATGTGGATTTCACAAAATCCACTTTTGGCCTCCTCTCTGCCTGAAACGCACTTTAAGAGCATAAAAAATTGAAAATGCCAGTAAAGTGCTGAAAGTTGCAGATATTCATGAAAATGACATCAGACTGTGAAATCAACTATCCTGAGCCACTTTTCTGAAGAAAATCTTTGAAACTATGTGGATTTCACAAAATCCACTTTTGGCCTCCTCTCTGCCTGAAACGCACTTTAAGAGCATAAAAATTGAAAATGCCAGTAAAGTGCTGAAAGTTGCAGATATTCATGAAAATGACATCAGACTGTGAAATCAACTATCCTGAGCCACTTTTCTGAAGAAAATCTTTGAAACTATGTGGATTTCACAAAATCCACTTTTGGCCTCCTCTCTGCCTGAAACGCACTTTAAGAGCATAAAAATTGAAAATGCCAGTAAAGTGCTGAAAGTTGCAGATATTCATGAAAATGACATCAGACTGTGAAATCAACTATCCTGAGCCACTTTTCTGAAGAAAATCTTTGAAACTATGTGGATTTCACAAAATCCACTTTTGGCCTCCTCTCTGCCTGAAACGCACTTTAAGAGCATAAAAAATTGAAAATGCCAGTAAAGTGCTGAAAGTTGCAGATATTCATGAAAATGACATCAGACTGTGAAATCAACTATCCTGAGCCACTTTTCTGAAGAAAATCTTTGAAACTATGTGGATTTCACAAAATCCACTTTTGGCCTCCTCTCTGCCTGAAACGCACTTTAAGAGCATAAAAAATTGAAAATGCCAGTAAAGTGCTGAAAGTTGCAGATATTCATGAAAATGACATCAGACTGTGAAATCAACTATCCTGAGCCACTTTTCTGAAGAAAATCTTTGAAACTATGTGGATTTCACAAAATCCACTTTTGGCCTCCTCTCTGCCTGAAACGCACTTTAAGAGCATAAAAAATTGAAAATGCCAGTAAAGTGCTGAAAGTTGCAGATATTCATGAAAATGACATCAGACTGTGAAATCAACTATCCTGAGCCACTTTTCTGAAGAAAATCTTTGAAACTATGTGGATTTCACAAAATCCACTTTTGGCCTCCTCTCTGCCTGAAACGCACTTTAAGAGCATAAAATTTTGAAAATGCCAGTAAAGTGCTGAAAGTTGCAGATATTCATGAAAATGACATCAGACTGTGAAATCAACTATCCTGAGCCACTTTTCTGAAGAAAATCTTTGAAACTATGTGGATTTCACAAAATCCACTTTTGGCCTCCTCTCTGCCTGAAACGCACTTTAAGAGCATAAAAAATTGAAAATGCCAGTAAAGTGCTGAAAGTTGCAGATATTCATGAAAATGACATCAGACTGTGAAATCAACTATCCTGAGCCACTTTTCTGAAGAAAATCTTTGAAACTATGTGGATTTCACAAAATCCACTTTTGGCCTCCTCTCTGCCTGAAACGCACTTTAAGAGCATAAAAATTGAAAATGCCAGTAAAGTGCTGAAAGTTGCAGATATTCATGAAAATGACATCAGACTGTGAAATCAACTATCCTGAGCCACTTTTCTGAAGAAAATCTTTGAAACTATGTGGATTTCACAAAATCCACTTTTGGCCTCCTCTCTGCCTGAAACGCACTTTAAGAGCATAAAAAATTGAAAATGCCAGTAAAGTGCTGAAAGTTGCAGATATTCATGAAAATGACATCAGACTGTGAAATCAACTATCCTGAGCCACTTTTCTGAAGAAAATCTTTGAAACTATGTGGATTTCACAAAATCCACTTTTGGCCTCCTCTCTGCCTGAAACGCACTTTAAGAGCATAAAAAATTGAAAATGCCAGTAAAGTGCTGAAAGTTGCAGATATTCATGAAAATGACATCAGACTGTGAAATCAACTATCCTGAGCCACTTTTCTGAAGAAAATCTTTGAAACTATGTGGATTTCACAAAATCCACTTTTGGCCTCCTCTCTGCCTGAAACGCACTTTAAGAGCATAAAAAATTGAAAATGCCAGTAAAGTGCTGAAAGTTGCAGATATTCATGAAAATGACATCAGACTGTGAAATCAACTATCCTGAGCCACTTTTCTGAAGAAAATCTTTGAAACTATGTGGATTTCACAAAATCCACTTTTGGCCTCCTCTCTGCCTGAAACGCACTTTAAGAGCATAAAAAATTGAAAATGCCAGTAAAGTGCTGAAAGTTGCAGATATTCATGAAAATGACATCAGACTGTGAAATCAACTATCCTGAGCCACTTTTCTGAAGAAAATCTTTGAAACTATGTGGATTTCACAAAATCCACTTTTGGCCTCCTCTCTGCCTGAAACGCACTTTAAGAGCATAAAAAATTGAAAATGCCAGTAAAGTGCTGAAAGTTGCAGATATTCATGAAAATGACATCAGACTGTGAAATCAACTATCCTGAGCCACTTTTCTGAAGAAAATCTTTGAAACTATGTGGATTTCACAAAATCCACTTTTGGCCTCCTCTCTGCCTGAAACGCACTTTAAGAGCATAAAAATTGAAAATGCCAGTAAAGTGCTGAAAGTTGCAGATATTCATGAAAATGACATCAGACTGTGAAATCAACTATCCTGAGCCACTTTTCTGAAGAAAATCTTTGAAACTATGTGGATTTCACAAAATCCACTTTTGGCCTCCTCTCTGCCTGAAACGCACTTTAAGAGCATAAAAATTGAAAATGCCAGTAAAGTGCTGAAAGTTGCAGATATTCATGAAAATGACATCAGACTGTGAAATCAACTATCCTGAGCCACTTTTCTGAAGAAAATCTTTGAAACTATGTGGATTTCACAAAATCCACTTTTGGCCTCCTCTCTGCCTGAAACGCACTTTAAGAGCATAAAAATTGAAAATGCCAGTAAAGTGCTGAAAGTTGCAGATATTCATGAAAATGACATCAGACTGTGAAATCAACTATCCTGAGCCACTTTTCTGAAGAAAATCTTTGAAACTATGTGGATTTCACAAAATCCACTTTTGGCCTCCTCTCTGCCTGAAACGCACTTTAAGAGCATAAAAAATTGAAAATGCCAGTAAAGTGCTGAAAGTTGCAGATATTCATGAAAATGACATCAGACTGTGAAATCAACTATCCTGAGCCACTTTTCTGAAGAAAATCTTTGAAACTATGTGGATTTCACAAAATCCACTTTTGGCCTCCTCTCTGCCTGAAACGCACTTTAAGAGCATAAAAAATTGAAAATGCCAGTAAAGTGCTGAAAGTTGCAGATATTCATGAAAATGACATCAGACTGTGAAATCAACTATCCTGAGCCACTTTTCTGAAGAAAATCTTTGAAACTATGTGGATTTCACAAAATCCACTTTTGGCCTCCTCTCTGCCTGAAACGCACTTTAAGAGCATAAAAATTGAAAATGCCAGTAAAGTGCTGAAAGTTGCAGATATTCATGAAAATGACATCAGACTGTGAAATCAACTATCCTGAGCCACTTTTCTGAAGAAAATCTTTGAAACTATGTGGATTTCACAAAATCCACTTTTGGCCTCCTCTCTGCCTGAAACGCACTTTAAGAGCATAAAAAATTGAAAATGCCAGTAAAGTGCTGAAAGTTGCAGATATTCATGAAAATGACATCAGACTGTGAAATCAACTATCCTGAGCCACTTTTCTGAAGAAAATCTTTGAAACTATGTGGATTTCACAAAATCCACTTTTGGCCTCCTCTCTGCCTGAAACGCACTTTAAGAGCATAAAAAATTGAAAATGCCAGTAAAGTGCTGAAAGTTGCAGATATTCATGAAAATGACATCAGACTGTGAAATCAACTATCCTGAGCCACTTTTCTGAAGAAAATCTTTGAAACTATGTGGATTTCACAAAATCCACTTTTGGCCTCCTCTCTGCCTGAAACGCACTTTAAGAGCATAAAAAATTGAAAATGCCAGTAAAGTGCTGAAAGTTGCAGATATTCATGAAAATGACATCAGACTGTGAAATCAACTATCCTGAGCCACTTTTCTGAAGAAAATCTTTGAAACTATGTGGATTTCACAAAATCCACTTTTGGCCTCCTCTCTGCCTGAAACGCACTTTAAGAGCATAAAAAATTGAAAATGCCAGTAAAGTGCTGAAAGTTGCAGATATTCATGAAAATGACATCAGACTGTGAAATCAACTATCCTGAGCCACTTTTCTGAAGAAAATCTTTGAAACTATGTGGATTTCACAAAATCCACTTTTGGCCTCCTCTCTGCCTGAAACGCACTTTAAGAGCATAAAAATTGAAAATGCCAGTAAAGTGCTGAAAGTTGCAGATATTCATGAAAATGACATCAGACTGTGAAATCAACTATCCTGAGCCACTTTTCTGAAGAAAATCTTTGAAACTATGTGGATTTCACAAAATCCACTTTTGGCCTCCTCTCTGCCTGAAACGCACTTTAAGAGCATAAAAAATTGAAAATGCCAGTAAAGTGCTGAAAGTTGCAGATATTCATGAAAATGACATCAGACTGTGAAATCAACTATCCTGAGCCACTTTTCTGAAGAAAATCTTTGAAACTATGTGGATTTCACAAAATCCACTTTTGGCCTCCTCTCTGCCTGAAACGCACTTTAAGAGCATAAAAAATTGAAAATGCCAGTAAAGTGCTGAAAGTTGCAGATATTCATGAAAATGACATCAGACTGTGAAATCAACTATCCTGAGCCACTTTTCTGAAGAAAATCTTTGAAACTATGTGGATTTCACAAAATCCACTTTTGGCCTCCTCTCTGCCTGAAACGCACTTTAAGAGCATAAAAAATTGAAAATGCCAGTAAAGTGCTGAAAGTTGCAGATATTCATGAAAATGACATCAGACTGTGAAATCAACTATCCTGAGCCACTTTTCTGAAGAAAATCTTTGAAACTATGTGGATTTCACAAAATCCACTTTTGGCCTCCTCTCTGCCTGAAACGCACTTTAAGAGCATAAAAAATTGAAAATGCCAGTAAAGTGCTGAAAGTTGCAGATATTCATGAAAATGACATCAGACTGTGAAATCAACTATCCTGAGCCACTTTTCTGAAGAAAATCTTTGAAACTATGTGGATTTCACAAAATCCACTTTTGGCCTCCTCTCTGCCTGAAACGCACTTTAAGAGCATAAAAAATTGAAAATGCCAGTAAAGTGCTGAAAGTTGCAGATATTCATGAAAATGACATCAGACTGTGAAATCAACTATCCTGAGCCACTTTTCTGAAGAAAATCTTTGAAACTATGTGGATTTCACAAAATCCACTTTTGGCCTCCTCTCTGCCTGAAACGCACTTTAAGAGCATAAAAATTTGAAAATGCCAGTAAAGTGCTGAAAGTTGCAGATATTCATGAAAATGACATCAGACTGTGAAATCAACTATCCTGAGCCACTTTTCTGAAGAAAATCTTTGAAACCACTTTTGGCCTCCTCTCTGCCTGAAACGCACTTTAAGAGCATAAAAAATTGAAAATGCCAGTAAAGTGCTGAAAGTTGCAGATATTCATGAAAATGACATCAGACTGTGAAATCAACTATCCTGAGCCACTTTTCTGAAGAAAATCTTTGAAACTATGTGGATTTCACAAAATCCACTTTTGGCCTCCTCTCTGCCTGAAACGCACTTTAAGAGCATAAAAAATTGAAAATGCCAGTAAAGTGCTGAAAGTTGCAGATATTCATGAAAATGACATCAGACTGTGAAATCAACTATCCTGAGCCACTTTTCTGAAGAAAATCTTTGAAACTATGTGGATTTCACAAAATCCACTTTTGGCCTCCTCTCTGCCTGAAACGCACTTTAAGAGCATAAAAATTGAAAATGCCAGTAAAGTGCTGAAAGTTGCAGATATTCATGAAAATGACATCAGACTGTGAAATCAACTATCCTGAGCCACTTTTCTGAAGAAAATCTTTGAAACTATGTGGATTTCACAAAATCCACTTTTGGCCTCCTCTCTGCCTGAAACGCACTTTAAGAGCATAAAAAATTGAAAATGCCAGTAAAGTGCTGAAAGTTGCAGATATTCATGAAAATGACATCAGACTGTGAAATCAACTATCCTGAGCCACTTTTCTGAAGAAAATCTTTGAAACTATGTGGATTTCACAAAATCCACTTTTGGCCTCCTCTCTGCCTGAAACGCACTTTAAGAGCATAAAAATTGAAAATGCCAGTAAAGTGCTGAAAGTTGCAGATATTCATGAAAATGACATCAGACTGTGAAATCAACTATCCTGAGCCACTTTTCTGAAGAAAATCTTTGAAACTATGTGGATTTCACAAAATCCACTTTTGGCCTCCTCTCTGCCTGAAACGCACTTTAAGAGCATAAAAATTGAAAATGCCAGTAAAGTGCTGAAAGTTGCAGATATTCATGAAAATGACATCAGACTGTGAAATCAACTATCCTGAGCCACTTTTCTGAAGAAAATCTTTGAAACTATGTGGATTTCACAAAATCCACTTTTGGCCTCCTCTCTGCCTGAAACGCACTTTAAGAGCATAAAAATTGAAAATGCCAGTAAAGTGCTGAAAGTTGCAGATATTCATGAAAATGACATCAGACTGTGAAATCAACTATCCTGAGCCACTTTTCTGAAGAAAATCTTTGAAACTATGTGGATTTCACAAAATCCACTTTTGGCCTCCTCTCTGCCTGAAACGCACTTTAAGAGCATAAAAAATTGAAAATGCCAGTAAAGTGCTGAAAGTTGCAGATATTCATGAAAATGACATCAGACTGTGAAATCAACTATCCTGAGCCACTTTTCTGAAGAAAATCTTTGAAACTATGTGGATTTCACAAAATCCACTTTTGGCCTCCTCTCTGCCTGAAACGCACTTTAAGAGCATAAAAAATTGAAAATGCCAGTAAAGTGCTGAAAGTTGCAGATATTCATGAAAATGACATCAGACTGTGAAATCAACTATCCTGAGCCACTTTTCTGAAGAAAATCTTTGAAACTATGTGGATTTCACAAAATCCACTTTTGGCCTCCTCTCTGCCTGAAACGCACTTTAAGAGCATAAAAAATTGAAAATGCCAGTAAAGTGCTGAAAGTTGCAGATATTCATGAAAATGACATCAGACTGTGAAATCAACTATCCTGAGCCACTTTTCTGAAGAAAATCTTTGAAACTATGTGGATTTCACAAAATCCACTTTTGGCCTCCTCTCTGCCTGAAACGCACTTTAAGAGCATAAAAAATTGAAAATGCCAGTAAAGTGCTGAAAGTTGCAGATATTCATGAAAATGACATCAGACTGTGAAATCAACTATCCTGAGCCACTTTTCTGAAGAAAATCTTTGAAACTATGTGGATTTCACAAAATCCACTTTTGGCCTCCTCTCTGCCTGAAACGCACTTTAAGAGCATAAAAAATTGAAAATGCCAGTAAAGTGCTGAAAGTTGCAGATATTCATGAAAATGACATCAGACTGTGAAATCAACTATCCTGAGCCACTTTTCTGAAGAAAATCTTTGAAACTATGTGGATTTCACAAAATCCACTTTTGGCCTCCTCTCTGCCTGAAACGCACTTTAAGAGCATAAAAATTGAAAATGCCAGTAAAGTGCTGAAAGTTGCAGATATTCATGAAAATGACATCAGACTGTGAAATCAACTATCCTGAGCCACTTTTCTGAAGAAAATCTTTGAAACTATGTGGATTTCACAAAATCCACTTTTGGCCTCCTCTCTGCCTGAAACGCACTTTAAGAGCATAAAAAATTGAAAATGCCAGTAAAGTGCTGAAAGTTGCAGATATTCATGAAAATGACATCAGACTGTGAAATCAACTATCCTGAGCCACTTTTCTGAAGAAAATCTTTGAAACTATGTGGATTTCACAAAATCCACTTTTGGCCTCCTCTCTGCCTGAAACGCACTTTAAGAGCATAAAAAATTGAAAATGCCAGTAAAGTGCTGAAAGTTGCAGATATTCATGAAAATGACATCAGACTGTGAAATCAACTATCCTGAGCCACTTTTCTGAAGAAAATCTTTGAAACTATGTGGATTTCACAAAATCCACTTTTGGCCTCCTCTCTGCCTGAAACGCACTTTAAGAGCATAAAAAATTGAAAATGCCAGTAAAGTGCTGAAAGTTGCAGATATTCATGAAAATGACATCAGACTGTGAAATCAACTATCCTGAGCCACTTTTCTGAAGAAAATCTTTGAAACTATGTGGATTTCACAAAATCCACTTTTGGCCTCCTCTCTGCCTGAAACGCACTTTAAGAGCATAAAAATTGAAAATGCCAGTAAAGTGCTGAAAGTTGCAGATATTCATGAAAATGACATCAGACTGTGAAATCAACTATCCTGAGCCACTTTTCTGAAGAAAATCTTTGAAACTATGTGGATTTCACAAAATCCACTTTTGGCCTCCTCTCTGCCTGAAACGCACTTTAAGAGCATAAAAAATTGAAAATGCCAGTAAAGTGCTGAAAGTTGCAGATATTCATGAAAATGACATCAGACTGTGAAATCAACTATCCTGAGCCACTTTTCTGAAGAAAATCTTTGAAACTATGTGGATTTCACAAAATCCACTTTTGGCCTCCTCTCTGCCTGAAACGCACTTTAAGAGCATAAAAAATTGAAAATGCCAGTAAAGTGCTGAAAGTTGCAGATATTCATGAAAATGACATCAGACTGTGAAATCAACTATCCTGAGCCACTTTTCTGAAGAAAATCTTTGAAACTATGTGGATTTCACAAAATCCACTTTTGGCCTCCTCTCTGCCTGAAACGCACTTTAAGAGCATAAAAAATTGAAAATGCCAGTAAAGTGCTGAAAGTTGCAGATATTCATGAAAATGACATCAGACTGTGAAATCAACTATCCTGAGCCACTTTTCTGAAGAAAATCTTTGAAACTATGTGGATTTCACAAAATCCACTTTTGGCCTCCTCTCTGCCTGAAACGCACTTTAAGAGCATAAAAATTGAAAATGCCAGTAAAGTGCTGAAAGTTGCAGATATTCATGAAAATGACATCAGACTGTGAAATCAACTATCCTGAGCCACTTTTCTGAAGAAAATCTTTGAAACTATGTGGATTTCACAAAATCCACTTTTGGCCTCCTCTCTGCCTGAAACGCACTTTAAGAGCATAAAAAATTGAAAATGCCAGTAAAGTGCTGAAAGTTGCAGATATTCATGAAAATGACATCAGACTGTGAAATCAACTATCCTGAGCCACTTTTCTGAAGAAAATCTTTGAAACTATGTGGATTTCACAAAATCCACTTTTGGCCTCCTCTCTGCCTGAAACGCACTTTAAGAGCATAAAAAATTGAAAATGCCAGTAAAGTGCTGAAAGTTGCAGATATTCATGAAAATGACATCAGACTGTGAAATCAACTATCCTGAGCCACTTTTCTGAAGAAAATCTTTGAAACTATGTGGATTTCACAAAATCCACTTTTGGCCTCCTCTCTGCCTGAAACGCACTTTAAGAGCATAAAAATTGAAAATGCCAGTAAAGTGCTGAAAGTTGCAGATATTCATGAAAATGACATCAGACTGTGAAATCAACTATCCTGAGCCACTTTTCTGAAGAAAATCTTTGAAACTATGTGGATTTCACAAAATCCACTTTTGGCCTCCTCTCTGCCTGAAACGCACTTTAAGAGCATAAAAAATTGAAAATGCCAGTAAAGTGCTGAAAGTTGCAGATATTCATGAAAATGACATCAGACTGTGAAATCAACTATCCTGAGCCACTTTTCTGAAGAAAATCTTTGAAACTATGTGGATTTCACAAAATCCACTTTTGGCCTCCTCTCTGCCTGAAACGCACTTTAAGAGCATAAAAAATTGAAAATGCCAGTAAAGTGCTGAAAGTTGCAGATATTCATGAAAATGACATCAGACTGTGAAATCAACTATCCTGAGCCACTTTTCTGAAGAAAATCTTTGAAACTATGTGGATTTCACAAAATCCACTTTTGGCCTCCTCTCTGCCTGAAACGCACTTTAAGAGCATAAAAAATTGAAAATGCCAGTAAAGTGCTGAAAGTTGCAGATATTCATGAAAATGACATCAGACTGTGAAATCAACTATCCTGAGCCACTTTTCTGAAGAAAATCTTTGAAACTATGTGGATTTCACAAAATCCACTTTTGGCCTCCTCTCTGCCTGAAACGCACTTTAAGAGCATAAAAATTTTGAAAATGCCAGTAAAGTGCTGAAAGTTGCAGATATTCATGAAAATGACATCAGACTGTGAAATCAACTATCCTGAGCCACTTTTCTGAAGAAAATCTTTGAAACTATGTGGATTTCACAAAATCCACTTTTGGCCTCCTCTCTGCCTGAAACGCACTTTAAGAGCATAAAAAATTGAAAATGCCAGTAAAGTGCTGAAAGTTGCAGATATTCATGAAAATGACATCAGACTGTGAAATCAACTATCCTGAGCCACTTTTCTGAAGAAAATCTTTGAAACTATGTGGATTTCACAAAATCCACTTTTGGCCTCCTCTCTGCCTGAAACGCACTTTAAGAGCATAAAAAATTGAAAATGCCAGTAAAGTGCTGAAAGTTGCAGATATTCATGAAAATGACATCAGACTGTGAAATCAACTATCCTGAGCCACTTTTCTGAAGAAAATCTTTGAAACTATGTGGATTTCACAAAATCCACTTTTGGCCTCCTCTCTGCCTGAAACGCACTTTAAGAGCATAAAAAATTGAAAATGCCAGTAAAGTGCTGAAAGTTGCAGATATTCATGAAAATGACATCAGACTGTGAAATCAACTATCCTGAGCCACTTTTCTGAAGAAAATCTTTGAAACTATGTGGATTTCACAAAATCCACTTTTGGCCTCCTCTCTGCCTGAAACGCACTTTAAGAGCATAAAAAATTGAAAATGCCAGTAAAGTGCTGAAAGTTGCAGATATTCATGAAAATGACATCAGACTGTGAAATCAACTATCCTGAGCCACTTTTCTGAAGAAAATCTTTGAAACTATGTGGATTTCACAAAATCCACTTTTGGCCTCCTCTCTGCCTGAAACGCACTTTAAGAGCATAAAAAATTGAAAATGCCAGTAAAGTGCTGAAAGTTGCAGATATTCATGAAAATGACATCAGACTGTGAAATCAACTATCCTGAGCCACTTTTCTGAAGAAAATCTTTGAAACTATGTGGATTTCACAAAATCCACTTTTGGCCTCCTCTCTGCCTGAAACGCACTTTAAGAGCATAAAAAATTGAAAATGCCAGTAAAGTGCTGAAAGTTGCAGATATTCATGAAAATGACATCAGACTGTGAAATCAACTATCCTGAGCCACTTTTCTGAAGAAAATCTTTGAAACTATGTGGATTTCACAAAATCCACTTTTGGCCTCCTCTCTGCCTGAAACGCACTTTAAGAGCATAAAAAATTGAAAATGCCAGTAAAGTGCTGAAAGTTGCAGATATTCATGAAAATGACATCAGACTGTGAAATCAACTATCCTGAGCCACTTTTCTGAAGAAAATCTTTGAAACTATGTGGATTTCACAAAATCCACTTTTGGCCTCCTCTCTGCCTGAAACGCACTTTAAGAGCATAAAAAATTGAAAATGCCAGTAAAGTGCTGAAAGTTGCAGATATTCATGAAAATGACATCAGACTGTGAAATCAACTATCCTGAGCCACTTTTCTGAAGAAAATCTTTGAAACTATGTGGATTTCACAAAATCCACTTTTGGCCTCCTCTCTGCCTGAAACGCACTTTAAGAGCATAAAAAATTGAAAATGCCAGTAAAGTGCTGAAAGTTGCAGATATTCATGAAAATGACATCAGACTGTGAAATCAACTATCCTGAGCCACTTTTCTGAAGAAAATCTTTGAAACTATGTGGATTTCACAAAATCCACTTTTGGCCTCCTCTCTGCCTGAAACGCACTTTAAGAGCATAAAAAATTGAAAATGCCAGTAAAGTGCTGAAAGTTGCAGATATTCATGAAAATGACATCAGACTGTGAAATCAACTATCCTGAGCCACTTTTCTGAAGAAAATCTTTGAAACTATGTGGATTTCACAAAATCCACTTTTGGCCTCCTCTCTGCCTGAAACGCACTTTAAGAGCATAAAAAATTGAAAATGCCAGTAAAGTGCTGAAAGTTGCAGATATTCATGAAAATGACATCAGACTGTGAAATCAACTATCCTGAGCCACTTTTCTGAAGAAAATCTTTGAAACTATGTGGATTTCACAAAATCCACTTTTGGCCTCCTCTCTGCCTGAAACGCACTTTAAGAGCATAAAAAATTGAAAATGCCAGTAAAGTGCTGAAAGTTGCAGATATTCATGAAAATGACATCAGACTGTGAAATCAACTATCCTGAGCCACTTTTCTGAAGAAAATCTTTGAAACTATGTGGATTTCACAAAATCCACTTTTGGCCTCCTCTCTGCCTGAAACGCACTTTAAGAGCATAAAAAATTGAAAATGCCAGTAAAGTGCTGAAAGTTGCAGATATTCATGAAAATGACATCAGACTGTGAAATCAACTATCCTGAGCCACTTTTCTGAAGAAAATCTTTGAAACTATGTGGATTTCACAAAATCCACTTTTGGCCTCCTCTCTGCCTGAAACGCACTTTAAGAGCATAAAAAATTGAAAATGCCAGTAAAGTGCTGAAAGTTGCAGATATTCATGAAAATGACATCAGACTGTGAAATCAACTATCCTGAGCCACTTTTCTGAAGAAAATCTTTGAAACTATGTGGATTTCACAAAATCCACTTTTGGCCTCCTCTCTGCCTGAAACGCACTTTAAGAGCATAAAAAATTGAAAATGCCAGTAAAGTGCTGAAAGTTGCAGATATTCATGAAAATGACATCAGACTGTGAAATCAACTATCCTGAGCCACTTTTCTGAAGAAAATCTTTGAAACTATGTGGATTTCACAAAATCCACTTTTGGCCTCCTCTCTGCCTGAAACGCACTTTAAGAGCATAAAAAATTGAAAATGCCAGTAAAGTGCTGAAAGTTGCAGATATTCATGAAAATGACATCAGACTGTGAAATCAACTATCCTGAGCCACTTTTCTGAAGAAAATCTTTGAAACTATGTGGATTTCACAAAATCCACTTTTGGCCTCCTCTCTGCCTGAAACGCACTTTAAGAGCATAAAAAATTGAAAATGCCAGTAAAGTGCTGAAAGTTGCAGATATTCATGAAAATGACATCAGACTGTGAAATCAACTATCCTGAGCCACTTTTCTGAAGAAAATCTTTGAAACTATGTGGATTTCACAAAATCCACTTTTGGCCTCCTCTCTGCCTGAAACGCACTTTAAGAGCATAAAAAATTGAAAATGCCAGTAAAGTGCTGAAAGTTGCAGATATTCATGAAAATGACATCAGACTGTGAAATCAACTATCCTGAGCCACTTTTCTGAAGAAAATCTTTGAAACTATGTGGATTTCACAAAATCCACTTTTGGCCTCCTCTCTGCCTGAAACGCACTTTAAGAGCATAAAAATTGAAAATGCCAGTAAAGTGCTGAAAGTTGCAGATATTCATGAAAATGACATCAGACTGTGAAATCAACTATCCTGAGCCACTTTTCTGAAGAAAATCTTTGAAACTATGTGGATTTCACAAAATCCACTTTTGGCCTCCTCTCTGCCTGAAACGCACTTTAAGAGCATAAAAATTGAAAATGCCAGTAAAGTGCTGAAAGTTGCAGATATTCATGAAAATGACATCAGACTGTGAAATCAACTATCCTGAGCCACTTTTCTGAAGAAAATCTTTGAAACTATGTGGATTTCACAAAATCCACTTTTGGCCTCCTCTCTGCCTGAAACGCACTTTAAGAGCATAAAAAATTGAAAATGCCAGTAAAGTGCTGAAAGTTGCAGATATTCATGAAAATGACATCAGACTGTGAAATCAACTATCCTGAGCCACTTTTCTGAAGAAAATCTTTGAAACTATGTGGATTTCACAAAATCCACTTTTGGCCTCCTCTCTGCCTGAAACGCACTTTAAGAGCATAAAAATTGAAAATGCCAGTAAAGTGCTGAAAGTTGCAGATATTCATGAAAATGACATCAGACTGTGAAATCAACTATCCTGAGCCACTTTTCTGAAGAAAATCTTTGAAACTATGTGGATTTCACAAAATCCACTTTTGGCCTCCTCTCTGCCTGAAACGCACTTTAAGAGCATAAAAAATTGAAAATGCCAGTAAAGTGCTGAAAGTTGCAGATATTCATGAAAATGACATCAGACTGTGAAATCAACTATCCTGAGCCACTTTTCTGAAGAAAATCTTTGAAACTATGTGGATTTCACAAAATCCACTTTTGGCCTCCTCTCTGCCTGAAACGCACTTTAAGAGCATAAAAATTGAAAATGCCAGTAAAGTGCTGAAAGTTGCAGATATTCATGAAAATGACATCAGACTGTGAAATCAACTATCCTGAGCCACTTTTCTGAAGAAAATCTTTGAAACTATGTGGATTTCACAAAATCCACTTTTGGCCTCCTCTCTGCCTGAAACGCACTTTAAGAGCATAAAAAATTGAAAATGCCAGTAAAGTGCTGAAAGTTGCAGATATTCATGAAAATGACATCAGACTGTGAAATCAACTATCCTGAGCCACTTTTCTGAAGAAAATCTTTGAAACTATGTGGATTTCACAAAATCCACTTTTGGCCTCCTCTCTGCCTGAAACGCACTTTAAGAGCATAAAAAATTGAAAATGCCAGTAAAGTGCTGAAAGTTGCAGATATTCATGAAAATGACATCAGACTGTGAAATCAACTATCCTGAGCCACTTTTCTGAAGAAAATCTTTGAAACTATGTGGATTTCACAAAATCCACTTTTGGCCTCCTCTCTGCCTGAAACGCACTTTAAGAGCATAAAAAATTGAAAATGCCAGTAAAGTGCTGAAAGTTGCAGATATTCATGAAAATGACATCAGACTGTGAAATCAACTATCCTGAGCCACTTTTCTGAAGAAAATCTTTGAAACTATGTGGATTTCACAAAATCCACTTTTGGCCTCCTCTCTGCCTGAAACGCACTTTAAGAGCATAAAAAATTGAAAATGCCAGTAAAGTGCTGAAAGTTGCAGATATTCATGAAAATGACATCAGACTGTGAAATCAACTATCCTGAGCCACTTTTCTGAAGAAAATCTTTGAAACTATGTGGATTTCACAAAATCCACTTTTGGCCTCCTCTCTGCCTGAAACGCACTTTAAGAGCATAAAAAATTGAAAATGCCAGTAAAGTGCTGAAAGTTGCAGATATTCATGAAAATGACATCAGACTGTGAAATCAACTATCCTGAGCCACTTTTCTGAAGAAAATCTTTGAAACTATGTGGATTTCACAAAATCCACTTTTGGCCTCCTCTCTGCCTGAAACGCACTTTAAGAGCATAAAAATTTTGAAAATGCCAGTAAAGTGCTGAAAGTTGCAGATATTCATGAAAATGACATCAGACTGTGAAATCAACTATCCTGAGCCACTTTTCTGAAGAAAATCTTTGAAACTATGTGGATTTCACAAAATCCACTTTTGGCCTCCTCTCTGCCTGAAACGCACTTTAAGAGCATAAAAATTTGAAAATGCCAGTAAAGTGCTGAAAGTTGCAGATATTCATGAAAATGACATCAGACTGTGAAATCAACTATCCTGAGCCACTTTTCTGAAGAAAATCTTTGAAACTATGTGGATTTCACAAAATCCACTTTTGGCCTCCTCTCTGCCTGAAACGCACTTTAAGAGCATAAAAAATTGAAAATGCCAGTAAAGTGCTGAAAGTTGCAGATATTCATGAAAATGACATCAGACTGTGAAATCAACTATCCTGAGCCACTTTTCTGAAGAAAATCTTTGAAACTATGTGGATTTCACAAAATCCACTTTTGGCCTCCTCTCTGCCTGAAACGCACTTTAAGAGCATAAAAAATTGAAAATGCCAGTAAAGTGCTGAAAGTTGCAGATATTCATGAAAATGACATCAGACTGTGAAATCAACTATCCTGAGCCACTTTTCTGAAGAAAATCTTTGAAACTATGTGGATTTCACAAAATCCACTTTTGGCCTCCTCTCTGCCTGAAACGCACTTTAAGAGCATAAAAAATTGAAAATGCCAGTAAAGTGCTGAAAGTTGCAGATATTCATGAAAATGACATCAGACTGTGAAATCAACTATCCTGAGCCACTTTTCTGAAGAAAATCTTTGAAACTATGTGGATTTCACAAAATCCACTTTTGGCCTCCTCTCTGCCTGAAACGCACTTTAAGAGCATAAAAAATTGAAAATGCCAGTAAAGTGCTGAAAGTTGCAGATATTCATGAAAATGACATCAGACTGTGAAATCAACTATCCTGAGCCACTTTTCTGAAGAAAATCTTTGAAACTATGTGGATTTCACAAAATCCACTTTTGGCCTCCTCTCTGCCTGAAACGCACTTTAAGAGCATAAAAAATTGAAAATGCCAGTAAAGTGCTGAAAGTTGCAGATATTCATGAAAATGACATCAGACTGTGAAATCAACTATCCTGAGCCACTTTTCTGAAGAAAATCTTTGAAACTATGTGGATTTCACAAAATCCACTTTTGGCCTCCTCTCTGCCTGAAACGCACTTTAAGAGCATAAAAAATTGAAAATGCCAGTAAAGTGCTGAAAGTTGCAGATATTCATGAAAATGACATCAGACTGTGAAATCAACTATCCTGAGCCACTTTTCTGAAGAAAATCTTTGAAACTATGTGGATTTCACAAAATCCACTTTTGGCCTCCTCTCTGCCTGAAACGCACTTTAAGAGCATAAAAATTGAAAATGCCAGTAAAGTGCTGAAAGTTGCAGATATTCATGAAAATGACATCAGACTGTGAAATCAACTATCCTGAGCCACTTTTCTGAAGAAAATCTTTGAAACTATGTGGATTTCACAAAATCCACTTTTGGCCTCCTCTCTGCCTGAAACGCACTTTAAGAGCATAAAAAATTGAAAATGCCAGTAAAGTGCTGAAAGTTGCAGATATTCATGAAAATGACATCAGACTGTGAAATCAACTATCCTGAGCCACTTTTCTGAAGAAAATCTTTGAAACTATGTGGATTTCACAAAATCCACTTTTGGCCTCCTCTCTGCCTGAAACGCACTTTAAGAGCATAAAAAATTGAAAATGCCAGTAAAGTGCTGAAAGTTGCAGATATTCATGAAAATGACATCAGACTGTGAAATCAACTATCCTGAGCCACTTTTCTGAAGAAAATCTTTGAAACTATGTGGATTTCACAAAATCCACTTTTGGCCTCCTCTCTGCCTGAAACGCACTTTAAGAGCATAAAAATTGAAAATGCCAGTAAAGTGCTGAAAGTTGCAGATATTCATGAAAATGACATCAGACTGTGAAATCAACTATCCTGAGCCACTTTTCTGAAGAAAATCTTTGAAACTATGTGGATTTCACAAAATCCACTTTTGGCCTCCTCTCTGCCTGAAACGCACTTTAAGAGCATAAAAAATTGAAAATGCCAGTAAAGTGCTGAAAGTTGCAGATATTCATGAAAATGACATCAGACTGTGAAATCAACTATCCTGAGCCACTTTTCTGAAGAAAATCTTTGAAACTATGTGGATTTCACAAAATCCACTTTTGGCCTCCTCTCTGCCTGAAACGCACTTTAAGAGCATAAAAAATTGAAAATGCCAGTAAAGTGCTGAAAGTTGCAGATATTCATGAAAATGACATCAGACTGTGAAATCAACTATCCTGAGCCACTTTTCTGAAGAAAATCTTTGAAACTATGTGGATTTCACAAAATCCACTTTTGGCCTCCTCTCTGCCTGAAACGCACTTTAAGAGCATAAAAATTTGAAAATGCCAGTAAAGTGCTGAAAGTTGCAGATATTCATGAAAATGACATCAGACTGTGAAATCAACTATCCTGAGCCACTTTTCTGAAGAAAATCTTTGAAACTATGTGGATTTCACAAAATCCACTTTTGGCCTCCTCTCTGCCTGAAA
>JAFEUB010000055.1:0-33289 GCA_024529925.1 Ophthalmolycus amberensis | reverse complement strand
GGCCAAAAGTGGATTTTGTGAAAGTCCACATAGTTTCAAAGATTTTCTTCAGAAAAGTGGCTCAGGATAGTTGATTTCACAGTCTGATGTCATTTTCATGAATATCTGCAACTTTCAGCACTTTACTGGCATTTTCAAATTTTTATGCTCTTAAAGTGCGTTTCAGGCAGAGAGGAGGCCAAAAGTGGATTTTGTGAAATCCACATAGTTTCAAAGATTTTCTTCAGAAAAGTGGCTCAGGATAGTTGATTTCACAGTCTGATGTCATTTTCATGAATATCTGCAACTTTCAGCACTTTACTGGCATTTTCAAATTTTTATGCTCTTAAAGTGCGTTTCAGGCAGAGAGGAGGCCAAAAGTGGATTTTGTGAAATCCACATAGTTTCAAAGATTTTCTTCAGAAAAGTGGCTCAGGATAGTTGATTTCACAGTCTGATGTCATTTTCATGAATATCTGCAACTTTCAGCACTTTACTGGCATTTTCAATTTTTTATGCTCTTAAAGTGCGTTTCAGGCAGAGAGGAGGCCAAAAGTGGATTTTGTGAAATCCACATAGTTTCAAAGATTTTCTTCAGAAAAGTGGCTCAGGATAGTTGATTTCACAGTCTGATGTCATTTTCATGAATATCTGCAACTTTCAGCACTTTACTGGCATTTTCAATTTTTATGCTCTTAAAGTGCGTTTCAGGCAGAGAGGAGGCCAAAAGTGGATTTTGTGAAATCCACATAGTTTCAAAGATTTTCTTCAGAAAAGTGGCTCAGGATAGTTGATTTCACAGTCTGATGTCATTTTCATGAATATCTGCAACTTTCAGCACTTTACTGGCATTTTCAATTTTTTATGCTCTTAAAGTGCGTTTCAGGCAGAGAGGAGGCCAAAAGTGGATTTTGTGAAATCCACATAGTTTCAAAGATTTTCTTCAGAAAAGTGGCTCAGGATAGTTGATTTCACAGTCTGATGTCATTTTCATGAATATCTGCAACTTTCAGCACTTTACTGGCATTTTCAAATTTTTATGCTCTTAAAGTGCGTTTCAGGCAGAGAGGAGGCCAAAAGTGGATTTTGTGAAATCCACATAGTTTCAAAGATTTTCTTCAGAAAAGTGGCTCAGGATAGTTGATTTCACAGTCTGATGTCATTTTCATGAATATCTGCAACTTTCAGCACTTTACTGGCATTTTCAATTTTTTATGCTCTTAAAGTGCGTTTCAGGCAGAGAGGAGGCCAAAAGTGGATTTTGTGAAATCCACATAGTTTCAAAGATTTTCTTCAGAAAAGTGGCTCAGGATAGTTGATTTCACAGTCTGATGTCATTTTCATGAATATCTGCAACTTTCAGCACTTTACTGGCATTTTCAATTTTTATGCTCTTAAAGTGCGTTTCAGGCAGAGAGGAGGCCAAAAGTGGATTTTGTGAAATCCACATAGTTTCAAAGATTTTCTTCAGAAAAGTGGCTCAGGATAGTTGATTTCACAGTCTGATGTCATTTTCATGAATATCTGCAACTTTCAGCACTTTACTGGCATTTTCAAATTTTTATGCTCTTAAAGTGCGTTTCAGGCAGAGAGGAGGCCAAAAGTGGATTTTGTGAAATCCACATAGTTTCAAAGATTTTCTTCAGAAAAGTGGCTCAGGATAGTTGATTTCACAGTCTGATGTCATTTTCATGAATATCTGCAACTTTCAGCACTTTACTGGCATTTTCAATTTTTATGCTCTTAAAGTGCGTTTCAGGCAGAGAGGAGGCCAAAAGTGGATTTTGTGAAATCCACATAGTTTCAAAGATTTTCTTCAGAAAAGTGGCTCAGGATAGTTGATTTCACAGTCTGATGTCATTTTCATGAATATCTGCAACTTTCAGCACTTTACTGGCATTTTCAATTTTTTATGCTCTTAAAGTGCGTTTCAGGCAGAGAGGAGGCCAAAAGTGGATTTTGTGAAATCCACATAGTTTCAAAGATTTTCTTCAGAAAAGTGGCTCAGGATAGTTGATTTCACAGTCTGATGTCATTTTCATGAATATCTGCAACTTTCAGCACTTTACTGGCATTTTCAATTTTTATGCTCTTAAAGTGCGTTTCAGGCAGAGAGGAGGCCAAAAGTGGATTTTGTGAAATCCACATAGTTTCAAAGATTTTCTTCAGAAAAGTGGCTCAGGATAGTTGATTTCACAGTCTGATGTCATTTTCATGAATATCTGCAACTTTCAGCACTTTACTGGCATTTTCAAATTTTTATGCTCTTAAAGTGCGTTTCAGGCAGAGAGGAGGCCAAAAGTGGATTTTGTGAAATCCACATAGTTTCAAAGATTTTCTTCAGAAAAGTGGCTCAGGATAGTTGATTTCACAGTCTGATGTCATTTTCATGAATATCTGCAACTTTCAGCACTTTACTGGCATTTTCAATTTTTATGCTCTTAAAGTGCGTTTCAGGCAGAGAGGAGGCCAAAAGTGGATTTTGTGAAATCCACATAGTTTCAAAGATTTTCTTCAGAAAAGTGGCTCAGGATAGTTGATTTCACAGTCTGATGTCATTTTCATGAATATCTGCAACTTTCAGCACTTTACTGGCATTTTCAATTTTTATGCTCTTAAAGTGCGTTTCAGGCAGAGAGGAGGCCAAAAGTGGATTTTGTGAAATCCACATAGTTTCAAAGATTTTCTTCAGAAAAGTGGCTCAGGATAGTTGATTTCACAGTCTGATGTCATTTTCATGAATATCTGCAACTTTCAGCACTTTACTGGCATTTTCAAATTTTTATGCTCTTAAAGTGCGTTTCAGGCAGAGAGGAGGCCAAAAGTGGATTTTGTGAAATCCACATAGTTTCAAAGATTTTCTTCAGAAAAGTGGCTCAGGATAGTTGATTTCACAGTCTGATGTCATTTTCATGAATATCTGCAACTTTCAGCACTTTACTGGCATTTTCAATTTTTTATGCTCTTAAAGTGCGTTTCAGGCAGAGAGGAGGCCAAAAGTGGATTTTGTGAAATCCACATAGTTTCAAAGATTTTCTTCAGAAAAGTGGCTCAGGATAGTTGATTTCACAGTCTGATGTCATTTTCATGAATATCTGCAACTTTCAGCACTTTACTGGCATTTTCAAATTTTTATGCTCTTAAAGTGCGTTTCAGGCAGAGAGGAGGCCAAAAGTGGATTTTGTGAAATCCACATAGTTTCAAAGATTTTCTTCAGAAAAGTGGCTCAGGATAGTTGATTTCACAGTCTGATGTCATTTTCATGAATATCTGCAACTTTCAGCACTTTACTGGCATTTTCAATTTTTATGCTCTTAAAGTGCGTTTCAGGCAGAGAGGAGGCCAAAAGTGGATTTTGTGAAATCCACATAGTTTCAAAGATTTTCTTCAGAAAAGTGGCTCAGGATAGTTGATT
This sequence comes from Ophthalmolycus amberensis, assembly GCA_024529925.1. Classification (NCBI taxonomy): domain Eukaryota; kingdom Metazoa; phylum Chordata; class Actinopteri; order Perciformes; family Zoarcidae; genus Ophthalmolycus; species Ophthalmolycus amberensis. Next base: position 29,895 of record JAFEUB010000055.1, on the reverse strand, counting down.
TCACAGTCTGATGTCATTTTCATGAATATCTGCAACTTTCAGCACTTTACTGGCATTTTCAAATTTTTATGCTCTTAAAGTGCGTTTCAGGCAGAGAGGAGGCCAAAAGTGGATTTTGTGAAATCCACATAGTTTCAAAGATTTTCTTCAGAAAAGTGGCTCAGGATAGTTGATTTCACAGTCTGATGTCATTTTCATGAATATCTGCAACTTTCAGCACTTTACTGGCATTTTCAAATTTTTATGCTCTTAAAGTGCGTTTCAGGCAGAGAGGAGGCCAAAAGTGGATTTTGTGAAATCCACATAGTTTCAAAGATTTTCTTCAGAAAAGTGGCTCAGGATAGTTGATTTCACAGTCTGATGTCATTTTCATGAATATCTGCAACTTTCAGCACTTTACTGGCATTTTCAATTTTTTATGCTCTTAAAGTGCGTTTCAGGCAGAGAGGAGGCCAAAAGTGGATTTTGTGAAATCCACATAGTTTCAAAGATTTTCTTCAGAAAAGTGGCTCAGGATAGTTGATTTCACAGTCTGATGTCATTTTCATGAATATCTGCAACTTTCAGCACTTTACTGGCATTTTCAATTTTTTATGCTCTTAAAGTGCGTTTCAGGCAGAGAGGAGGCCAAAAGTGGATTTTGTGAAATCCACATAGTTTCAAAGATTTTCTTCAGAAAAGTGGCTCAGGATAGTTGATTTCACAGTCTGATGTCATTTTCATGAATATCTGCAACTTTCAGCACTTTACTGGCATTTTCAATTTTTTATGCTCTTAAAGTGCGTTTCAGGCAGAGAGGAGGCCAAAAGTGGATTTTGTGAAATCCACATAGTTTCAAAGATTTTCTTCAGAAAAGTGGCTCAGGATAGTTGATTTCACAGTCTGATGTCATTTTCATGAATATCTGCAACTTTCAGCACTTTACTGGCATTTTCAAATTTTTATGCTCTTAAAGTGCGTTTCAGGCAGAGAGGAGGCCAAAAGTGGATTTTGTGAAATCCACATAGTTTCAAAGATTTTCTTCAGAAAAGTGGCTCAGGATAGTTGATTTCACAGTCTGATGTCATTTTCATGAATATCTGCAACTTTCAGCACTTTACTGGCATTTTCAAATTTTTATGCTCTTAAAGTGCGTTTCAGGCAGAGAGGAGGCCAAAAGTGGATTTTGTGAAATCCACATAGTTTCAAAGATTTTCTTCAGAAAAGTGGCTCAGGATAGTTGATTTCACAGTCTGATGTCATTTTCATGAATATCTGCAACTTTCAGCACTTTACTGGCATTTTCAAATTTTTATGCTCTTAAAGTGCGTTTCAGGCAGAGAGGAGGCCAAAAGTGGATTTTGTGAAATCCACATAGTTTCAAAGATTTTCTTCAGAAAAGTGGCTCAGGATAGTTGATTTCACAGTCTGATGTCATTTTCATGAATATCTGCAACTTTCAGCACTTTACTGGCATTTTCAAATTTTTATGCTCTTAAAGTGCGTTTCAGGCAGAGAGGAGGCCAAAAGTGGATTTTGTGAAATCCACATAGTTTCAAAGATTTTCTTCAGAAAAGTGGCTCAGGATAGTTGATTTCACAGTCTGATGTCATTTTCATGAATATCTGCAACTTTCAGCACTTTACTGGCATTTTCAAATTTTTATGCTCTTAAAGTGCGTTTCAGGCAGAGAGGAGGCCAAAAGTGGATTTTGTGAAATCCACATAGTTTCAAAGATTTTCTTCAGAAAAGTGGCTCAGGATAGTTGATTTCACAGTCTGATGTCATTTTCATGAATATCTGCAACTTTCAGCACTTTACTGGCATTTTCAATTTTTTATGCTCTTAAAGTGCGTTTCAGGCAGAGAGGAGGCCAAAAGTGGATTTTGTGAAATCCACATAGTTTCAAAGATTTTCTTCAGAAAAGTGGCTCAGGATAGTTGATTTCACAGTCTGATGTCATTTTCATGAATATCTGCAACTTTCAGCACTTTACTGGCATTTTCAAATTTTTATGCTCTTAAAGTGCGTTTCAGGCAGAGAGGAGGCCAAAAGTGGATTTTGTGAAATCCACATAGTTTCAAAGATTTTCTTCAGAAAAGTGGCTCAGGATAGTTGATTTCACAGTCTGATGTCATTTTCATGAATATCTGCAACTTTCAGCACTTTACTGGCATTTTCAAATTTTTATGCTCTTAAAGTGCGTTTCAGGCAGAGAGGAGGCCAAAAGTGGATTTTGTGAAATCCACATAGTTTCAAAGATTTTCTTCAGAAAAGTGGCTCAGGATAGTTGATTTCACAGTCTGATGTCATTTTCATGAATATCTGCAACTTTCAGCACTTTACTGGCATTTTCAAATTTTTATGCTCTTAAAGTGCGTTTCAGGCAGAGAGGAGGCCAAAAGTGGATTTTGTGAAATCCACATAGTTTCAAAGATTTTCTTCAGAAAAGTGGCTCAGGATAGTTGATTTCACAGTCTGATGTCATTTTCATGAATATCTGCAACTTTCAGCACTTTACTGGCATTTTCAAATTTTTATGCTCTTAAAGTGCGTTTCAGGCAGAGAGGAGGCCAAAAGTGGATTTTGTGAAATCCACATAGTTTCAAAGATTTTCTTCAGAAAAGTGGCTCAGGATAGTTGATTTCACAGTCTGATGTCATTTTCATGAATATCTGCAACTTTCAGCACTTTACTGGCATTTTCAATTTTTTATGCTCTTAAAGTGCGTTTCAGGCAGAGAGGAGGCCAAAAGTGGATTTTGTGAAATCCACATAGTTTCAAAGATTTTCTTCAGAAAAGTGGCTCAGGATAGTTGATTTCACAGTCTGATGTCATTTTCATGAATATCTGCAACTTTCAGCACTTTACTGGCATTTTCAATTTTTTATGCTCTTAAAGTGCGTTTCAGGCAGAGAGGAGGCCAAAAGTGGATTTTGTGAAATCCACATAGTTTCAAAGATTTTCTTCAGAAAAGTGGCTCAGGATAGTTGATTTCACAGTCTGATGTCATTTTCATGAATATCTGCAACTTTCAGCACTTTACTGGCATTTTCAATTTTTTATGCTCTTAAAGTGCGTTTCAGGCAGAGAGGAGGCCAAAAGTGGATTTTGTGAAATCCACATAGTTTCAAAGATTTTCTTCAGAAAAGTGGCTCAGGATAGTTGATTTCACAGTCTGATGTCATTTTCATGAATATCTGCAACTTTCAGCACTTTACTGGCATTTTCAAATTTTTATGCTCTTAAAGTGCGTTTCAGGCAGAGAGGAGGCCAAAAGTGGATTTTGTGAAATCCACATAGTTTCAAAGATTTTCTTCAGAAAAGTGGCTCAGGATAGTTGATTTCACAGTCTGATGTCATTTTCATGAATATCTGCAACTTTCAGCACTTTACTGGCATTTTCAAATTTTTATGCTCTTAAAGTGCGTTTCAGGCAGAGAGGAGGCCAAAAGTGGATTTTGTGAAATCCACATAGTTTCAAAGATTTTCTTCAGAAAAGTGGCTCAGGATAGTTGATTTCACAGTCTGATGTCATTTTCATGAATATCTGCAACTTTCAGCACTTTACTGGCATTTTCAATTTTTATGCTCTTAAAGTGCGTTTCAGGCAGAGAGGAGGCCAAAAGTGGATTTTGTGAAATCCACATAGTTTCAAAGATTTTCTTCAGAAAAGTGGCTCAGGATAGTTGATTTCACAGTCTGATGTCATTTTCATGAATATCTGCAACTTTCAGCACTTTACTGGCATTTTCAATTTTTATGCTCTTAAAGTGCGTTTCAGGCAGAGAGGAGGCCAAAAGTGGATTTTGTGAAATCCACATAGTTTCAAAGATTTTCTTCAGAAAAGTGGCTCAGGATAGTTGATTTCACAGTCTGATGTCATTTTCATGAATATCTGCAACTTTCAGCACTTTACTGGCATTTTCAATTTTTTATGCTCTTAAAGTGCGTTTCAGGCAGAGAGGAGGCCAAAAGTGGATTTTGTGAAATCCACATAGTTTCAAAGATTTTCTTCAGAAAAGTGGCTCAGGATAGTTGATTTCACAGTCTGATGTCATTTTCATGAATATCTGCAACTTTCAGCACTTTACTGGCATTTTCAAATTTTTATGCTCTTAAAGTGCGTTTCAGGCAGAGAGGAGGCCAAAAGTGGATTTTGTGAAATCCACATAGTTTCAAAGATTTTCTTCAGAAAAGTGGCTCAGGATAGTTGATTTCACAGTCTGATGTCATTTTCATGAATATCTGCAACTTTCAGCACTTTACTGGCATTTTCAATTTTTTATGCTCTTAAAGTGCGTTTCAGGCAGAGAGGAGGCCAAAAGTGGATTTTGTGAAATCCACATAGTTTCAAAGATTTTCTTCAGAAAAGTGGCTCAGGATAGTTGATTTCACAGTCTGATGTCATTTTCATGAATATCTGCAACTTTCAGCACTTTACTGGCATTTTCAAATTTTTATGCTCTTAAAGTGCGTTTCAGGCAGAGAGGAGGCCAAAAGTGGATTTTGTGAAATCCACATAGTTTCAAAGATTTTCTTCAGAAAAGTGGCTCAGGATAGTTGATTTCACAGTCTGATGTCATTTTCATGAATATCTGCAACTTTCAGCACTTTACTGGCATTTTCAATTTTTTATGCTCTTAAAGTGCGTTTCAGGCAGAGAGGAGGCCAAAAGTGGATTTTGTGAAATCCACATAGTTTCAAAGATTTTCTTCAGAAAAGTGGCTCAGGATAGTTGATTTCACAGTCTGATGTCATTTTCATGAATATCTGCAACTTTCAGCACTTTACTGGCATTTTCAAATTTTTATGCTCTTAAAGTGCGTTTCAGGCAGAGAGGAGGCCAAAAGTGGATTTTGTGAAATCCACATAGTTTCAAAGATTTTCTTCAGAAAAGTGGCTCAGGATAGTTGATTTCACAGTCTGATGTCATTTTCATGAATATCTGCAACTTTCAGCACTTTACTGGCATTTTCAATTTTTATGCTCTTAAAGTGCGTTTCAGGCAGAGAGGAGGCCAAAAGTGGATTTTGTGAAATCCACATAGTTTCAAAGATTTTCTTCAGAAAAGTGGCTCAGGATAGTTGATTTCACAGTCTGATGTCATTTTCATGAATATCTGCAACTTTCAGCACTTTACTGGCATTTTCAAATTTTTATGCTCTTAAAGTGCGTTTCAGGCAGAGAGGAGGCCAAAAGTGGATTTTGTGAAATCCACATAGTTTCAAAGATTTTCTTCAGAAAAGTGGCTCAGGATAGTTGATTTCACAGTCTGATGTCATTTTCATGAATATCTGCAACTTTCAGCACTTTACTGGCATTTTCAATTTTTATGCTCTTAAAGTGCGTTTCAGGCAGAGAGGAGGCCAAAAGTGGATTTTGTGAAATCCACATAGTTTCAAAGATTTTCTTCAGAAAAGTGGCTCAGGATAGTTGATTTCACAGTCTGATGTCATTTTCATGAATATCTGCAACTTTCAGCACTTTACTGGCATTTTCAATTTTTTATGCTCTTAAAGTGCGTTTCAGGCAGAGAGGAGGCCAAAAGTGGATTTTGTGAAATCCACATAGTTTCAAAGATTTTCTTCAGAAAAGTGGCTCAGGATAGTTGATTTCACAGTCTGATGTCATTTTCATGAATATCTGCAACTTTCAGCACTTTACTGGCATTTTCAAATTTTTATGCTCTTAAAGTGCGTTTCAGGCAGAGAGGAGGCCAAAAGTGGATTTTGTGAAATCCACATAGTTTCAAAGATTTTCTTCAGAAAAGTGGCTCAGGATAGTTGATTTCACAGTCTGATGTCATTTTCATGAATATCTGCAACTTTCAGCACTTTACTGGCATTTTCAAATTTTTATGCTCTTAAAGTGCGTTTCAGGCAGAGAGGAGGCCAAAAGTGGATTTTGTGAAATCCACATAGTTTCAAAGATTTTCTTCAGAAAAGTGGCTCAGGATAGTTGATTTCACAGTCTGATGTCATTTTCATGAATATCTGCAACTTTCAGCACTTTACTGGCATTTTCAAATTTTTATGCTCTTAAAGTGCGTTTCAGGCAGAGAGGAGGCCAAAAGTGGATTTTGTGAAATCCACATAGTTTCAAAGATTTTCTTCAGAAAAGTGGCTCAGGATAGTTGATTTCACAGTCTGATGTCATTTTCATGAATATCTGCAACTTTCAGCACTTTACTGGCATTTTCAATTTTTTATGCTCTTAAAGTGCGTTTCAGGCAGAGAGGAGGCCAAAAGTGGATTTTGTGAAATCCACATAGTTTCAAAGATTTTCTTCAGAAAAGTGGCTCAGGATAGTTGATTTCACAGTCTGATGTCATTTTCATGAATATCTGCAACTTTCAGCACTTTACTGGCATTTTCAATTTTTTATGCTCTTAAAGTGCGTTTCAGGCAGAGAGGAGGCCAAAAGTGGATTTTGTGAAATCCACATAGTTTCAAAGATTTTCTTCAGAAAAGTGGCTCAGGATAGTTGATTTCACAGTCTGATGTCATTTTCATGAATATCTGCAACTTTCAGCACTTTACTGGCATTTTCAATTTTTTATGCTCTTAAAGTGCGTTTCAGGCAGAGAGGAGGCCAAAAGTGGATTTTGTGAAATCCACATAGTTTCAAAGATTTTCTTCAGAAAAGTGGCTCAGGATAGTTGATTTCACAGTCTGATGTCATTTTCATGAATATCTGCAACTTTCAGCACTTTACTGGCATTTTCAATTTTTATGCTCTTAAAGTGCGTTTCAGGCAGAGAGGAGGCCAAAAGTGGATTTTGTGAAATCCACATAGTTTCAAAGATTTTCTTCAGAAAAGTGGCTCAGGATAGTTGATTTCACAGTCTGATGTCATTTTCATGAATATCTGCAACTTTCAGCACTTTACTGGCATTTTCAAAATTTTTATGCTCTTAAAGTGCGTTTCAGGCAGAGAGGAGGCCAAAAGTGGATTTTGTGAAATCCACATAGTTTCAAAGATTTTCTTCAGAAAAGTGGCTCAGGATAGTTGATTTCACAGTCTGATGTCATTTTCATGAATATCTGCAACTTTCAGCACTTTACTGGCATTTTCAATTTTTATGCTCTTAAAGTGCGTTTCAGGCAGAGAGGAGGCCAAAAGTGGATTTTGTGAAATCCACATAGTTTCAAAGATTTTCTTCAGAAAAGTGGCTCAGGATAGTTGATTTCACAGTCTGATGTCATTTTCATGAATATCTGCAACTTTCAGCACTTTACTGGCATTTTCAAATTTTTATGCTCTTAAAGTGCGTTTCAGGCAGAGAGGAGGCCAAAAGTGGATTTTGTGAAATCCACATAGTTTCAAAGATTTTCTTCAGAAAAGTGGCTCAGGATAGTTGATTTCACAGTCTGATGTCATTTTCATGAATATCTGCAACTTTCAGCACTTTACTGGCATTTTCAAAATTTTTATGCTCTTAAAGTGCGTTTCAGGCAGAGAGGAGGCCAAAAGTGGATTTTGTGAAATCCACATAGTTTCAAAGATTTTCTTCAGAAAAGTGGCTCAGGATAGTTGATTTCACAGTCTGATGTCATTTTCATGAATATCTGCAACTTTCAGCACTTTACTGGCATTTTCAAAATTTTTATGCTCTTAAAGTGCGTTTCAGGCAGAGAGGAGGCCAAAAGTGGATTTTGTGAAATCCACATAGTTTCAAAGATTTTCTTCAGAAAAGTGGCTCAGGATAGTTGATTTCACAGTCTGATGTCATTTTCATGAATATCTGCAACTTTCAGCACTTTACTGGCATTTTCAAAATTTTTATGCTCTTAAAGTGCGTTTCAGGCAGAGAGGAGGCCAAAAGTGGATTTTGTGAAATCCACATAGTTTCAAAGATTTTCTTCAGAAAAGTGGCTCAGGATAGTTGATTTCACAGTCTGATGTCATTTTCATGAATATCTGCAACTTTCAGCACTTTACTGGCATTTTCAATTTTTTATGCTCTTAAAGTGCGTTTCAGGCAGAGAGGAGGCCAAAAGTGGATTTTGTGAAATCCACATAGTTTCAAAGATTTTCTTCAGAAAAGTGGCTCAGGATAGTTGATTTCACAGTCTGATGTCATTTTCATGAATATCTGCAACTTTCAGCACTTTACTGGCATTTTCAAAATTTTTATGCTCTTAAAGTGCGTTTCAGGCAGAGAGGAGGCCAAAAGTGGATTTTGTGAAATCCACATAGTTTCAAAGATTTTCTTCAGAAAAGTGGCTCAGGATAGTTGATTTCACAGTCTGATGTCATTTTCATGAATATCTGCAACTTTCAGCACTTTACTGGCATTTTCAAAATTTTTATGCTCTTAAAGTGCGTTTCAGGCAGAGAGGAGGCCAAAAGTGGATTTTGTGAAATCCACATAGTTTCAAAGATTTTCTTCAGAAAAGTGGCTCAGGATAGTTGATTTCACAGTCTGATGTCATTTTCATGAATATCTGCAACTTTCAGCACTTTACTGGCATTTTCAAAATTTTTATGCTCTTAAAGTGCGTTTCAGGCAGAGAGGAGGCCAAAAGTGGATTTTGTGAAATCCACATAGTTTCAAAGATTTTCTTCAGAAAAGTGGCTCAGGATAGTTGATTTCACAGTCTGATGTCATTTTCATGAATATCTGCAACTTTCAGCACTTTACTGGCATTTTCAAAATTTTTATGCTCTTAAAGTGCGTTTCAGGCAGAGAGGAGGCCAAAAGTGGATTTTGTGAAATCCACATAGTTTCAAAGATTTTCTTCAGAAAAGTGGCTCAGGATAGTTGATTTCACAGTCTGATGTCATTTTCATGAATATCTGCAACTTTCAGCACTTTACTGGCATTTTCAATTTTTTATGCTCTTAAAGTGCGTTTCAGGCAGAGAGGAGGCCAAAAGTGGATTTTGTGAAATCCACATAGTTTCAAAGATTTTCTTCAGAAAAGTGGCTCAGGATAGTTGATTTCACAGTCTGATGTCATTTTCATGAATATCTGCAACTTTCAGCACTTTACTGGCATTTTCAAAATTTTTATGCTCTTAAAGTGCGTTTCAGGCAGAGAGGAGGCCAAAAGTGGATTTGTGAAATCCACATAGTTTCAAAGATTTTCTTCAGAAAAGTGGCTCAGGATAGTTGATTTCACAGTCTGATGTCATTTTCATGAATATCTGCAACTTTCAGCACTTTACTGGCATTTTCAAAATTTTTATGCTCTTAAAGTGCGTTTCAGGCAGAGAGGAGGCCAAAAGTGGATTTTGTGAAATCCACATAGTTTCAAAGATTTTCTTCAGAAAAGTGGCTCAGGATAGTTGATTTCACAGTCTGATGTCATTTTCATGAATATCTGCAACTTTCAGCACTTTACTGGCATTTTCAAAATTTTATGCTCTTTTGGCCTCCTCTCTGCCTGAAACGCACTTTAAGAGCATAAAAATTTTGAAAATGCCAGTAAAGTGCTGAAAGTTGCAGATATTCATGAAAATGACATCAGACTGTGAAATCAACTATCCTGAGCCACTTTTCTGAAGAAAATCTTTGAAACTATGTGGATTTCACAAAATCCACTTTTGGCCTCCTCTCTGCCTGAAACGCACTTTAAGAGCATAAAAATTGAAAATGCCAGTAAAGTGCTGAAAGTTGCAGATATTCATGAAAATGACATCAGACTGTGAAATCAACTATCCTGAGCCACTTTTCTGAAGAAAATCTTTGAAACTATGTGGATTTCACAAAATCCACTTTTGGCCTCCTCTCTGCCTGAAACGCACTTTAAGAGCATAAAAAATTGAAAATGCCAGTAAAGTGCTGAAAGTTGCAGATATTCATGAAAATGACATCAGACTGTGAAATCAACTATCCTGAGCCACTTTTCTGAAGAAAATCTTTGAAACTATGTGGATTTCACAAAATCCACTTTTGGCCTCCTCTCTGCCTGAAACGCACTTTAAGAGCATAAAAATTGAAAATGCCAGTAAAGTGCTGAAAGTTGCAGATATTCATGAAAATGACATCAGACTGTGAAATCAACTATCCTGAGCCACTTTTCTGAAGAAAATCTTTGAAACTATGTGGATTTCACAAAATCCACTTTTGGCCTCCTCTCTGCCTGAAACGCACTTTAAGAGCATAAAAATTTTGAAAATGCCAGTAAAGTGCTGAAAGTTGCAGATATTCATGAAAATGACATCAGACTGTGAAATCAACTATCCTGAGCCACTTTTCTGAAGAAAATCTTTGAAACTATGTGGATTTCACAAAATCCACTTTTGGCCTCCTCTCTGCCTGAAACGCACTTTAAGAGCATAAAAAATTGAAAATGCCAGTAAAGTGCTGAAAGTTGCAGATATTCATGAAAATGACATCAGACTGTGAAATCAACTATCCTGAGCCACTTTTCTGAAGAAAATCTTTGAAACTATGTGGATTTCACAAAATCCACTTTTGGCCTCCTCTCTGCCTGAAACGCACTTTAAGAGCATAAAAATTGAAAATGCCAGTAAAGTGCTGAAAGTTGCAGATATTCATGAAAATGACATCAGACTGTGAAATCAACTATCCTGAGCCACTTTTCTGAAGAAAATCTTTGAAACTATGTGGATTTCACAAAATCCACTTTTGGCCTCCTCTCTGCCTGAAACGCACTTTAAGAGCATAAAAAATTGAAAATGCCAGTAAAGTGCTGAAAGTTGCAGATATTCATGAAAATGACATCAGACTGTGAAATCAACTATCCTGAGCCACTTTTCTGAAGAAAATCTTTGAAACTATGTGGATTTCACAAAATCCACTTTTGGCCTCCTCTCTGCCTGAAACGCACTTTAAGAGCATAAAAATTGAAAATGCCAGTAAAGTGCTGAAAGTTGCAGATATTCATGAAAATGACATCAGACTGTGAAATCAACTATCCTGAGCCACTTTTCTGAAGAAAATCTTTGAAACTATGTGGATTTCACAAAATCCACTTTTGGCCTCCTCTCTGCCTGAAACGCACTTTAAGAGCATAAAAAATTGAAAATGCCAGTAAAGTGCTGAAAGTTGCAGATATTCATGAAAATGACATCAGACTGTGAAATCAACTATCCTGAGCCACTTTTCTGAAGAAAATCTTTGAAACTATGTGGATTTCACAAAATCCACTTTTGGCCTCCTCTCTGCCTGAAACGCACTTTAAGAGCATAAAAAATTGAAAATGCCAGTAAAGTGCTGAAAGTTGCAGATATTCATGAAAATGACATCAGACTGTGAAATCAACTATCCTGAGCCACTTTTCTGAAGAAAATCTTTGAAACTATGTGGATTTCACAAAATCCACTTTTGGCCTCCTCTCTGCCTGAAACGCACTTTAAGAGCATAAAAAATTGAAAATGCCAGTAAAGTGCTGAAAGTTGCAGATATTCATGAAAATGACATCAGACTGTGAAATCAACTATCCTGAGCCACTTTTCTGAAGAAAATCTTTGAAACTATGTGGATTTCACAAAATCCACTTTTGGCCTCCTCTCTGCCTGAAACGCACTTTAAGAGCATAAAAAATTGAAAATGCCAGTAAAGTGCTGAAAGTTGCAGATATTCATGAAAATGACATCAGACTGTGAAATCAACTATCCTGAGCCACTTTTCTGAAGAAAATCTTTGAAACTATGTGGATTTCACAAAATCCACTTTTGGCCTCCTCTCTGCCTGAAACGCACTTTAAGAGCATAAAAAATTGAAAATGCCAGTAAAGTGCTGAAAGTTGCAGATATTCATGAAAATGACATCAGACTGTGAAATCAACTATCCTGAGCCACTTTTCTGAAGAAAATCTTTGAAACTATGTGGATTTCACAAAATCCACTTTTGGCCTCCTCTCTGCCTGAAACGCACTTTAAGAGCATAAAAATTTTGAAAATGCCAGTAAAGTGCTGAAAGTTGCAGATATTCATGAAAATGACATCAGACTGTGAAATCAACTATCCTGAGCCACTTTTCTGAAGAAAATCTTTGAAACTATGTGGATTTCACAAAATCCACTTTTGGCCTCCTCTCTGCCTGAAACGCACTTTAAGAGCATAAAAAATTGAAAATGCCAGTAAAGTGCTGAAAGTTGCAGATATTCATGAAAATGACATCAGACTGTGAAATCAACTATCCTGAGCCACTTTTCTGAAGAAAATCTTTGAAACTATGTGGATTTCACAAAATCCACTTTTGGCCTCCTCTCTGCCTGAAACGCACTTTAAGAGCATAAAAAATTGAAAATGCCAGTAAAGTGCTGAAAGTTGCAGATATTCATGAAAATGACATCAGACTGTGAAATCAACTATCCTGAGCCACTTTTCTGAAGAAAATCTTTGAAACTATGTGGATTTCACAAAATCCACTTTTGGCCTCCTCTCTGCCTGAAACGCACTTTAAGAGCATAAAAATTTTGAAAATGCCAGTAAAGTGCTGAAAGTTGCAGATATTCATGAAAATGACATCAGACTGTGAAATCAACTATCCTGAGCCACTTTTCTGAAGAAAATCTTTGAAACTATGTGGATTTCACAAAATCCACTTTTGGCCTCCTCTCTGCCTGAAACGCACTTTAAGAGCATAAAAAATTGAAAATGCCAGTAAAGTGCTGAAAGTTGCAGATATTCATGAAAATGACATCAGACTGTGAAATCAACTATCCTGAGCCACTTTTCTGAAGAAAATCTTTGAAACTATGTGGATTTCACAAAATCCACTTTTGGCCTCCTCTCTGCCTGAAACGCACTTTAAGAGCATAAAAAATTGAAAATGCCAGTAAAGTGCTGAAAGTTGCAGATATTCATGAAAATGACATCAGACTGTGAAATCAACTATCCTGAGCCACTTTTCTGAAGAAAATCTTTGAAACTATGTGGATTTCACAAAATCCACTTTTGGCCTCCTCTCTGCCTGAAACGCACTTTAAGAGCATAAAAATTGAAAATGCCAGTAAAGTGCTGAAAGTTGCAGATATTCATGAAAATGACATCAGACTGTGAAATCAACTATCCTGAGCCACTTTTCTGAAGAAAATCTTTGAAACTATGTGGATTTCACAAAATCCACTTTTGGCCTCCTCTCTGCCTGAAACGCACTTTAAGAGCATAAAAAATTGAAAATGCCAGTAAAGTGCTGAAAGTTGCAGATATTCATGAAAATGACATCAGACTGTGAAATCAACTATCCTGAGCCACTTTTCTGAAGAAAATCTTTGAAACTATGTGGATTTCACAAAATCCACTTTTGGCCTCCTCTCTGCCTGAAACGCACTTTAAGAGCATAAAAAATTGAAAATGCCAGTAAAGTGCTGAAAGTTGCAGATATTCATGAAAATGACATCAGACTGTGAAATCAACTATCCTGAGCCACTTTTCTGAAGAAAATCTTTGAAACTATGTGGATTTCACAAAATCCACTTTTGGCCTCCTCTCTGCCTGAAACGCACTTTAAGAGCATAAAAATTGAAAATGCCAGTAAAGTGCTGAAAGTTGCAGATATTCATGAAAATGACATCAGACTGTGAAATCAACTATCCTGAGCCACTTTTCTGAAGAAAATCTTTGAAACTATGTGGATTTCACAAAATCCACTTTTGGCCTCCTCTCTGCCTGAAACGCACTTTAAGAGCATAAAAAATTGAAAATGCCAGTAAAGTGCTGAAAGTTGCAGATATTCATGAAAATGACATCAGACTGTGAAATCAACTATCCTGAGCCACTTTTCTGAAGAAAATCTTTGAAACTATGTGGATTTCACAAAATCCACTTTTGGCCTCCTCTCTGCCTGAAACGCACTTTAAGAGCATAAAAAATTGAAAATGCCAGTAAAGTGCTGAAAGTTGCAGATATTCATGAAAATGACATCAGACTGTGAAATCAACTATCCTGAGCCACTTTTCTGAAGAAAATCTTTGAAACTATGTGGATTTCACAAAATCCACTTTTGGCCTCCTCTCTGCCTGAAACGCACTTTAAGAGCATAAAAATTGAAAATGCCAGTAAAGTGCTGAAAGTTGCAGATATTCATGAAAATGACATCAGACTGTGAAATCAACTATCCTGAGCCACTTTTCTGAAGAAAATCTTTGAAACTATGTGGATTTCACAAAATCCACTTTTGGCCTCCTCTCTGCCTGAAACGCACTTTAAGAGCATAAAAAATTGAAAATGCCAGTAAAGTGCTGAAAGTTGCAGATATTCATGAAAATGACATCAGACTGTGAAATCAACTATCCTGAGCCACTTTTCTGAAGAAAATCTTTGAAACTATGTGGATTTCACAAAATCCACTTTTGGCCTCCTCTCTGCCTGAAACGCACTTTAAGAGCATAAAAAATTGAAAATGCCAGTAAAGTGCTGAAAGTTGCAGATATTCATGAAAATGACATCAGACTGTGAAATCAACTATCCTGAGCCACTTTTCTGAAGAAAATCTTTGAAACTATGTGGATTTCACAAAATCCACTTTTGGCCTCCTCTCTGCCTGAAACGCACTTTAAGAGCATAAAAAATTGAAAATGCCAGTAAAGTGCTGAAAGTTGCAGATATTCATGAAAATGACATCAGACTGTGAAATCAACTATCCTGAGCCACTTTTCTGAAGAAAATCTTTGAAACTATGTGGATTTCACAAAATCCACTTTTGGCCTCCTCTCTGCCTGAAACGCACTTTAAGAGCATAAAAAATTGAAAATGCCAGTAAAGTGCTGAAAGTTGCAGATATTCATGAAAATGACATCAGACTGTGAAATCAACTATCCTGAGCCACTTTTCTGAAGAAAATCTTTGAAACTATGTGGATTTCACAAAATCCACTTTTGGCCTCCTCTCTGCCTGAAACGCACTTTAAGAGCATAAAAATTGAAAATGCCAGTAAAGTGCTGAAAGTTGCAGATATTCATGAAAATGACATCAGACTGTGAAATCAACTATCCTGAGCCACTTTTCTGAAGAAAATCTTTGAAACTATGTGGATTTCACAAAATCCACTTTTGGCCTCCTCTCTGCCTGAAACGCACTTTAAGAGCATAAAAATTGAAAATGCCAGTAAAGTGCTGAAAGTTGCAGATATTCATGAAAATGACATCAGACTGTGAAATCAACTATCCTGAGCCACTTTTCTGAAGAAAATCTTTGAAACTATGTGGATTTCACAAAATCCACTTTTGGCCTCCTCTCTGCCTGAAACGCACTTTAAGAGCATAAAAAATTGAAAATGCCAGTAAAGTGCTGAAAGTTGCAGATATTCATGAAAATGACATCAGACTGTGAAATCAACTATCCTGAGCCACTTTTCTGAAGAAAATCTTTGAAACTATGTGGATTTCACAAAATCCACTTTTGGCCTCCTCTCTGCCTGAAACGCACTTTAAGAGCATAAAAATTTGAAAATGCCAGTAAAGTGCTGAAAGTTGCAGATATTCATGAAAATGACATCAGACTGTGAAATCAACTATCCTGAGCCACTTTTCTGAAGAAAATCTTTGAAACTATGTGGATTTCACAAAATCCACTTTTGGCCTCCTCTCTGCCTGAAACGCACTTTAAGAGCATAAAAAATTGAAAATGCCAGTAAAGTGCTGAAAGTTGCAGATATTCATGAAAATGACATCAGACTGTGAAATCAACTATCCTGAGCCACTTTTCTGAAGAAAATCTTTGAAACTATGTGGATTTCACAAAATCCACTTTTGGCCTCCTCTCTGCCTGAAACGCACTTTAAGAGCATAAAAAATTGAAAATGCCAGTAAAGTGCTGAAAGTTGCAGATATTCATGAAAATGACATCAGACTGTGAAATCAACTATCCTGAGCCACTTTTCTGAAGAAAATCTTTGAAACTATGTGGATTTCACAAAATCCACTTTTGGCCTCCTCTCTGCCTGAAACGCACTTTAAGAGCATAAAAAATTGAAAATGCCAGTAAAGTGCTGAAAGTTGCAGATATTCATGAAAATGACATCAGACTGTGAAATCAACTATCCTGAGCCACTTTTCTGAAGAAAATCTTTGAAACTATGTGGATTTCACAAAATCCACTTTTGGCCTCCTCTCTGCCTGAAACGCACTTTAAGAGCATAAAAAATTGAAAATGCCAGTAAAGTGCTGAAAGTTGCAGATATTCATGAAAATGACATCAGACTGTGAAATCAACTATCCTGAGCCACTTTTCTGAAGAAAATCTTTGAAACTATGTGGATTTCACAAAATCCACTTTTGGCCTCCTCTCTGCCTGAAACGCACTTTAAGAGCATAAAAAATTGAAAATGCCAGTAAAGTGCTGAAAGTTGCAGATATTCATGAAAATGACATCAGACTGTGAAATCAACTATCCTGAGCCACTTTTCTGAAGAAAATCTTTGAAACTATGTGGATTTCACAAAATCCACTTTTGGCCTCCTCTCTGCCTGAAACGCACTTTAAGAGCATAAAAATTGAAAATGCCAGTAAAGTGCTGAAAGTTGCAGATATTCATGAAAATGACATCAGACTGTGAAATCAACTATCCTGAGCCACTTTTCTGAAGAAAATCTTTGAAACTATGTGGATTTCACAAAATCCACTTTTGGCCTCCTCTCTGCCTGAAACGCACTTTAAGAGCATAAAAAATTGAAAATGCCAGTAAAGTGCTGAAAGTTGCAGATATTCATGAAAATGACATCAGACTGTGAAATCAACTATCCTGAGCCACTTTTCTGAAGAAAATCTTTGAAACTATGTGGATTTCACAAAATCCACTTTTGGCCTCCTCTCTGCCTGAAACGCACTTTAAGAGCATAAAAAATTGAAAATGCCAGTAAAGTGCTGAAAGTTGCAGATATTCATGAAAATGACATCAGACTGTGAAATCAACTATCCTGAGCCACTTTTCTGAAGAAAATCTTTGAAACTATGTGGATTTCACAAAATCCACTTTTGGCCTCCTCTCTGCCTGAAACGCACTTTAAGAGCATAAAAAATTGAAAATGCCAGTAAAGTGCTGAAAGTTGCAGATATTCATGAAAATGACATCAGACTGTGAAATCAACTATCCTGAGCCACTTTTCTGAAGAAAATCTTTGAAACTATGTGGATTTCACAAAATCCACTTTTGGCCTCCTCTCTGCCTGAAACGCACTTTAAGAGCATAAAAAATTGAAAATGCCAGTAAAGTGCTGAAAGTTGCAGATATTCATGAAAATGACATCAGACTGTGAAATCAACTATCCTGAGCCACTTTTCTGAAGAAAATCTTTGAAACTATGTGGATTTCACAAAATCCACTTTTGGCCTCCTCTCTGCCTGAAACGCACTTTAAGAGCATAAAAATTTGAAAATGCCAGTAAAGTGCTGAAAGTTGCAGATATTCATGAAAATGACATCAGACTGTGAAATCAACTATCCTGAGCCACTTTTCTGAAGAAAATCTTTGAAACTATGTGGATTTCACAAAATCCACTTTTGGCCTCCTCTCTGCCTGAAACGCACTTTAAGAGCATAAAAAATTGAAAATGCCAGTAAAGTGCTGAAAGTTGCAGATATTCATGAAAATGACATCAGACTGTGAAATCAACTATCCTGAGCCACTTTTCTGAAGAAAATCTTTGAAACTATGTGGATTTCACAAAATCCACTTTTGGCCTCCTCTCTGCCTGAAACGCACTTTAAGAGCATAAAAATTGAAAATGCCAGTAAAGTGCTGAAAGTTGCAGATATTCATGAAAATGACATCAGACTGTGAAATCAACTATCCTGAGCCACTTTTCTGAAGAAAATCTTTGAAACTATGTGGATTTCACAAAATCCACTTTTGGCCTCCTCTCTGCCTGAAACGCACTTTAAGAGCATAAAAAATTGAAAATGCCAGTAAAGTGCTGAAAGTTGCAGATATTCATGAAAATGACATCAGACTGTGAAATCAACTATCCTGAGCCACTTTTCTGAAGAAAATCTTTGAAACTATGTGGATTTCACAAAATCCACTTTTGGCCTCCTCTCTGCCTGAAACGCACTTTAAGAGCATAAAAAATTGAAAATGCCAGTAAAGTGCTGAAAGTTGCAGATATTCATGAAAATGACATCAGACTGTGAAATCAACTATCCTGAGCCACTTTTCTGAAGAAAATCTTTGAAACTATGTGGATTTCACAAAATCCACTTTTGGCCTCCTCTCTGCCTGAAACGCACTTTAAGAGCATAAAAAATTGAAAATGCCAGTAAAGTGCTGAAAGTTGCAGATATTCATGAAAATGACATCAGACTGTGAAATCAACTATCCTGAGCCACTTTTCTGAAGAAAATCTTTGAAACTATGTGGATTTCACAAAATCCACTTTTGGCCTCCTCTCTGCCTGAAACGCACTTTAAGAGCATAAAAAATTGAAAATGCCAGTAAAGTGCTGAAAGTTGCAGATATTCATGAAAATGACATCAGACTGTGAAATCAACTATCCTGAGCCACTTTTCTGAAGAAAATCTTTGAAACTATGTGGATTTCACAAAATCCACTTTTGGCCTCCTCTCTGCCTGAAACGCACTTTAAGAGCATAAAAAATTGAAAATGCCAGTAAAGTGCTGAAAGTTGCAGATATTCATGAAAATGACATCAGACTGTGAAATCAACTATCCTGAGCCACTTTTCTGAAGAAAATCTTTGAAACTATGTGGATTTCACAAAATCCACTTTTGGCCTCCTCTCTGCCTGAAACGCACTTTAAGAGCATAAAAAATTGAAAATGCCAGTAAAGTGCTGAAAGTTGCAGATATTCATGAAAATGACATCAGACTGTGAAATCAACTATCCTGAGCCACTTTTCTGAAGAAAATCTTTGAAACTATGTGGATTTCACAAAATCCACTTTTGGCCTCCTCTCTGCCTGAAACGCACTTTAAGAGCATAAAAATTTTGAAAATGCCAGTAAAGTGCTGAAAGTTGCAGATATTCATGAAAATGACATCAGACTGTGAAATCAACTATCCTGAGCCACTTTTCTGAAGAAAATCTTTGAAACTATGTGGATTTCACAAAATCCACTTTTGGCCTCCTCTCTGCCTGAAACGCACTTTAAGAGCATAAAAAATTGAAAATGCCAGTAAAGTGCTGAAAGTTGCAGATATTCATGAAAATGACATCAGACTGTGAAATCAACTATCCTGAGCCACTTTTCTGAAGAAAATCTTTGAAACTATGTGGATTTCACAAAATCCACTTTTGGCCTCCTCTCTGCCTGAAACGCACTTTAAGAGCATAAAAAATTGAAAATGCCAGTAAAGTGCTGAAAGTTGCAGATATTCATGAAAATGACATCAGACTGTGAAATCAACTATCCTGAGCCACTTTTCTGAAGAAAATCTTTGAAACTATGTGGATTTCACAAAATCCACTTTTGGCCTCCTCTCTGCCTGAAACGCACTTTAAGAGCATAAAAATTTTGAAAATGCCAGTAAAGTGCTGAAAGTTGCAGATATTCATGAAAATGACATCAGACTGTGAAATCAACTATCCTGAGCCACTTTTCTGAAGAAAATCTTTGAAACTATGTGGATTTCACAAAATCCACTTTTGGCCTCCTCTCTGCCTGAAACGCACTTTAAGAGCATAAAAATTTTGAAAATGCCAGTAAAGTGCTGAAAGTTGCAGATATTCATGAAAATGACATCAGACTGTGAAATCAACTATCCTGAGCCACTTTTCTGAAGAAAATCTTTGAAACTATGTGGATTTCACAAAATCCACTTTTGGCCTCCTCTCTGCCTGAAACGCACTTTAAGAGCATAAAAAATTGAAAATGCCAGTAAAGTGCTGAAAGTTGCAGATATTCATGAAAATGACATCAGACTGTGAAATCAACTATCCTGAGCCACTTTTCTGAAGAAAATCTTTGAAACTATGTGGATTTCACAAAATCCACTTTTGGCCTCCTCTCTGCCTGAAACGCACTTTAAGAGCATAAAAAATTGAAAATGCCAGTAAAGTGCTGAAAGTTGCAGATATTCATGAAAATGACATCAGACTGTGAAATCAACTATCCTGAGCCACTTTTCTGAAGAAAATCTTTGAAACTATGTGGATTTCACAAAATCCACTTTTGGCCTCCTCTCTGCCTGAAACGCACTTTAAGAGCATAAAAAATTGAAAATGCCAGTAAAGTGCTGAAAGTTGCAGATATTCATGAAAATGACATCAGACTGTGAAATCAACTATCCTGAGCCACTTTTCTGAAGAAAATCTTTGAAACTATGTGGATTTCACAAAATCCACTTTTGGCCTCCTCTCTGCCTGAAACGCACTTTAAGAGCATAAAAAATTGAAAATGCCAGTAAAGTGCTGAAAGTTGCAGATATTCATGAAAATGACATCAGACTGTGAAATCAACTATCCTGAGCCACTTTTCTGAAGAAAATCTTTGAAACTATGTGGATTTCACAAAATCCACTTTTGGCCTCCTCTCTGCCTGAAACGCACTTTAAGAGCATAAAAATTGAAAATGCCAGTAAAGTGCTGAAAGTTGCAGATATTCATGAAAATGACATCAGACTGTGAAATCAACTATCCTGAGCCACTTTTCTGAAGAAAATCTTTGAAACTATGTGGATTTCACAAAATCCACTTTTGGCCTCCTCTCTGCCTGAAACGCACTTTAAGAGCATAAAAATTGAAAATGCCAGTAAAGTGCTGAAAGTTGCAGATATTCATGAAAATGACATCAGACTGTGAAATCAACTATCCTGAGCCACTTTTCTGAAGAAAATCTTTGAAACTATGTGGATTTCACAAAATCCACTTTTGGCCTCCTCTCTGCCTGAAACGCACTTTAAGAGCATAAAAAATTGAAAATGCCAGTAAAGTGCTGAAAGTTGCAGATATTCATGAAAATGACATCAGACTGTGAAATCAACTATCCTGAGCCACTTTTCTGAAGAAAATCTTTGAAACTATGTGGATTTCACAAAATCCACTTTTGGCCTCCTCTCTGCCTGAAACGCACTTTAAGAGCATAAAAATTTGAAAATGCCAGTAAAGTGCTGAAAGTTGCAGATATTCATGAAAATGACATCAGACTGTGAAATCAACTATCCTGAGCCACTTTTCTGAAGAAAATCTTTGAAACTATGTGGATTTCACAAAATCCACTTTTGGCCTCCTCTCTGCCTGAAACGCACTTTAAGAGCATAAAAAATTGAAAATGCCAGTAAAGTGCTGAAAGTTGCAGATATTCATGAAAATGACATCAGACTGTGAAATCAACTATCCTGAGCCACTTTTCTGAAGAAAATCTTTGAAACTATGTGGATTTCACAAAATCCACTTTTGGCCTCCTCTCTGCCTGAAACGCACTTTAAGAGCATAAAAAATTGAAAATGCCAGTAAAGTGCTGAAAGTTGCAGATATTCATGAAAATGACATCAGACTGTGAAATCAACTATCCTGAGCCACTTTTCTGAAGAAAATCTTTGAAACTATGTGGATTTCACAAAATCCACTTTTGGCCTCCTCTCTGCCTGAAACGCACTTTAAGAGCATAAAAAATTGAAAATGCCAGTAAAGTGCTGAAAGTTGCAGATATTCATGAAAATGACATCAGACTGTGAAATCAACTATCCTGAGCCACTTTTCTGAAGAAAATCTTTGAAACTATGTGGATTTCACAAAATCCACTTTTGGCCTCCTCTCTGCCTGAAACGCACTTTAAGAGCATAAAAAATTGAAAATGCCAGTAAAGTGCTGAAAGTTGCAGATATTCATGAAAATGACATCAGACTGTGAAATCAACTATCCTGAGCCACTTTTCTGAAGAAAATCTTTGAAACTATGTGGATTTCACAAAATCCACTTTTGGCCTCCTCTCTGCCTGAAACGCACTTTAAGAGCATAAAAATTGAAAATGCCAGTAAAGTGCTGAAAGTTGCAGATATTCATGAAAATGACATCAGACTGTGAAATCAACTATCCTGAGCCACTTTTCTGAAGAAAATCTTTGAAACTATGTGGATTTCACAAAATCCACTTTTGGCCTCCTCTCTGCCTGAAACGCACTTTAAGAGCATAAAAATTGAAAATGCCAGTAAAGTGCTGAAAGTTGCAGATATTCATGAAAATGACATCAGACTGTGAAATCAACTATCCTGAGCCACTTTTCTGAAGAAAATCTTTGAAACTATGTGGATTTCACAAAATCCACTTTTGGCCTCCTCTCTGCCTGAAACGCACTTTAAGAGCATAAAAAATTGAAAATGCCAGTAAAGTGCTGAAAGTTGCAGATATTCATGAAAATGACATCAGACTGTGAAATCAACTATCCTGAGCCACTTTTCTGAAGAAAATCTTTGAAACTATGTGGATTTCACAAAATCCACTTTTGGCCTCCTCTCTGCCTGAAACGCACTTTAAGAGCATAAAAAATTGAAAATGCCAGTAAAGTGCTGAAAGTTGCAGATATTCATGAAAATGACATCAGACTGTGAAATCAACTATCCTGAGCCACTTTTCTGAAGAAAATCTTTGAAACTATGTGGATTTCACAAAATCCACTTTTGGCCTCCTCTCTGCCTGAAACGCACTTTAAGAGCATAAAAATTTTGAAAATGCCAGTAAAGTGCTGAAAGTTGCAGATATTCATGAAAATGACATCAGACTGTGAAATCAACTATCCTGAGCCACTTTTCTGAAGAAAATCTTTGAAACTATGTGGATTTCACAAAATCCACTTTTGGCCTCCTCTCTGCCTGAAACGCACTTTAAGAGCATAAAAAATTGAAAATGCCAGTAAAGTGCTGAAAGTTGCAGATATTCATGAAAATGACATCAGACTGTGAAATCAACTATCCTGAGCCACTTTTCTGAAGAAAATCTTTGAAACTATGTGGATTTCACAAAATCCACTTTTGGCCTCCTCTCTGCCTGAAACGCACTTTAAGAGCATAAAAAATTGAAAATGCCAGTAAAGTGCTGAAAGTTGCAGATATTCATGAAAATGACATCAGACTGTGAAATCAACTATCCTGAGCCACTTTTCTGAAGAAAATCTTTGAAACTATGTGGATTTCACAAAATCCACTTTTGGCCTCCTCTCTGCCTGAAACGCACTTTAAGAGCATAAAAATTGAAAATGCCAGTAAAGTGCTGAAAGTTGCAGATATTCATGAAAATGACATCAGACTGTGAAATCAACTATCCTGAGCCACTTTTCTGAAGAAAATCTTTGAAACTATGTGGATTTCACAAAATCCACTTTTGGCCTCCTCTCTGCCTGAAACGCACTTTAAGAGCATAAAAAATTGAAAATGCCAGTAAAGTGCTGAAAGTTGCAGATATTCATGAAAATGACATCAGACTGTGAAATCAACTATCCTGAGCCACTTTTCTGAAGAAAATCTTTGAAACTATGTGGATTTCACAAAATCCACTTTTGGCCTCCTCTCTGCCTGAAACGCACTTTAAGAGCATAAAAATTGAAAATGCCAGTAAAGTGCTGAAAGTTGCAGATATTCATGAAAATGACATCAGACTGTGAAATCAACTATCCTGAGCCACTTTTCTGAAGAAAATCTTTGAAACTATGTGGATTTCACAAAATCCACTTTTGGCCTCCTCTCTGCCTGAAACGCACTTTAAGAGCATAAAAATTGAAAATGCCAGTAAAGTGCTGAAAGTTGCAGATATTCATGAAAATGACATCAGACTGTGAAATCAACTATCCTGAGCCACTTTTCTGAAGAAAATCTTTGAAACTATGTGGATTTCACAAAATCCACTTTTGGCCTCCTCTCTGCCTGAAACGCACTTTAAGAGCATAAAAATTGAAAATGCCAGTAAAGTGCTGAAAGTTGCAGATATTCATGAAAATGACATCAGACTGTGAAATCAACTATCCTGAGCCACTTTTCTGAAGAAAATCTTTGAAACTATGTGGATTTCACAAAATCCACTTTTGGCCTCCTCTCTGCCTGAAACGCACTTTAAGAGCATAAAAAATTGAAAATGCCAGTAAAGTGCTGAAAGTTGCAGATATTCATGAAAATGACATCAGACTGTGAAATCAACTATCCTGAGCCACTTTTCTGAAGAAAATCTTTGAAACTATGTGGATTTCACAAAATCCACTTTTGGCCTCCTCTCTGCCTGAAACGCACTTTAAGAGCATAAAAAATTGAAAATGCCAGTAAAGTGCTGAAAGTTGCAGATATTCATGAAAATGACATCAGACTGTGAAATCAACTATCCTGAGCCACTTTTCTGAAGAAAATCTTTGAAACTATGTGGATTTCACAAAATCCACTTTTGGCCTCCTCTCTGCCTGAAACGCACTTTAAGAGCATAAAAAATTGAAAATGCCAGTAAAGTGCTGAAAGTTGCAGATATTCATGAAAATGACATCAGACTGTGAAATCAACTATCCTGAGCCACTTTTCTGAAGAAAATCTTTGAAACTATGTGGATTTCACAAAATCCACTTTTGGCCTCCTCTCTGCCTGAAACGCACTTTAAGAGCATAAAAATTGAAAATGCCAGTAAAGTGCTGAAAGTTGCAGATATTCATGAAAATGACATCAGACTGTGAAATCAACTATCCTGAGCCACTTTTCTGAAGAAAATCTTTGAAACTATGTGGATTTCACAAAATCCACTTTTGGCCTCCTCTCTGCCTGAAACGCACTTTAAGAGCATAAAAATTGAAAATGCCAGTAAAGTGCTGAAAGTTGCAGATATTCATGAAAATGACATCAGACTGTGAAATCAACTATCCTGAGCCACTTTTCTGAAGAAAATCTTTGAAACTATGTGGATTTCACAAAATCCACTTTTGGCCTCCTCTCTGCCTGAAACGCACTTTAAGAGCATAAAAAATTGAAAATGCCAGTAAAGTGCTGAAAGTTGCAGATATTCATGAAAATGACATCAGACTGTGAAATCAACTATCCTGAGCCACTTTTCTGAAGAAAATCTTTGAAACTATGTGGATTTCACAAAATCCACTTTTGGCCTCCTCTCTGCCTGAAACGCACTTTAAGAGCATAAAAATTGAAAATGCCAGTAAAGTGCTGAAAGTTGCAGATATTCATGAAAATGACATCAGACTGTGAAATCAACTATCCTGAGCCACTTTTCTGAAGAAAATCTTTGAAACTATGTGGATTTCACAAAATCCACTTTTGGCCTCCTCTCTGCCTGAAACGCACTTTAAGAGCATAAAAAATTGAAAATGCCAGTAAAGTGCTGAAAGTTGCAGATATTCATGAAAATGACATCAGACTGTGAAATCAACTATCCTGAGCCACTTTTCTGAAGAAAATCTTTGAAACTATGTGGATTTCACAAAATCCACTTTTGGCCTCCTCTCTGCCTGAAACGCACTTTAAGAGCATAAAAAATTGAAAATGCCAGTAAAGTGCTGAAAGTTGCAGATATTCATGAAAATGACATCAGACTGTGAAATCAACTATCCTGAGCCACTTTTCTGAAGAAAATCTTTGAAACTATGTGGATTTCACAAAATCCACTTTTGGCCTCCTCTCTGCCTGAAACGCACTTTAAGAGCATAAAAATTGAAAATGCCAGTAAAGTGCTGAAAGTTGCAGATATTCATGAAAATGACATCAGACTGTGAAATCAACTATCCTGAGCCACTTTTCTGAAGAAAATCTTTGAAACTATGTGGATTTCACAAAATCCACTTTTGGCCTCCTCTCTGCCTGAAACGCACTTTAAGAGCATAAAAATTTGAAAATGCCAGTAAAGTGCTGAAAGTTGCAGATATTCATGAAAATGACATCAGACTGTGAAATCAACTATCCTGAGCCACTTTTCTGAAGAAAATCTTTGAAACTATGTGGATTTCACAAAATCCACTTTTGGCCTCCTCTCTGCCTGAAACGCACTTTAAGAGCATAAAAAATTGAAAATGCCAGTAAAGTGCTGAAAGTTGCAGATATTCATGAAAATGACATCAGACTGTGAAATCAACTATCCTGAGCCACTTTTCTGAAGAAAATCTTTGAAACTATGTGGATTTCACAAAATCCACTTTTGGCCTCCTCTCTGCCTGAAACGCACTTTAAGAGCATAAAAATTTTGAAAATGCCAGTAAAGTGCTGAAAGTTGCAGATATTCATGAAAATGACATCAGACTGTGAAATCAACTATCCTGAGCCACTTTTCTGAAGAAAATCTTTGAAACTATGTGGATTTCACAAAATCCACTTTTGGCCTCCTCTCTGCCTGAAACGCACTTTAAGAGCATAAAAAATTGAAAATGCCAGTAAAGTGCTGAAAGTTGCAGATATTCATGAAAATGACATCAGACTGTGAAATCAACTATCCTGAGCCACTTTTCTGAAGAAAATCTTTGAAACTATGTGGATTTCACAAAATCCACTTTTGGCCTCCTCTCTGCCTGAAACGCACTTTAAGAGCATAAAAAATTGAAAATGCCAGTAAAGTGCTGAAAGTTGCAGATATTCATGAAAATGACATCAGACTGTGAAATCAACTATCCTGAGCCACTTTTCTGAAGAAAATCTTTGAAACTATGTGGATTTCACAAAATCCACTTTTGGCCTCCTCTCTGCCTGAAACGCACTTTAAGAGCATAAAAAATTGAAAATGCCAGTAAAGTGCTGAAAGTTGCAGATATTCATGAAAATGACATCAGACTGTGAAATCAACTATCCTGAGCCACTTTTCTGAAGAAAATCTTTGAAACTATGTGGATTTCACAAAATCCACTTTTGGCCTCCTCTCTGCCTGAAACGCACTTTAAGAGCATAAAAATTGAAAATGCCAGTAAAGTGCTGAAAGTTGCAGATATTCATGAAAATGACATCAGACTGTGAAATCAACTATCCTGAGCCACTTTTCTGAAGAAAATCTTTGAAACTATGTGGATTTCACAAAATCCACTTTTGGCCTCCTCTCTGCCTGAAACGCACTTTAAGAGCATAAAAAATTGAAAATGCCAGTAAAGTGCTGAAAGTTGCAGATATTCATGAAAATGACATCAGACTGTGAAATCAACTATCCTGAGCCACTTTTCTGAAGAAAATCTTTGAAACTATGTGGATTTCACAAAATCCACTTTTGGCCTCCTCTCTGCCTGAAACGCACTTTAAGAGCATAAAAAATTGAAAATGCCAGTAAAGTGCTGAAAGTTGCAGATATTCATGAAAATG
Organism: Ophthalmolycus amberensis; assembly: GCA_024529925.1. Classification (NCBI taxonomy): domain Eukaryota; kingdom Metazoa; phylum Chordata; class Actinopteri; order Perciformes; family Zoarcidae; genus Ophthalmolycus; species Ophthalmolycus amberensis. Next base: position 2,789 of record JAFEUB010000055.1, on the reverse strand, counting down.
ACATCAGACTGTGAAATCAACTATCCTGAGCCACTTTTCTGAAGAAAATCTTTGAAACTATGTGGATTTCACAAAATCCACTTTTGGCCTCCTCTCTGCCTGAAACGCACTTTAAGAGCATAAAAATTTGAAAATGCCAGTAAAGTGCTGAAAGTTGCAGAATCATGAAAATGACATGACTGTGAAATCAACTATCCTGCCACTTTTCTGAAGAAACTTGAATCTTTGGTTTAATATTCTTTAAAATCCATTTTTTGCCTGAAACGACTTTAAAAGCATAAAAGTGCAAATTTCAAAAGTGCATTTTAAATTTGTGAAACAAAAGTTGCAGATCATACTGTGAAATCAACTTCCTGTGAAAGCCATTTTCTGATGAAATAAAAATTTTGTGGAAATTTTGTGGATTTCACAAAAACCTCTTTGGCCCTCCTGCTGAAACGCACTTTAAGAGCATAAAAAATTGAAAATGCCAGTAAAGTGCTGAAAGTTGCAGATATTCATGAAAATGACATCAGACTGTGAAATCAACTATCCTGAGCCACTTTTCTGAAGAAAATCTTTGAAACTATGTGGATTTCACAAAATCCACTTTTGGCCTCCTCTCTGCCTGAAACGCACTTTAAGAGCATAAAAAATTGAAAATGCCAGTAAAGTGCTGAAAGTTGCAGATATTCATGAAAATGACATCAGACTGTGAAATCAACTATCCTGAGCCACTTTTCTGAAGAAAATCTTTGAAACTATGTGGATTTCACAAAATCCACTTTTGGCCTCCTCTCTGCCTGAAACGCACTTTAAGAGCATAAAAAATTGAAAATGCCAGTAAAGTGCTGAAAGTTGCAGATATTCATGAAAATGACATCAGACTGTGAAATCAACTATCCTGAGCCACTTTTCTGAAGAAAATCTTTGAAACTATGTGGATTTCACAAAATCCACTTTTGGCCTCCTCTCTGCCTGAAACGCACTTTAAGAGCATAAAAAATTGAAAATGCCAGTAAAGTGCTGAAAGTTGCAGATATTCATGAAAATGACATCAGACTGTGAAATCAACTATCCTGAGCCACTTTTCTGAAGAAAATCTTTGAAACTATGTGGATTTCACAAAATCCACTTTTGGCCTCCTCTCTGCCTGAAACGCACTTTAAGAGCATAAAAAATTGAAAATGCCAGTAAAGTGCTGAAAGTTGCAGATATTCATGAAAATGACATCAGACTGTGAAATCAACTATCCTGAGCCACTTTTCTGAAGAAAATCTTTGAAACTATGTGGATTTCACAAAATCCACTTTTGGCCTCCTCTCTGCCTGAAACGCACTTTAAGAGCATAAAAATTGAAAATGCCAGTAAAGTGCTGAAAGTTGCAGATATTCATGAAAATGACATCAGACTGTGAAATCAACTATCCTGAGCCACTTTTCTGAAGAAAATCTTTGAAACTATGTGGATTTCACAAAATCCACTTTTGGCCTCCTCTCTGCCTGAAACGCACTTTAAGAGCATAAAAAATTGAAAATGCCAGTAAAGTGCTGAAAGTTGCAGATATTCATGAAAATGACATCAGACTGTGAAATCAACTATCCTGAGCCACTTTTCTGAAGAAAATCTTTGAAACTATGTGGATTTCACAAAATCCACTTTTGGCCTCCTCTCTGCCTGAAACGCACTTTAAGAGCATAAAAAATTTGAAAATGCCAGTAAAGTGCTGAAAGTTGCAGATATTCATGAAAATGACATCAGACTGTGAAATCAACTATCCTGAGCCACTTTTCTGAAGAAAATCTTTGAAACTATGTGGATTTCACAAAATCCACTTTTGGCCTCCTCTCTGCCTGAAACGCACTTTAAGAGCATAAAAAATTGAAAATGCCAGTAAAGTGCTGAAAGTTGCAGATATTCATGAAAATGACATCAGACTGTGAAATCAACTATCCTGAGCCACTTTTCTGAAGAAAATCTTTGAAACTATGTGGATTTCACAAAATCCACTTTTGGCCTCCTCTCTGCCTGAAACGCACTTTAAGAGCATAAAAATTTGAAAATGCCAGTAAAGTGCTGAAAGTTGCAGATATTCATGAAAATGACATCAGACTGTGAAATCAACTATCCTGAGCCACTTTTCTGAAGAAAATCTTTGAAACTATGTGGATTTCACAAAATCCACTTTTGGCCTCCTCTCTGCCTGAAACGCACTTTAAGAGCATAAAAATTTTGAAAATGCCAGTAAAGTGCTGAAAGTTGCAGATATTCATGAAAATGACATCAGACTGTGAAATCAACTATCCTGAGCCACTTTTCTGAAGAAAATCTTTGAAACTATGTGGATTTCACAAAATCCACTTTTGGCCTCCTCTCTGCCTGAAACGCACTTTAAGAGCATAAAAAATTGAAAATGCCAGTAAAGTGCTGAAAGTTGCAGATATTCATGAAAATGACATCAGACTGTGAAATCAACTATCCTGAGCCACTTTTCTGAAGAAAATCTTTGAAACTATGTGGATTTCACAAAATCCACTTTTGGCCTCCTCTCTGCCTGAAACGCACTTTAAGAGCATAAAAATTGAAAATGCCAGTAAAGTGCTGAAAGTTGCAGATATTCATGAAAATGACATCAGACTGTGAAATCAACTATCCTGAGCCACTTTTCTGAAGAAAATCTTTGAAACTATGTGGATTTCACAAAATCCACTTTTGGCCTCCTCTCTGCCTGAAACGCACTTTAAGAGCATAAAAATTTTGAAAATGCCAGTAAAGTGCTGAAAGTTGCAGATATTCATGAAAATGACATC
>JAFEUB010000059.1:0-57332 GCA_024529925.1 Ophthalmolycus amberensis | reverse complement strand
TGAAGAAAAAATCTTTGAAACTATGTGGATTTCACAAAATCCACTTTTGGCCTCCTCTCTGCCTGAAACGCACTTTAAGAGCATAAAAATTTGAAAATGCCAGTAAAGTGCTGAAAGTTGCAGATATTCATGAAAATGACATCAGACTGTGAAATCAACTATCCTGAGCCACTTTTCTGAAGAAAATCTTTGAAACTATGTGGATTTCACAAAATCCACTTTTGGCCTCCTCTCTGCCTGAAACGCACTTTAAGAGCATAAAAAATTTGAAAATGCCAGTAAAGTGCTGAAAGTTGCAGATATTCATGAAAATGACATCAGACTGTGAAATCAACTATCCTGAGCCACTTTTCTGAAGAAAATCTTTGAAACTATGTGGATTTCACAAAATCCACTTTTGGCCTCCTCTCTGCCTGAAACGCACTTTAAGAGCATAAAAAATTGAAAATGCCAGTAAAGTGCTGAAAGTTGCAGATATTCATGAAAATGACATCAGACTGTGAAATCAACTATCCTGAGCCACTTTTCTGAAGAAAATCTTTGAAACTATGTGGATTTCACAAAATCCACTTTTGGCCTCCTCTCTGCCTGAAACGCACTTTAAGAGCATAAAAATTTGAAAATGCCAGTAAAGTGCTGAAAGTTGCAGATATTCATGAAAATGACATCAGACTGTGAAATCAACTATCCTGAGCCACTTTTCTGAAGAAAATCTTTGAAACTATGTGGATTTCACAAAATCCACTTTTGGCCTCCTCTCTGCCTGAAACGCACTTTAAGAGCATAAAAATTTGAAAATGCCAGTAAAGTGCTGAAAGTTGCAGATATTCATGAAAATGACATCAGACTGTGAAATCAACTATCCTGAGCCACTTTTCTGAAGAAAATCTTTGAAACTATGTGGATTTCACAAAATCCACTTTTGGCCTCCTCTCTGCCTGAAACGCACTTTAAGAGCATAAAAAATTTGAAAATGCCAGTAAAGTGCTGAAAGTTGCAGATATTCATGAAAATGACATCAGACTGTGAAATCAACTATCCTGAGCCACTTTTCTGAAGAAAATCTTTGAAACTATGTGGATTTCACAAAATCCACTTTTGGCCTCCTCTCTGCCTGAAACGCACTTTAAGAGCATAAAAATTTGAAAATGCCAGTAAAGTGCTGAAAGTTGCAGATATTCATGAAAATGACATCAGACTGTGAAATCAACTATCCTGAGCCACTTTTCTGAAGAAAATCTTTGAAACTATGTGGATTTCACAAAATCCACTTTTGGCCTCCTCTCTGCCTGAAACGCACTTTAAGAGCATAAAAATTTGAAAATGCCAGTAAAGTGCTGAAAGTTGCAGATATTCATGAAAATGACATCAGACTGTGAAATCAACTATCCTGAGCCACTTTTCTGAAGAAAATCTTTGAAACTATGTGGATTTCACAAAATCCACTTTTGGCCTCCTCTCTGCCTGAAACGCACTTTAAGAGCATAAAAAATTGAAAATGCCAGTAAAGTGCTGAAAGTTGCAGATATTCATGAAAATGACATCAGACTGTGAAATCAACTATCCTGAGCCACTTTTCTGAAGAAAATCTTTGAAACTATGTGGATTTCACAAAATCCACTTTTGGCCTCCTCTCTGCCTGAAACGCACTTTAAGAGCATAAAAAATTGAAAATGCCAGTAAAGTGCTGAAAGTTGCAGATATTCATGAAAATGACATCAGACTGTGAAATCAACTATCCTGAGCCACTTTTCTGAAGAAAATCTTTGAAACTATGTGGATTTCACAAAATCCACTTTTGGCCTCCTCTCTGCCTGAAACGCACTTTAAGAGCATAAAAATTGAAAATGCCAGTAAAGTGCTGAAAGTTGCAGATATTCATGAAAATGACATCAGACTGTGAAATCAACTATCCTGAGCCACTTTTCTGAAGAAAATCTTTGAAACTATGTGGATTTCACAAAATCCACTTTTGGCCTCCTCTCTGCCTGAAACGCACTTTAAGAGCATAAAAATTTGAAAATGCCAGTAAAGTGCTGAAAGTTGCAGATATTCATGAAAATGACATCAGACTGTGAAATCAACTATCCTGAGCCACTTTTCTGAAGAAAATCTTTGAAACTATGTGGATTTCACAAAATCCACTTTTGGCCTCCTCTCTGCCTGAAACGCACTTTAAGAGCATAAAAATTTGAAAATGCCAGTAAAGTGCTGAAAGTTGCAGATATTCATGAAAATGACATCAGACTGTGAAATCAACTATCCTGAGCCACTTTTCTGAAGAAAATCTTTGAAACTATGTGGATTTCACAAAATCCACTTTTGGCCTCCTCTCTGCCTGAAACGCACTTTAAGAGCATAAAAATTGAAAATGCCAGTAAAGTGCTGAAAGTTGCAGATATTCATGAAAATGACATCAGACTGTGAAATCAACTATCCTGAGCCACTTTTCTGAAGAAAATCTTTGAAACTATGTGGATTTCACAAAATCCACTTTTGGCCTCCTCTCTGCCTGAAACGCACTTTAAGAGCATAAAAATTTGAAAATGCCAGTAAAGTGCTGAAAGTTGCAGATATTCATGAAAATGACATCAGACTGTGAAATCAACTATCCTGAGCCACTTTTCTGAAGAAAATCTTTGAAACTATGTGGATTTCACAAAATCCACTTTTGGCCTCCTCTCTGCCTGAAACGCACTTTAAGAGCATAAAAATTTGAAAATGCCAGTAAAGTGCTGAAAGTTGCAGATATTCATGAAAATGACATCAGACTGTGAAATCAACTATCCTGAGCCACTTTTCTGAAGAAAATCTTTGAAACTATGTGGATTTCACAAAATCCACTTTTGGCCTCCTCTCTGCCTGAAACGCACTTTAAGAGCATAAAAAATTGAAAATGCCAGTAAAGTGCTGAAAGTTGCAGATATTCATGAAAATGACATCAGACTGTGAAATCAACTATCCTGAGCCACTTTTCTGAAGAAAATCTTTGAAACTATGTGGATTTCACAAAATCCACTTTTGGCCTCCTCTCTGCCTGAAACGCACTTTAAGAGCATAAAAAATTTGAAAATGCCAGTAAAGTGCTGAAAGTTGCAGATATTCATGAAAATGACATCAGACTGTGAAATCAACTATCCTGAGCCACTTTTCTGAAGAAAATCTTTGAAACTATGTGGATTTCACAAAATCCACTTTTGGCCTCCTCTCTGCCTGAAACGCACTTTAAGAGCATAAAAAATTTGAAAATGCCAGTAAAGTGCTGAAAGTTGCAGATATTCATGAAAATGACATCAGACTGTGAAATCAACTATCCTGAGCCACTTTTCTGAAGAAAATCTTTGAAACTATGTGGATTTCACAAAATCCACTTTTGGCCTCCTCTCTGCCTGAAACGCACTTTAAGAGCATAAAAATTTGAAAATGCCAGTAAAGTGCTGAAAGTTGCAGATATTCATGAAAATGACATCAGACTGTGAAATCAACTATCCTGAGCCACTTTTCTGAAGAAAATCTTTGAAACTATGTGGATTTCACAAAATCCACTTTTGGCCTCCTCTCTGCCTGAAACGCACTTTAAGAGCATAAAAAATTGAAAATGCCAGTAAAGTGCTGAAAGTTGCAGATATTCATGAAAATGACATCAGACTGTGAAATCAACTATCCTGAGCCACTTTTCTGAAGAAAATCTTTGAAACTATGTGGATTTCACAAAATCCACTTTTGGCCTCCTCTCTGCCTGAAACGCACTTTAAGAGCATAAAAAATTGAAAATGCCAGTAAAGTGCTGAAAGTTGCAGATATTCATGAAAATGACATCAGACTGTGAAATCAACTATCCTGAGCCACTTTTCTGAAGAAAATCTTTGAAACTATGTGGATTTCACAAAATCCACTTTTGGCCTCCTCTCTGCCTGAAACGCACTTTAAGAGCATAAAAATTTGAAAATGCCAGTAAAGTGCTGAAAGTTGCAGATATTCATGAAAATGACATCAGACTGTGAAATCAACTATCCTGAGCCACTTTTCTGAAGAAAATCTTTGAAACTATGTGGATTTCACAAAATCCACTTTTGGCCTCCTCTCTGCCTGAAACGCACTTTAAGAGCATAAAAAATTTGAAAATGCCAGTAAAGTGCTGAAAGTTGCAGATATTCATGAAAATGACATCAGACTGTGAAATCAACTATCCTGAGCCACTTTTCTGAAGAAAATCTTTGAAACTATGTGGATTTCACAAAATCCACTTTTGGCCTCCTCTCTGCCTGAAACGCACTTTAAGAGCATAAAAAATTGAAAATGCCAGTAAAGTGCTGAAAGTTGCAGATATTCATGAAAATGACATCAGACTGTGAAATCAACTATCCTGAGCCACTTTTCTGAAGAAAATCTTTGAAACTATGTGGATTTCACAAAATCCACTTTTGGCCTCCTCTCTGCCTGAAACGCACTTTAAGAGCATAAAAATTTGAAAATGCCAGTAAAGTGCTGAAAGTTGCAGATATTCATGAAAATGACATCAGACTGTGAAATCAACTATCCTGAGCCACTTTTCTGAAGAAAATCTTTGAAACTATGTGGATTTCACAAAATCCACTTTTGGCCTCCTCTCTGCCTGAAACGCACTTTAAGAGCATAAAAAATTTGAAAATGCCAGTAAAGTGCTGAAAGTTGCAGATATTCATGAAAATGACATCAGACTGTGAAATCAACTATCCTGAGCCACTTTTCTGAAGAAAATCTTTGAAACTATGTGGATTTCACAAAATCCACTTTTGGCCTCCTCTCTGCCTGAAACGCACTTTAAGAGCATAAAAAATTGAAAATGCCAGTAAAGTGCTGAAAGTTGCAGATATTCATGAAAATGACATCAGACTGTGAAATCAACTATCCTGAGCCACTTTTCTGAAGAAAATCTTTGAAACTATGTGGATTTCACAAAATCCACTTTTGGCCTCCTCTCTGCCTGAAACGCACTTTAAGAGCATAAAAATTTGAAAATGCCAGTAAAGTGCTGAAAGTTGCAGATATTCATGAAAATGACATCAGACTGTGAAATCAACTATCCTGAGCCACTTTTCTGAAGAAAATCTTTGAAACTATGTGGATTTCACAAAATCCACTTTTGGCCTCCTCTCTGCCTGAAACGCACTTTAAGAGCATAAAAAATTGAAAATGCCAGTAAAGTGCTGAAAGTTGCAGATATTCATGAAAATGACATCAGACTGTGAAATCAACTATCCTGAGCCACTTTTCTGAAGAAAATCTTTGAAACTATGTGGATTTCACAAAATCCACTTTTGGCCTCCTCTCTGCCTGAAACGCACTTTAAGAGCATAAAAAATTTGAAAATGCCAGTAAAGTGCTGAAAGTTGCAGATATTCATGAAAATGACATCAGACTGTGAAATCAACTATCCTGAGCCACTTTTCTGAAGAAAATCTTTGAAACTATGTGGATTTCACAAAATCCACTTTTGGCCTCCTCTCTGCCTGAAACGCACTTTAAGAGCATAAAAATTTGAAAATGCCAGTAAAGTGCTGAAAGTTGCAGATATTCATGAAAATGACATCAGACTGTGAAATCAACTATCCTGAGCCACTTTTCTGAAGAAAATCTTTGAAACTATGTGGATTTCACAAAATCCACTTTTGGCCTCCTCTCTGCCTGAAACGCACTTTAAGAGCATAAAAATTTGAAAATGCCAGTAAAGTGCTGAAAGTTGCAGATATTCATGAAAATGACATCAGACTGTGAAATCAACTATCCTGAGCCACTTTTCTGAAGAAAATCTTTGAAACTATGTGGATTTCACAAAATCCACTTTTGGCCTCCTCTCTGCCTGAAACGCACTTTAAGAGCATAAAAATTTGAAAATGCCAGTAAAGTGCTGAAAGTTGCAGATATTCATGAAAATGACATCAGACTGTGAAATCAACTATCCTGAGCCACTTTTCTGAAGAAAATCTTTGAAACTATGTGGATTTCACAAAATCCACTTTTGGCCTCCTCTCTGCCTGAAACGCACTTTAAGAGCATAAAAATTTGAAAATGCCAGTAAAGTGCTGAAAGTTGCAGATATTCATGAAAATGACATCAGACTGTGAAATCAACTATCCTGAGCCACTTTTCTGAAGAAAATCTTTGAAACTATGTGGATTTCACAAAATCCACTTTTGGCCTCCTCTCTGCCTGAAACGCACTTTAAGAGCATAAAAAATTGAAAATGCCAGTAAAGTGCTGAAAGTTGCAGATATTCATGAAAATGACATCAGACTGTGAAATCAACTATCCTGAGCCACTTTTCTGAAGAAAATCTTTGAAACTATGTGGATTTCACAAAATCCACTTTTGGCCTCCTCTCTGCCTGAAACGCACTTTAAGAGCATAAAAATTTGAAAATGCCAGTAAAGTGCTGAAAGTTGCAGATATTCATGAAAATGACATCAGACTGTGAAATCAACTATCCTGAGCCACTTTTCTGAAGAAAATCTTTGAAACTATGTGGATTTCACAAAATCCACTTTTGGCCTCCTCTCTGCCTGAAACGCACTTTAAGAGCATAAAAATTTGAAAATGCCAGTAAAGTGCTGAAAGTTGCAGATATTCATGAAAATGACATCAGACTGTGAAATCAACTATCCTGAGCCACTTTTCTGAAGAAAATCTTTGAAACTATGTGGATTTCACAAAATCCACTTTTGGCCTCCTCTCTGCCTGAAACGCACTTTAAGAGCATAAAAAATTTGAAAATGCCAGTAAAGTGCTGAAAGTTGCAGATATTCATGAAAATGACATCAGACTGTGAAATCAACTATCCTGAGCCACTTTTCTGAAGAAAATCTTTGAAACTATGTGGATTTCACAAAATCCACTTTTGGCCTCCTCTCTGCCTGAAACGCACTTTAAGAGCATAAAAAATTTGAAAATGCCAGTAAAGTGCTGAAAGTTGCAGATATTCATGAAAATGACATCAGACTGTGAAATCAACTATCCTGAGCCACTTTTCTGAAGAAAATCTTTGAAACTATGTGGATTTCACAAAATCCACTTTTGGCCTCCTCTCTGCCTGAAACGCACTTTAAGAGCATAAAAATTTGAAAATGCCAGTAAAGTGCTGAAAGTTGCAGATATTCATGAAAATGACATCAGACTGTGAAATCAACTATCCTGAGCCACTTTTCTGAAGAAAATCTTTGAAACTATGTGGATTTCACAAAATCCACTTTTGGCCTCCTCTCTGCCTGAAACGCACTTTAAGAGCATAAAAATTTGAAAATGCCAGTAAAGTGCTGAAAGTTGCAGATATTCATGAAAATGACATCAGACTGTGAAATCAACTATCCTGAGCCACTTTTCTGAAGAAAATCTTTGAAACTATGTGGATTTCACAAAATCCACTTTTGGCCTCCTCTCTGCCTGAAACGCACTTTAAGAGCATAAAAAATTTGAAAATGCCAGTAAAGTGCTGAAAGTTGCAGATATTCATGAAAATGACATCAGACTGTGAAATCAACTATCCTGAGCCACTTTTCTGAAGAAAATCTTTGAAACTATGTGGATTTCACAAAATCCACTTTTGGCCTCCTCTCTGCCTGAAACGCACTTTAAGAGCATAAAAAATTTGAAAATGCCAGTAAAGTGCTGAAAGTTGCAGATATTCATGAAAATGACATCAGACTGTGAAATCAACTATCCTGAGCCACTTTTCTGAAGAAAATCTTTGAAACTATGTGGATTTCACAAAATCCACTTTTGGCCTCCTCTCTGCCTGAAACGCACTTTAAGAGCATAAAAATTGAAAATGCCAGTAAAGTGCTGAAAGTTGCAGATATTCATGAAAATGACATCAGACTGTGAAATCAACTATCCTGAGCCACTTTTCTGAAGAAAATCTTTGAAACTATGTGGATTTCACAAAATCCACTTTTGGCCTCCTCTCTGCCTGAAACGCACTTTAAGAGCATAAAAAATTTGAAAATGCCAGTAAAGTGCTGAAAGTTGCAGATATTCATGAAAATGACATCAGACTGTGAAATCAACTATCCTGAGCCACTTTTCTGAAGAAAATCTTTGAAACTATGTGGATTTCACAAAATCCACTTTTGGCCTCCTCTCTGCCTGAAACGCACTTTAAGAGCATAAAAATTTGAAAATGCCAGTAAAGTGCTGAAAGTTGCAGATATTCATGAAAATGACATCAGACTGTGAAATCAACTATCCTGAGCCACTTTTCTGAAGAAAATCTTTGAAACTATGTGGATTTCACAAAATCCACTTTTGGCCTCCTCTCTGCCTGAAACGCACTTTAAGAGCATAAAAATTTGAAAATGCCAGTAAAGTGCTGAAAGTTGCAGATATTCATGAAAATGACATCAGACTGTGAAATCAACTATCCTGAGCCACTTTTCTGAAGAAAATCTTTGAAACTATGTGGATTTCACAAAATCCACTTTTGGCCTCCTCTCTGCCTGAAACGCACTTTAAGAGCATAAAAATTGAAAATGCCAGTAAAGTGCTGAAAGTTGCAGATATTCATGAAAATGACATCAGACTGTGAAATCAACTATCCTGAGCCACTTTTCTGAAGAAAATCTTTGAAACTATGTGGATTTCACAAAATCCACTTTTGGCCTCCTCTCTGCCTGAAACGCACTTTAAGAGCATAAAAATTTGAAAATGCCAGTAAAGTGCTGAAAGTTGCAGATATTCATGAAAATGACATCAGACTGTGAAATCAACTATCCTGAGCCACTTTTCTGAAGAAAATCTTTGAAACTATGTGGATTTCACAAAATCCACTTTTGGCCTCCTCTCTGCCTGAAACGCACTTTAAGAGCATAAAAATTGAAAATGCCAGTAAAGTGCTGAAAGTTGCAGATATTCATGAAAATGACATCAGACTGTGAAATCAACTATCCTGAGCCACTTTTCTGAAGAAAATCTTTGAAACTATGTGGATTTCACAAAATCCACTTTTGGCCTCCTCTCTGCCTGAAACGCACTTTAAGAGCATAAAAAATTGAAAATGCCAGTAAAGTGCTGAAAGTTGCAGATATTCATGAAAATGACATCAGACTGTGAAATCAACTATCCTGAGCCACTTTTCTGAAGAAAATCTTTGAAACTATGTGGATTTCACAAAATCCACTTTTGGCCTCCTCTCTGCCTGAAACGCACTTTAAGAGCATAAAAATTTGAAAATGCCAGTAAAGTGCTGAAAGTTGCAGATATTCATGAAAATGACATCAGACTGTGAAATCAACTATCCTGAGCCACTTTTCTGAAGAAAATCTTTGAAACTATGTGGATTTCACAAAATCCACTTTTGGCCTCCTCTCTGCCTGAAACGCACTTTAAGAGCATAAAAATTTGAAAATGCCAGTAAAGTGCTGAAAGTTGCAGATATTCATGAAAATGACATCAGACTGTGAAATCAACTATCCTGAGCCACTTTTCTGAAGAAAATCTTTGAAACTATGTGGATTTCACAAAATCCACTTTTGGCCTCCTCTCTGCCTGAAACGCACTTTAAGAGCATAAAAAATTTGAAAATGCCAGTAAAGTGCTGAAAGTTGCAGATATTCATGAAAATGACATCAGACTGTGAAATCAACTATCCTGAGCCACTTTTCTGAAGAAAATCTTTGAAACTATGTGGATTTCACAAAATCCACTTTTGGCCTCCTCTCTGCCTGAAACGCACTTTAAGAGCATAAAAATTTGAAAATGCCAGTAAAGTGCTGAAAGTTGCAGATATTCATGAAAATGACATCAGACTGTGAAATCAACTATCCTGAGCCACTTTTCTGAAGAAAATCTTTGAAACTATGTGGATTTCACAAAATCCACTTTTGGCCTCCTCTCTGCCTGAAACGCACTTTAAGAGCATAAAAATTTGAAAATGCCAGTAAAGTGCTGAAAGTTGCAGATATTCATGAAAATGACATCAGACTGTGAAATCAACTATCCTGAGCCACTTTTCTGAAGAAAATCTTTGAAACTATGTGGATTTCACAAAATCCACTTTTGGCCTCCTCTCTGCCTGAAACGCACTTTAAGAGCATAAAAAATTTGAAAATGCCAGTAAAGTGCTGAAAGTTGCAGATATTCATGAAAATGACATCAGACTGTGAAATCAACTATCCTGAGCCACTTTTCTGAAGAAAATCTTTGAAACTATGTGGATTTCACAAAATCCACTTTTGGCCTCCTCTCTGCCTGAAACGCACTTTAAGAGCATAAAAATTTGAAAATGCCAGTAAAGTGCTGAAAGTTGCAGATATTCATGAAAATGACATCAGACTGTGAAATCAACTATCCTGAGCCACTTTTCTGAAGAAAATCTTTGAAACTATGTGGATTTCACAAAATCCACTTTTGGCCTCCTCTCTGCCTGAAACGCACTTTAAGAGCATAAAAATTTGAAAATGCCAGTAAAGTGCTGAAAGTTGCAGATATTCATGAAAATGACATCAGACTGTGAAATCAACTATCCTGAGCCACTTTTCTGAAGAAAATCTTTGAAACTATGTGGATTTCACAAAATCCACTTTTGGCCTCCTCTCTGCCTGAAACGCACTTTAAGAGCATAAAAAATTTGAAAATGCCAGTAAAGTGCTGAAAGTTGCAGATATTCATGAAAATGACATCAGACTGTGAAATCAACTATCCTGAGCCACTTTTCTGAAGAAAATCTTTGAAACTATGTGGATTTCACAAAATCCACTTTTGGCCTCCTCTCTGCCTGAAACGCACTTTAAGAGCATAAAAATTTGAAAATGCCAGTAAAGTGCTGAAAGTTGCAGATATTCATGAAAATGACATCAGACTGTGAAATCAACTATCCTGAGCCACTTTTCTGAAGAAAATCTTTGAAACTATGTGGATTTCACAAAATCCACTTTTGGCCTCCTCTCTGCCTGAAACGCACTTTAAGAGCATAAAAATTTGAAAATGCCAGTAAAGTGCTGAAAGTTGCAGATATTCATGAAAATGACATCAGACTGTGAAATCAACTATCCTGAGCCACTTTTCTGAAGAAAATCTTTGAAACTATGTGGATTTCACAAAATCCACTTTTGGCCTCCTCTCTGCCTGAAACGCACTTTAAGAGCATAAAAAATTGAAAATGCCAGTAAAGTGCTGAAAGTTGCAGATATTCATGAAAATGACATCAGACTGTGAAATCAACTATCCTGAGCCACTTTTCTGAAGAAAATCTTTGAAACTATGTGGATTTCACAAAATCCACTTTTGGCCTCCTCTCTGCCTGAAACGCACTTTAAGAGCATAAAAAATTTGAAAATGCCAGTAAAGTGCTGAAAGTTGCAGATATTCATGAAAATGACATCAGACTGTGAAATCAACTATCCTGAGCCACTTTTCTGAAGAAAATCTTTGAAACTATGTGGATTTCACAAAATCCACTTTTGGCCTCCTCTCTGCCTGAAACGCACTTTAAGAGCATAAAAATTTGAAAATGCCAGTAAAGTGCTGAAAGTTGCAGATATTCATGAAAATGACATCAGACTGTGAAATCAACTATCCTGAGCCACTTTTCTGAAGAAAATCTTTGAAACTATGTGGATTTCACAAAATCCACTTTTGGCCTCCTCTCTGCCTGAAACGCACTTTAAGAGCATAAAAAATTTGAAAATGCCAGTAAAGTGCTGAAAGTTGCAGATATTCATGAAAATGACATCAGACTGTGAAATCAACTATCCTGAGCCACTTTTCTGAAGAAAATCTTTGAAACTATGTGGATTTCACAAAATCCACTTTTGGCCTCCTCTCTGCCTGAAACGCACTTTAAGAGCATAAAAATTTGAAAATGCCAGTAAAGTGCTGAAAGTTGCAGATATTCATGAAAATGACATCAGACTGTGAAATCAACTATCCTGAGCCACTTTTCTGAAGAAAATCTTTGAAACTATGTGGATTTCACAAAATCCACTTTTGGCCTCCTCTCTGCCTGAAACGCACTTTAAGAGCATAAAAATTTGAAAATGCCAGTAAAGTGCTGAAAGTTGCAGATATTCATGAAAATGACATCAGACTGTGAAATCAACTATCCTGAGCCACTTTTCTGAAGAAAATCTTTGAAACTATGTGGATTTCACAAAATCCACTTTTGGCCTCCTCTCTGCCTGAAACGCACTTTAAGAGCATAAAAAATTTGAAAATGCCAGTAAAGTGCTGAAAGTTGCAGATATTCATGAAAATGACATCAGACTGTGAAATCAACTATCCTGAGCCACTTTTCTGAAGAAAATCTTTGAAACTATGTGGATTTCACAAAATCCACTTTTGGCCTCCTCTCTGCCTGAAACGCACTTTAAGAGCATAAAAATTTGAAAATGCCAGTAAAGTGCTGAAAGTTGCAGATATTCATGAAAATGACATCAGACTGTGAAATCAACTATCCTGAGCCACTTTTCTGAAGAAAATCTTTGAAACTATGTGGATTTCACAAAATCCACTTTTGGCCTCCTCTCTGCCTGAAACGCACTTTAAGAGCATAAAAATTTGAAAATGCCAGTAAAGTGCTGAAAGTTGCAGATATTCATGAAAATGACATCAGACTGTGAAATCAACTATCCTGAGCCACTTTTCTGAAGAAAATCTTTGAAACTATGTGGATTTCACAAAATCCACTTTTGGCCTCCTCTCTGCCTGAAACGCACTTTAAGAGCATAAAAAATTTGAAAATGCCAGTAAAGTGCTGAAAGTTGCAGATATTCATGAAAATGACATCAGACTGTGAAATCAACTATCCTGAGCCACTTTTCTGAAGAAAATCTTTGAAACTATGTGGATTTCACAAAATCCACTTTTGGCCTCCTCTCTGCCTGAAACGCACTTTAAGAGCATAAAAATTTGAAAATGCCAGTAAAGTGCTGAAAGTTGCAGATATTCATGAAAATGACATCAGACTGTGAAATCAACTATCCTGAGCCACTTTTCTGAAGAAAATCTTTGAAACTATGTGGATTTCACAAAATCCACTTTTGGCCTCCTCTCTGCCTGAAACGCACTTTAAGAGCATAAAAAATTGAAAATGCCAGTAAAGTGCTGAAAGTTGCAGATATTCATGAAAATGACATCAGACTGTGAAATCAACTATCCTGAGCCACTTTTCTGAAGAAAATCTTTGAAACTATGTGGATTTCACAAAATCCACTTTTGGCCTCCTCTCTGCCTGAAACGCACTTTAAGAGCATAAAAAATTTGAAAATGCCAGTAAAGTGCTGAAAGTTGCAGATATTCATGAAAATGACATCAGACTGTGAAATCAACTATCCTGAGCCACTTTTCTGAAGAAAATCTTTGAAACTATGTGGATTTCACAAAATCCACTTTTGGCCTCCTCTCTGCCTGAAACGCACTTTAAGAGCATAAAAATTTGAAAATGCCAGTAAAGTGCTGAAAGTTGCAGATATTCATGAAAATGACATCAGACTGTGAAATCAACTATCCTGAGCCACTTTTCTGAAGAAAATCTTTGAAACTATGTGGATTTCACAAAATCCACTTTTGGCCTCCTCTCTGCCTGAAACGCACTTTAAGAGCATAAAAATTTGAAAATGCCAGTAAAGTGCTGAAAGTTGCAGATATTCATGAAAATGACATCAGACTGTGAAATCAACTATCCTGAGCCACTTTTCTGAAGAAAATCTTTGAAACTATGTGGATTTCACAAAATCCACTTTTGGCCTCCTCTCTGCCTGAAACGCACTTTAAGAGCATAAAAATTTGAAAATGCCAGTAAAGTGCTGAAAGTTGCAGATATTCATGAAAATGACATCAGACTGTGAAATCAACTATCCTGAGCCACTTTTCTGAAGAAAATCTTTGAAACTATGTGGATTTCACAAAATCCACTTTTGGCCTCCTCTCTGCCTGAAACGCACTTTAAGAGCATAAAAATTTGAAAATGCCAGTAAAGTGCTGAAAGTTGCAGATATTCATGAAAATGACATCAGACTGTGAAATCAACTATCCTGAGCCACTTTTCTGAAGAAAATCTTTGAAACTATGTGGATTTCACAAAATCCACTTTTGGCCTCCTCTCTGCCTGAAACGCACTTTAAGAGCATAAAAAATTGAAAATGCCAGTAAAGTGCTGAAAGTTGCAGATATTCATGAAAATGACATCAGACTGTGAAATCAACTATCCTGAGCCACTTTTCTGAAGAAAATCTTTGAAACTATGTGGATTTCACAAAATCCACTTTTGGCCTCCTCTCTGCCTGAAACGCACTTTAAGAGCATAAAAAATTTGAAAATGCCAGTAAAGTGCTGAAAGTTGCAGATATTCATGAAAATGACATCAGACTGTGAAATCAACTATCCTGAGCCACTTTTCTGAAGAAAATCTTTGAAACTATGTGGATTTCACAAAATCCACTTTTGGCCTCCTCTCTGCCTGAAACGCACTTTAAGAGCATAAAAAATTGAAAATGCCAGTAAAGTGCTGAAAGTTGCAGATATTCATGAAAATGACATCAGACTGTGAAATCAACTATCCTGAGCCACTTTTCTGAAGAAAATCTTTGAAACTATGTGGATTTCACAAAATCCACTTTTGGCCTCCTCTCTGCCTGAAACGCACTTTAAGAGCATAAAAATTTGAAAATGCCAGTAAAGTGCTGAAAGTTGCAGATATTCATGAAAATGACATCAGACTGTGAAATCAACTATCCTGAGCCACTTTTCTGAAGAAAATCTTTGAAACTATGTGGATTTCACAAAATCCACTTTTGGCCTCCTCTCTGCCTGAAACGCACTTTAAGAGCATAAAAAATTTGAAAATGCCAGTAAAGTGCTGAAAGTTGCAGATATTCATGAAAATGACATCAGACTGTGAAATCAACTATCCTGAGCCACTTTTCTGAAGAAAATCTTTGAAACTATGTGGATTTCACAAAATCCACTTTTGGCCTCCTCTCTGCCTGAAACGCACTTTAAGAGCATAAAAATTTGAAAATGCCAGTAAAGTGCTGAAAGTTGCAGATATTCATGAAAATGACATCAGACTGTGAAATCAACTATCCTGAGCCACTTTTCTGAAGAAAATCTTTGAAACTATGTGGATTTCACAAAATCCACTTTTGGCCTCCTCTCTGCCTGAAACGCACTTTAAGAGCATAAAAAATTTGAAAATGCCAGTAAAGTGCTGAAAGTTGCAGATATTCATGAAAATGACATCAGACTGTGAAATCAACTATCCTGAGCCACTTTTCTGAAGAAAATCTTTGAAACTATGTGGATTTCACAAAATCCACTTTTGGCCTCCTCTCTGCCTGAAACGCACTTTAAGAGCATAAAAAATTGAAAATGCCAGTAAAGTGCTGAAAGTTGCAGATATTCATGAAAATGACATCAGACTGTGAAATCAACTATCCTGAGCCACTTTTCTGAAGAAAATCTTTGAAACTATGTGGATTTCACAAAATCCACTTTTGGCCTCCTCTCTGCCTGAAACGCACTTTAAGAGCATAAAAAATTGAAAATGCCAGTAAAGTGCTGAAAGTTGCAGATATTCATGAAAATGACATCAGACTGTGAAATCAACTATCCTGAGCCACTTTTCTGAAGAAAATCTTTGAAACTATGTGGATTTCACAAAATCCACTTTTGGCCTCCTCTCTGCCTGAAACGCACTTTAAGAGCATAAAAAATTGAAAATGCCAGTAAAGTGCTGAAAGTTGCAGATATTCATGAAAATGACATCAGACTGTGAAATCAACTATCCTGAGCCACTTTTCTGAAGAAAATCTTTGAAACTATGTGGATTTCACAAAATCCACTTTTGGCCTCCTCTCTGCCTGAAACGCACTTTAAGAGCATAAAAAATTGAAAATGCCAGTAAAGTGCTGAAAGTTGCAGATATTCATGAAAATGACATCAGACTGTGAAATCAACTATCCTGAGCCACTTTTCTGAAGAAAATCTTTGAAACTATGTGGATTTCACAAAATCCACTTTTGGCCTCCTCTCTGCCTGAAACGCACTTTAAGAGCATAAAAATTGAAAATGCCAGTAAAGTGCTGAAAGTTGCAGATATTCATGAAAATGACATCAGACTGTGAAATCAACTATCCTGAGCCACTTTTCTGAAGAAAATCTTTGAAACTATGTGGATTTCACAAAATCCACTTTTGGCCTCCTCTCTGCCTGAAACGCACTTTAAGAGCATAAAAAATTGAAAATGCCAGTAAAGTGCTGAAAGTTGCAGATATTCATGAAAATGACATCAGACTGTGAAATCAACTATCCTGAGCCACTTTTCTGAAGAAAATCTTTGAAACTATGTGGATTTCACAAAATCCACTTTTGGCCTCCTCTCTGCCTGAAACGCACTTTAAGAGCATAAAAATTGAAAATGCCAGTAAAGTGCTGAAAGTTGCAGATATTCATGAAAATGACATCAGACTGTGAAATCAACTATCCTGAGCCACTTTTCTGAAGAAAATCTTTGAAACTATGTGGATTTCACAAAATCCACTTTTGGCCTCCTCTCTGCCTGAAACGCACTTTAAGAGCATAAAAAATTGAAAATGCCAGTAAAGTGCTGAAAGTTGCAGATATTCATGAAAATGACATCAGACTGTGAAATCAACTATCCTGAGCCACTTTTCTGAAGAAAATCTTTGAAACTATGTGGATTTCACAAAATCCACTTTTGGCCTCCTCTCTGCCTGAAACGCACTTTAAGAGCATAAAAAATTGAAAATGCCAGTAAAGTGCTGAAAGTTGCAGATATTCATGAAAATGACATCAGACTGTGAAATCAACTATCCTGAGCCACTTTTCTGAAGAAAATCTTTGAAACTATGTGGATTTCACAAAATCCACTTTTGGCCTCCTCTCTGCCTGAAACGCACTTTAAGAGCATAAAAAATTGAAAATGCCAGTAAAGTGCTGAAAGTTGCAGATATTCATGAAAATGACATCAGACTGTGAAATCAACTATCCTGAGCCACTTTTCTGAAGAAAATCTTTGAAACTATGTGGATTTCACAAAATCCACTTTTGGCCTCCTCTCTGCCTGAAACGCACTTTAAGAGCATAAAAAATTGAAAATGCCAGTAAAGTGCTGAAAGTTGCAGATATTCATGAAAATGACATCAGACTGTGAAATCAACTATCCTGAGCCACTTTTCTGAAGAAAATCTTTGAAACTATGTGGATTTCACAAAATCCACTTTTGGCCTCCTCTCTGCCTGAAACGCACTTTAAGAGCATAAAAATTGAAAATGCCAGTAAAGTGCTGAAAGTTGCAGATATTCATGAAAATGACATCAGACTGTGAAATCAACTATCCTGAGCCACTTTTCTGAAGAAAATCTTTGAAACTATGTGGATTTCACAAAATCCACTTTTGGCCTCCTCTCTGCCTGAAACGCACTTTAAGAGCATAAAAAATTGAAAATGCCAGTAAAGTGCTGAAAGTTGCAGATATTCATGAAAATGACATCAGACTGTGAAATCAACTATCCTGAGCCACTTTTCTGAAGAAAATCTTTGAAACTATGTGGATTTCACAAAATCCACTTTTGGCCTCCTCTCTGCCTGAAACGCACTTTAAGAGCATAAAAAATTGAAAATGCCAGTAAAGTGCTGAAAGTTGCAGATATTCATGAAAATGACATCAGACTGTGAAATCAACTATCCTGAGCCACTTTTCTGAAGAAAATCTTTGAAACTATGTGGATTTCACAAAATCCACTTTTGGCCTCCTCTCTGCCTGAAACGCACTTTAAGAGCATAAAAATTGAAAATGCCAGTAAAGTGCTGAAAGTTGCAGATATTCATGAAAATGACATCAGACTGTGAAATCAACTATCCTGAGCCACTTTTCTGAAGAAAATCTTTGAAACTATGTGGATTTCACAAAATCCACTTTTGGCCTCCTCTCTGCCTGAAACGCACTTTAAGAGCATAAAAAATTGAAAATGCCAGTAAAGTGCTGAAAGTTGCAGATATTCATGAAAATGACATCAGACTGTGAAATCAACTATCCTGAGCCACTTTTCTGAAGAAAATCTTTGAAACTATGTGGATTTCACAAAATCCACTTTTGGCCTCCTCTCTGCCTGAAACGCACTTTAAGAGCATAAAAATTGAAAATGCCAGTAAAGTGCTGAAAGTTGCAGATATTCATGAAAATGACATCAGACTGTGAAATCAACTATCCTGAGCCACTTTTCTGAAGAAAATCTTTGAAACTATGTGGATTTCACAAAATCCACTTTTGGCCTCCTCTCTGCCTGAAACGCACTTTAAGAGCATAAAAAATTGAAAATGCCAGTAAAGTGCTGAAAGTTGCAGATATTCATGAAAATGACATCAGACTGTGAAATCAACTATCCTGAGCCACTTTTCTGAAGAAAATCTTTGAAACTATGTGGATTTCACAAAATCCACTTTTGGCCTCCTCTCTGCCTGAAACGCACTTTAAGAGCATAAAAAATTGAAAATGCCAGTAAAGTGCTGAAAGTTGCAGATATTCATGAAAATGACATCAGACTGTGAAATCAACTATCCTGAGCCACTTTTCTGAAGAAAATCTTTGAAACTATGTGGATTTCACAAAATCCACTTTTGGCCTCCTCTCTGCCTGAAACGCACTTTAAGAGCATAAAAAATTGAAAATGCCAGTAAAGTGCTGAAAGTTGCAGATATTCATGAAAATGACATCAGACTGTGAAATCAACTATCCTGAGCCACTTTTCTGAAGAAAATCTTTGAAACTATGTGGATTTCACAAAATCCACTTTTGGCCTCCTCTCTGCCTGAAACGCACTTTAAGAGCATAAAAATTGAAAATGCCAGTAAAGTGCTGAAAGTTGCAGATATTCATGAAAATGACATCAGACTGTGAAATCAACTATCCTGAGCCACTTTTCTGAAGAAAATCTTTGAAACTATGTGGATTTCACAAAATCCACTTTTGGCCTCCTCTCTGCCTGAAACGCACTTTAAGAGCATAAAAAATTGAAAATGCCAGTAAAGTGCTGAAAGTTGCAGATATTCATGAAAATGACATCAGACTGTGAAATCAACTATCCTGAGCCACTTTTCTGAAGAAAATCTTTGAAACTATGTGGATTTCACAAAATCCACTTTTGGCCTCCTCTCTGCCTGAAACGCACTTTAAGAGCATAAAAAATTGAAAATGCCAGTAAAGTGCTGAAAGTTGCAGATATTCATGAAAATGACATCAGACTGTGAAATCAACTATCCTGAGCCACTTTTCTGAAGAAAATCTTTGAAACTATGTGGATTTCACAAAATCCACTTTTGGCCTCCTCTCTGCCTGAAACGCACTTTAAGAGCATAAAAATTGAAAATGCCAGTAAAGTGCTGAAAGTTGCAGATATTCATGAAAATGACATCAGACTGTGAAATCAACTATCCTGAGCCACTTTTCTGAAGAAAATCTTTGAAACTATGTGGATTTCACAAAATCCACTTTTGGCCTCCTCTCTGCCTGAAACGCACTTTAAGAGCATAAAAAATTGAAAATGCCAGTAAAGTGCTGAAAGTTGCAGATATTCATGAAAATGACATCAGACTGTGAAATCAACTATCCTGAGCCACTTTTCTGAAGAAAATCTTTGAAACTATGTGGATTTCACAAAATCCACTTTTGGCCTCCTCTCTGCCTGAAACGCACTTTAAGAGCATAAAAAATTGAAAATGCCAGTAAAGTGCTGAAAGTTGCAGATATTCATGAAAATGACATCAGACTGTGAAATCAACTATCCTGAGCCACTTTTCTGAAGAAAATCTTTGAAACTATGTGGATTTCACAAAATCCACTTTTGGCCTCCTCTCTGCCTGAAACGCACTTTAAGAGCATAAAAAATTGAAAATGCCAGTAAAGTGCTGAAAGTTGCAGATATTCATGAAAATGACATCAGACTGTGAAATCAACTATCCTGAGCCACTTTTCTGAAGAAAATCTTTGAAACTATGTGGATTTCACAAAATCCACTTTTGGCCTCCTCTCTGCCTGAAACGCACTTTAAGAGCATAAAAATTGAAAATGCCAGTAAAGTGCTGAAAGTTGCAGATATTCATGAAAATGACATCAGACTGTGAAATCAACTATCCTGAGCCACTTTTCTGAAGAAAATCTTTGAAACTATGTGGATTTCACAAAATCCACTTTTGGCCTCCTCTCTGCCTGAAACGCACTTTAAGAGCATAAAAAATTGAAAATGCCAGTAAAGTGCTGAAAGTTGCAGATATTCATGAAAATGACATCAGACTGTGAAATCAACTATCCTGAGCCACTTTTCTGAAGAAAATCTTTGAAACTATGTGGATTTCACAAAATCCACTTTTGGCCTCCTCTCTGCCTGAAACGCACTTTAAGAGCATAAAAAATTGAAAATGCCAGTAAAGTGCTGAAAGTTGCAGATATTCATGAAAATGACATCAGACTGTGAAATCAACTATCCTGAGCCACTTTTCTGAAGAAAATCTTTGAAACTATGTGGATTTCACAAAATCCACTTTTGGCCTCCTCTCTGCCTGAAACGCACTTTAAGAGCATAAAAAATTGAAAATGCCAGTAAAGTGCTGAAAGTTGCAGATATTCATGAAAATGACATCAGACTGTGAAATCAACTATCCTGAGCCACTTTTCTGAAGAAAATCTTTGAAACTATGTGGATTTCACAAAATCCACTTTTGGCCTCCTCTCTGCCTGAAACGCACTTTAAGAGCATAAAAAATTGAAAATGCCAGTAAAGTGCTGAAAGTTGCAGATATTCATGAAAATGACATCAGACTGTGAAATCAACTATCCTGAGCCACTTTTCTGAAGAAAATCTTTGAAACTATGTGGATTTCACAAAATCCACTTTTGGCCTCCTCTCTGCCTGAAACGCACTTTAAGAGCATAAAAAATTGAAAATGCCAGTAAAGTGCTGAAAGTTGCAGATATTCATGAAAATGACATCAGACTGTGAAATCAACTATCCTGAGCCACTTTTCTGAAGAAAATCTTTGAAACTATGTGGATTTCACAAAATCCACTTTTGGCCTCCTCTCTGCCTGAAACGCACTTTAAGAGCATAAAAAATTGAAAATGCCAGTAAAGTGCTGAAAGTTGCAGATATTCATGAAAATGACATCAGACTGTGAAATCAACTATCCTGAGCCACTTTTCTGAAGAAAATCTTTGAAACTATGTGGATTTCACAAAATCCACTTTTGGCCTCCTCTCTGCCTGAAACGCACTTTAAGAGCATAAAAAATTGAAAATGCCAGTAAAGTGCTGAAAGTTGCAGATATTCATGAAAATGACATCAGACTGTGAAATCAACTATCCTGAGCCACTTTTCTGAAGAAAATCTTTGAAACTATGTGGATTTCACAAAATCCACTTTTGGCCTCCTCTCTGCCTGAAACGCACTTTAAGAGCATAAAAAATTGAAAATGCCAGTAAAGTGCTGAAAGTTGCAGATATTCATGAAAATGACATCAGACTGTGAAATCAACTATCCTGAGCCACTTTTCTGAAGAAAATCTTTGAAACTATGTGGATTTCACAAAATCCACTTTTGGCCTCCTCTCTGCCTGAAACGCACTTTAAGAGCATAAAAATTGAAAATGCCAGTAAAGTGCTGAAAGTTGCAGATATTCATGAAAATGACATCAGACTGTGAAATCAACTATCCTGAGCCACTTTTCTGAAGAAAATCTTTGAAACTATGTGGATTTCACAAAATCCACTTTTGGCCTCCTCTCTGCCTGAAACGCACTTTAAGAGCATAAAAATTGAAAATGCCAGTAAAGTGCTGAAAGTTGCAGATATTCATGAAAATGACATCAGACTGTGAAATCAACTATCCTGAGCCACTTTTCTGAAGAAAATCTTTGAAACTATGTGGATTTCACAAAATCCACTTTTGGCCTCCTCTCTGCCTGAAACGCACTTTAAGAGCATAAAAAATTGAAAATGCCAGTAAAGTGCTGAAAGTTGCAGATATTCATGAAAATGACATCAGACTGTGAAATCAACTATCCTGAGCCACTTTTCTGAAGAAAATCTTTGAAACTATGTGGATTTCACAAAATCCACTTTTGGCCTCCTCTCTGCCTGAAACGCACTTTAAGAGCATAAAAAATTGAAAATGCCAGTAAAGTGCTGAAAGTTGCAGATATTCATGAAAATGACATCAGACTGTGAAATCAACTATCCTGAGCCACTTTTCTGAAGAAAATCTTTGAAACTATGTGGATTTCACAAAATCCACTTTTGGCCTCCTCTCTGCCTGAAACGCACTTTAAGAGCATAAAAAATTGAAAATGCCAGTAAAGTGCTGAAAGTTGCAGATATTCATGAAAATGACATCAGACTGTGAAATCAACTATCCTGAGCCACTTTTCTGAAGAAAATCTTTGAAACTATGTGGATTTCACAAAATCCACTTTTGGCCTCCTCTCTGCCTGAAACGCACTTTAAGAGCATAAAAATTGAAAATGCCAGTAAAGTGCTGAAAGTTGCAGATATTCATGAAAATGACATCAGACTGTGAAATCAACTATCCTGAGCCACTTTTCTGAAGAAAATCTTTGAAACTATGTGGATTTCACAAAATCCACTTTTGGCCTCCTCTCTGCCTGAAACGCACTTTAAGAGCATAAAAAATTGAAAATGCCAGTAAAGTGCTGAAAGTTGCAGATATTCATGAAAATGACATCAGACTGTGAAATCAACTATCCTGAGCCACTTTTCTGAAGAAAATCTTTGAAACTATGTGGATTTCACAAAATCCACTTTTGGCCTCCTCTCTGCCTGAAACGCACTTTAAGAGCATAAAAAATTGAAAATGCCAGTAAAGTGCTGAAAGTTGCAGATATTCATGAAAATGACATCAGACTGTGAAATCAACTATCCTGAGCCACTTTTCTGAAGAAAATCTTTGAAACTATGTGGATTTCACAAAATCCACTTTTGGCCTCCTCTCTGCCTGAAACGCACTTTAAGAGCATAAAAAATTGAAAATGCCAGTAAAGTGCTGAAAGTTGCAGATATTCATGAAAATGACATCAGACTGTGAAATCAACTATCCTGAGCCACTTTTCTGAAGAAAATCT
Source organism: Ophthalmolycus amberensis (assembly GCA_024529925.1). Lineage (NCBI taxonomy): Eukaryota > Metazoa > Chordata > Actinopteri > Perciformes > Zoarcidae > Ophthalmolycus > Ophthalmolycus amberensis. Next base: position 34,211 of record JAFEUB010000059.1, on the reverse strand, counting down.
TTGAAACTATGTGGATTTCACAAAATCCACTTTTGGCCTCCTCTCTGCCTGAAACGCACTTTAAGAGCATAAAAAATTGAAAATGCCAGTAAAGTGCTGAAAGTTGCAGATATTCATGAAAATGACATCAGACTGTGAAATCAACTATCCTGAGCCACTTTTCTGAAGAAAATCTTTGAAACTATGTGGATTTCACAAAATCCACTTTTGGCCTCCTCTCTGCCTGAAACGCACTTTAAGAGCATAAAAATTGAAAATGCCAGTAAAGTGCTGAAAGTTGCAGATATTCATGAAAATGACATCAGACTGTGAAATCAACTATCCTGAGCCACTTTTCTGAAGAAAATCTTTGAAACTATGTGGATTTCACAAAATCCACTTTTGGCCTCCTCTCTGCCTGAAACGCACTTTAAGAGCATAAAAAATTGAAAATGCCAGTAAAGTGCTGAAAGTTGCAGATATTCATGAAAATGACATCAGACTGTGAAATCAACTATCCTGAGCCACTTTTCTGAAGAAAATCTTTGAAACTATGTGGATTTCACAAAATCCACTTTTGGCCTCCTCTCTGCCTGAAACGCACTTTAAGAGCATAAAAAATTGAAAATGCCAGTAAAGTGCTGAAAGTTGCAGATATTCATGAAAATGACATCAGACTGTGAAATCAACTATCCTGAGCCACTTTTCTGAAGAAAATCTTTGAAACTATGTGGATTTCACAAAATCCACTTTTGGCCTCCTCTCTGCCTGAAACGCACTTTAAGAGCATAAAAAATTGAAAATGCCAGTAAAGTGCTGAAAGTTGCAGATATTCATGAAAATGACATCAGACTGTGAAATCAACTATCCTGAGCCACTTTTCTGAAGAAAATCTTTGAAACTATGTGGATTTCACAAAATCCACTTTTGGCCTCCTCTCTGCCTGAAACGCACTTTAAGAGCATAAAAAATTGAAAATGCCAGTAAAGTGCTGAAAGTTGCAGATATTCATGAAAATGACATCAGACTGTGAAATCAACTATCCTGAGCCACTTTTCTGAAGAAAATCTTTGAAACTATGTGGATTTCACAAAATCCACTTTTGGCCTCCTCTCTGCCTGAAACGCACTTTAAGAGCATAAAAAATTGAAAATGCCAGTAAAGTGCTGAAAGTTGCAGATATTCATGAAAATGACATCAGACTGTGAAATCAACTATCCTGAGCCACTTTTCTGAAGAAAATCTTTGAAACTATGTGGATTTCACAAAATCCACTTTTGGCCTCCTCTCTGCCTGAAACGCACTTTAAGAGCATAAAAATTTGAAAATGCCAGTAAAGTGCTGAAAGTTGCAGATATTCATGAAAATGACATCAGACTGTGAAATCAACTATCCTGAGCCACTTTTCTGAAGAAAATCTTTGAAACTATGTGGATTTCACAAAATCCACTTTTGGCCTCCTCTCTGCCTGAAACGCACTTTAAGAGCATAAAAAATTGAAAATGCCAGTAAAGTGCTGAAAGTTGCAGATATTCATGAAAATGACATCAGACTGTGAAATCAACTATCCTGAGCCACTTTTCTGAAGAAAATCTTTGAAACTATGTGGATTTCACAAAATCCACTTTTGGCCTCCTCTCTGCCTGAAACGCACTTTAAGAGCATAAAAAATTGAAAATGCCAGTAAAGTGCTGAAAGTTGCAGATATTCATGAAAATGACATCAGACTGTGAAATCAACTATCCTGAGCCACTTTTCTGAAGAAAATCTTTGAAACTATGTGGATTTCACAAAATCCACTTTTGGCCTCCTCTCTGCCTGAAACGCACTTTAAGAGCATAAAAAATTGAAAATGCCAGTAAAGTGCTGAAAGTTGCAGATATTCATGAAAATGACATCAGACTGTGAAATCAACTATCCTGAGCCACTTTTCTGAAGAAAATCTTTGAAACTATGTGGATTTCACAAAATCCACTTTTGGCCTCCTCTCTGCCTGAAACGCACTTTAAGAGCATAAAAAATTGAAAATGCCAGTAAAGTGCTGAAAGTTGCAGATATTCATGAAAATGACATCAGACTGTGAAATCAACTATCCTGAGCCACTTTTCTGAAGAAAATCTTTGAAACTATGTGGATTTCACAAAATCCACTTTTGGCCTCCTCTCTGCCTGAAACGCACTTTAAGAGCATAAAAAATTGAAAATGCCAGTAAAGTGCTGAAAGTTGCAGATATTCATGAAAATGACATCAGACTGTGAAATCAACTATCCTGAGCCACTTTTCTGAAGAAAATCTTTGAAACTATGTGGATTTCACAAAATCCACTTTTGGCCTCCTCTCTGCCTGAAACGCACTTTAAGAGCATAAAAAATTGAAAATGCCAGTAAAGTGCTGAAAGTTGCAGATATTCATGAAAATGACATCAGACTGTGAAATCAACTATCCTGAGCCACTTTTCTGAAGAAAATCTTTGAAACTATGTGGATTTCACAAAATCCACTTTTGGCCTCCTCTCTGCCTGAAACGCACTTTAAGAGCATAAAAAATTGAAAATGCCAGTAAAGTGCTGAAAGTTGCAGATATTCATGAAAATGACATCAGACTGTGAAATCAACTATCCTGAGCCACTTTTCTGAAGAAAATCTTTGAAACTATGTGGATTTCACAAAATCCACTTTTGGCCTCCTCTCTGCCTGAAACGCACTTTAAGAGCATAAAAATTGAAAATGCCAGTAAAGTGCTGAAAGTTGCAGATATTCATGAAAATGACATCAGACTGTGAAATCAACTATCCTGAGCCACTTTTCTGAAGAAAATCTTTGAAACTATGTGGATTTCACAAAATCCACTTTTGGCCTCCTCTCTGCCTGAAACGCACTTTAAGAGCATAAAAATTGAAAATGCCAGTAAAGTGCTGAAAGTTGCAGATATTCATGAAAATGACATCAGACTGTGAAATCAACTATCCTGAGCCACTTTTCTGAAGAAAATCTTTGAAACTATGTGGATTTCACAAAATCCACTTTTGGCCTCCTCTCTGCCTGAAACGCACTTTAAGAGCATAAAAATTTTGAAAATGCCAGTAAAGTGCTGAAAGTTGCAGATATTCATGAAAATGACATCAGACTGTGAAATCAACTATCCTGAGCCACTTTTCTGAAGAAAATCTTTGAAACTATGTGGATTTCACAAAATCCACTTTTGGCCTCCTCTCTGCCTGAAACGCACTTTAAGAGCATAAAAAATTGAAAATGCCAGTAAAGTGCTGAAAGTTGCAGATATTCATGAAAATGACATCAGACTGTGAAATCAACTATCCTGAGCCACTTTTCTGAAGAAAATCTTTGAAACTATGTGGATTTCACAAAATCCACTTTTGGCCTCCTCTCTGCCTGAAACGCACTTTAAGAGCATAAAAAATTGAAAATGCCAGTAAAGTGCTGAAAGTTGCAGATATTCATGAAAATGACATCAGACTGTGAAATCAACTATCCTGAGCCACTTTTCTGAAGAAAATCTTTGAAACTATGTGGATTTCACAAAATCCACTTTTGGCCTCCTCTCTGCCTGAAACGCACTTTAAGAGCATAAAAAATTGAAAATGCCAGTAAAGTGCTGAAAGTTGCAGATATTCATGAAAATGACATCAGACTGTGAAATCAACTATCCTGAGCCACTTTTCTGAAGAAAATCTTTGAAACTATGTGGATTTCACAAAATCCACTTTTGGCCTCCTCTCTGCCTGAAACGCACTTTAAGAGCATAAAAATTTGAAAATGCCAGTAAAGTGCTGAAAGTTGCAGATATTCATGAAAATGACATCAGACTGTGAAATCAACTATCCTGAGCCACTTTTCTGAAGAAAATCTTTGAAACTATGTGGATTTCACAAAATCCACTTTTGGCCTCCTCTCTGCCTGAAACGCACTTTAAGAGCATAAAAATTTTGAAAATGCCAGTAAAGTGCTGAAAGTTGCAGATATTCATGAAAATGACATCAGACTGTGAAATCAACTATCCTGAGCCACTTTTCTGAAGAAAATCTTTGAAACTATGTGGATTTCACAAAATCCACTTTTGGCCTCCTCTCTGCCTGAAACGCACTTTAAGAGCATAAAAATTGAAAATGCCAGTAAAGTGCTGAAAGTTGCAGATATTCATGAAAATGACATCAGACTGTGAAATCAACTATCCTGAGCCACTTTTCTGAAGAAAATCTTTGAAACTATGTGGATTTCACAAAATCCACTTTTGGCCTCCTCTCTGCCTGAAACGCACTTTAAGAGCATAAAAAATTGAAAATGCCAGTAAAGTGCTGAAAGTTGCAGATATTCATGAAAATGACATCAGACTGTGAAATCAACTATCCTGAGCCACTTTTCTGAAGAAAATCTTTGAAACTATGTGGATTTCACAAAATCCACTTTTGGCCTCCTCTCTGCCTGAAACGCACTTTAAGAGCATAAAAAATTGAAAATGCCAGTAAAGTGCTGAAAGTTGCAGATATTCATGAAAATGACATCAGACTGTGAAATCAACTATCCTGAGCCACTTTTCTGAAGAAAATCTTTGAAACTATGTGGATTTCACAAAATCCACTTTTGGCCTCCTCTCTGCCTGAAACGCACTTTAAGAGCATAAAAAATTGAAAATGCCAGTAAAGTGCTGAAAGTTGCAGATATTCATGAAAATGACATCAGACTGTGAAATCAACTATCCTGAGCCACTTTTCTGAAGAAAATCTTTGAAACTATGTGGATTTCACAAAATCCACTTTTGGCCTCCTCTCTGCCTGAAACGCACTTTAAGAGCATAAAAATTTGAAAATGCCAGTAAAGTGCTGAAAGTTGCAGATATTCATGAAAATGACATCAGACTGTGAAATCAACTATCCTGAGCCACTTTTCTGAAGAAAATCTTTGAAACTATGTGGATTTCACAAAATCCACTTTTGGCCTCCTCTCTGCCTGAAACGCACTTTAAGAGCATAAAAATTGAAAATGCCAGTAAAGTGCTGAAAGTTGCAGATATTCATGAAAATGACATCAGACTGTGAAATCAACTATCCTGAGCCACTTTTCTGAAGAAAATCTTTGAAACTATGTGGATTTCACAAAATCCACTTTTGGCCTCCTCTCTGCCTGAAACGCACTTTAAGAGCATAAAAATTGAAAATGCCAGTAAAGTGCTGAAAGTTGCAGATATTCATGAAAATGACATCAGACTGTGAAATCAACTATCCTGAGCCACTTTTCTGAAGAAAATCTTTGAAACTATGTGGATTTCACAAAATCCACTTTTGGCCTCCTCTCTGCCTGAAACGCACTTTAAGAGCATAAAAAATTGAAAATGCCAGTAAAGTGCTGAAAGTTGCAGATATTCATGAAAATGACATCAGACTGTGAAATCAACTATCCTGAGCCACTTTTCTGAAGAAAATCTTTGAAACTATGTGGATTTCACAAAATCCACTTTTGGCCTCCTCTCTGCCTGAAACGCACTTTAAGAGCATAAAAAATTGAAAATGCCAGTAAAGTGCTGAAAGTTGCAGATATTCATGAAAATGACATCAGACTGTGAAATCAACTATCCTGAGCCACTTTTCTGAAGAAAATCTTTGAAACTATGTGGATTTCACAAAATCCACTTTTGGCCTCCTCTCTGCCTGAAACGCACTTTAAGAGCATAAAAAATTGAAAATGCCAGTAAAGTGCTGAAAGTTGCAGATATTCATGAAAATGACATCAGACTGTGAAATCAACTATCCTGAGCCACTTTTCTGAAGAAAATCTTTGAAACTATGTGGATTTCACAAAATCCACTTTTGGCCTCCTCTCTGCCTGAAACGCACTTTAAGAGCATAAAAAATTGAAAATGCCAGTAAAGTGCTGAAAGTTGCAGATATTCATGAAAATGACATCAGACTGTGAAATCAACTATCCTGAGCCACTTTTCTGAAGAAAATCTTTGAAACTATGTGGATTTCACAAAATCCACTTTTGGCCTCCTCTCTGCCTGAAACGCACTTTAAGAGCATAAAAATTTGAAAATGCCAGTAAAGTGCTGAAAGTTGCAGATATTCATGAAAATGACATCAGACTGTGAAATCAACTATCCTGAGCCACTTTTCTGAAGAAAATCTTTGAAACTATGTGGATTTCACAAAATCCACTTTTGGCCTCCTCTCTGCCTGAAACGCACTTTAAGAGCATAAAAATTGAAAATGCCAGTAAAGTGCTGAAAGTTGCAGATATTCATGAAAATGACATCAGACTGTGAAATCAACTATCCTGAGCCACTTTTCTGAAGAAAATCTTTGAAACTATGTGGATTTCACAAAATCCACTTTTGGCCTCCTCTCTGCCTGAAACGCACTTTAAGAGCATAAAAATTGAAAATGCCAGTAAAGTGCTGAAAGTTGCAGATATTCATGAAAATGACATCAGACTGTGAAATCAACTATCCTGAGCCACTTTTCTGAAGAAAATCTTTGAAACTATGTGGATTTCACAAAATCCACTTTTGGCCTCCTCTCTGCCTGAAACGCACTTTAAGAGCATAAAAATTGAAAATGCCAGTAAAGTGCTGAAAGTTGCAGATATTCATGAAAATGACATCAGACTGTGAAATCAACTATCCTGAGCCACTTTTCTGAAGAAAATCTTTGAAACTATGTGGATTTCACAAAATCCACTTTTGGCCTCCTCTCTGCCTGAAACGCACTTTAAGAGCATAAAAAATTGAAAATGCCAGTAAAGTGCTGAAAGTTGCAGATATTCATGAAAATGACATCAGACTGTGAAATCAACTATCCTGAGCCACTTTTCTGAAGAAAATCTTTGAAACTATGTGGATTTCACAAAATCCACTTTTGGCCTCCTCTCTGCCTGAAACGCACTTTAAGAGCATAAAAAATTGAAAATGCCAGTAAAGTGCTGAAAGTTGCAGATATTCATGAAAATGACATCAGACTGTGAAATCAACTATCCTGAGCCACTTTTCTGAAGAAAATCTTTGAAACTATGTGGATTTCACAAAATCCACTTTTGGCCTCCTCTCTGCCTGAAACGCACTTTAAGAGCATAAAAATTTTGAAAATGCCAGTAAAGTGCTGAAAGTTGCAGATATTCATGAAAATGACATCAGACTGTGAAATCAACTATCCTGAGCCACTTTTCTGAAGAAAATCTTTGAAACTATGTGGATTTCACAAAATCCACTTTTGGCCTCCTCTCTGCCTGAAACGCACTTTAAGAGCATAAAAATTGAAAATGCCAGTAAAGTGCTGAAAGTTGCAGATATTCATGAAAATGACATCAGACTGTGAAATCAACTATCCTGAGCCACTTTTCTGAAGAAAATCTTTGAAACTATGTGGATTTCACAAAATCCACTTTTGGCCTCCTCTCTGCCTGAAACGCACTTTAAGAGCATAAAAATTGAAAATGCCAGTAAAGTGCTGAAAGTTGCAGATATTCATGAAAATGACATCAGACTGTGAAATCAACTATCCTGAGCCACTTTTCTGAAGAAAATCTTTGAAACTATGTGGATTTCACAAAATCCACTTTTGGCCTCCTCTCTGCCTGAAACGCACTTTAAGAGCATAAAAATTGAAAATGCCAGTAAAGTGCTGAAAGTTGCAGATATTCATGAAAATGACATCAGACTGTGAAATCAACTATCCTGAGCCACTTTTCTGAAGAAAATCTTTGAAACTATGTGGATTTCACAAAATCCACTTTTGGCCTCCTCTCTGCCTGAAACGCACTTTAAGAGCATAAAAATTTGAAAATGCCAGTAAAGTGCTGAAAGTTGCAGATATTCATGAAAATGACATCAGACTGTGAAATCAACTATCCTGAGCCACTTTTCTGAAGAAAATCTTTGAAACTATGTGGATTTCACAAAATCCACTTTTGGCCTCCTCTCTGCCTGAAACGCACTTTAAGAGCATAAAAATTGAAAATGCCAGTAAAGTGCTGAAAGTTGCAGATATTCATGAAAATGACATCAGACTGTGAAATCAACTATCCTGAGCCACTTTTCTGAAGAAAATCTTTGAAACTATGTGGATTTCACAAAATCCACTTTTGGCCTCCTCTCTGCCTGAAACGCACTTTAAGAGCATAAAAAATTGAAAATGCCAGTAAAGTGCTGAAAGTTGCAGATATTCATGAAAATGACATCAGACTGTGAAATCAACTATCCTGAGCCACTTTTCTGAAGAAAATCTTTGAAACTATGTGGATTTCACAAAATCCACTTTTGGCCTCCTCTCTGCCTGAAACGCACTTTAAGAGCATAAAAAATTGAAAATGCCAGTAAAGTGCTGAAAGTTGCAGATATTCATGAAAATGACATCAGACTGTGAAATCAACTATCCTGAGCCACTTTTCTGAAGAAAATCTTTGAAACTATGTGGATTTCACAAAATCCACTTTTGGCCTCCTCTCTGCCTGAAACGCACTTTAAGAGCATAAAAATTGAAAATGCCAGTAAAGTGCTGAAAGTTGCAGATATTCATGAAAATGACATCAGACTGTGAAATCAACTATCCTGAGCCACTTTTCTGAAGAAAATCTTTGAAACTATGTGGATTTCACAAAATCCACTTTTGGCCTCCTCTCTGCCTGAAACGCACTTTAAGAGCATAAAAATTGAAAATGCCAGTAAAGTGCTGAAAGTTGCAGATATTCATGAAAATGACATCAGACTGTGAAATCAACTATCCTGAGCCACTTTTCTGAAGAAAATCTTTGAAACTATGTGGATTTCACAAAATCCACTTTTGGCCTCCTCTCTGCCTGAAACGCACTTTAAGAGCATAAAAAATTGAAAATGCCAGTAAAGTGCTGAAAGTTGCAGATATTCATGAAAATGACATCAGACTGTGAAATCAACTATCCTGAGCCACTTTTCTGAAGAAAATCTTTGAAACTATGTGGATTTCACAAAATCCACTTTTGGCCTCCTCTCTGCCTGAAACGCACTTTAAGAGCATAAAAAATTGAAAATGCCAGTAAAGTGCTGAAAGTTGCAGATATTCATGAAAATGACATCAGACTGTGAAATCAACTATCCTGAGCCACTTTTCTGAAGAAAATCTTTGAAACTATGTGGATTTCACAAAATCCACTTTTGGCCTCCTCTCTGCCTGAAACGCACTTTAAGAGCATAAAAAATTGAAAATGCCAGTAAAGTGCTGAAAGTTGCAGATATTCATGAAAATGACATCAGACTGTGAAATCAACTATCCTGAGCCACTTTTCTGAAGAAAATCTTTGAAACTATGTGGATTTCACAAAATCCACTTTTGGCCTCCTCTCTGCCTGAAACGCACTTTAAGAGCATAAAAAATTGAAAATGCCAGTAAAGTGCTGAAAGTTGCAGATATTCATGAAAATGACATCAGACTGTGAAATCAACTATCCTGAGCCACTTTTCTGAAGAAAATCTTTGAAACTATGTGGATTTCACAAAATCCACTTTTGGCCTCCTCTCTGCCTGAAACGCACTTTAAGAGCATAAAAAATTGAAAATGCCAGTAAAGTGCTGAAAGTTGCAGATATTCATGAAAATGACATCAGACTGTGAAATCAACTATCCTGAGCCACTTTTCTGAAGAAAATCTTTGAAACTATGTGGATTTCACAAAATCCACTTTTGGCCTCCTCTCTGCCTGAAACGCACTTTAAGAGCATAAAAAATTGAAAATGCCAGTAAAGTGCTGAAAGTTGCAGATATTCATGAAAATGACATCAGACTGTGAAATCAACTATCCTGAGCCACTTTTCTGAAGAAAATCTTTGAAACTATGTGGATTTCACAAAATCCACTTTTGGCCTCCTCTCTGCCTGAAACGCACTTTAAGAGCATAAAAATTGAAAATGCCAGTAAAGTGCTGAAAGTTGCAGATATTCATGAAAATGACATCAGACTGTGAAATCAACTATCCTGAGCCACTTTTCTGAAGAAAATCTTTGAAACTATGTGGATTTCACAAAATCCACTTTTGGCCTCCTCTCTGCCTGAAACGCACTTTAAGAGCATAAAAAATTGAAAATGCCAGTAAAGTGCTGAAAGTTGCAGATATTCATGAAAATGACATCAGACTGTGAAATCAACTATCCTGAGCCACTTTTCTGAAGAAAATCTTTGAAACTATGTGGATTTCACAAAATCCACTTTTGGCCTCCTCTCTGCCTGAAACGCACTTTAAGAGCATAAAAAATTGAAAATGCCAGTAAAGTGCTGAAAGTTGCAGATATTCATGAAAATGACATCAGACTGTGAAATCAACTATCCTGAGCCACTTTTCTGAAGAAAATCTTTGAAACTATGTGGATTTCACAAAATCCACTTTTGGCCTCCTCTCTGCCTGAAACGCACTTTAAGAGCATAAAAAATTGAAAATGCCAGTAAAGTGCTGAAAGTTGCAGATATTCATGAAAATGACATCAGACTGTGAAATCAACTATCCTGAGCCACTTTTCTGAAGAAAATCTTTGAAACTATGTGGATTTCACAAAATCCACTTTTGGCCTCCTCTCTGCCTGAAACGCACTTTAAGAGCATAAAAATTGAAAATGCCAGTAAAGTGCTGAAAGTTGCAGATATTCATGAAAATGACATCAGACTGTGAAATCAACTATCCTGAGCCACTTTTCTGAAGAAAATCTTTGAAACTATGTGGATTTCACAAAATCCACTTTTGGCCTCCTCTCTGCCTGAAACGCACTTTAAGAGCATAAAAAATTGAAAATGCCAGTAAAGTGCTGAAAGTTGCAGATATTCATGAAAATGACATCAGACTGTGAAATCAACTATCCTGAGCCACTTTTCTGAAGAAAATCTTTGAAACTATGTGGATTTCACAAAATCCACTTTTGGCCTCCTCTCTGCCTGAAACGCACTTTAAGAGCATAAAAATTGAAAATGCCAGTAAAGTGCTGAAAGTTGCAGATATTCATGAAAATGACATCAGACTGTGAAATCAACTATCCTGAGCCACTTTTCTGAAGAAAATCTTTGAAACTATGTGGATTTCACAAAATCCACTTTTGGCCTCCTCTCTGCCTGAAACGCACTTTAAGAGCATAAAAAATTGAAAATGCCAGTAAAGTGCTGAAAGTTGCAGATATTCATGAAAATGACATCAGACTGTGAAATCAACTATCCTGAGCCACTTTTCTGAAGAAAATCTTTGAAACTATGTGGATTTCACAAAATCCACTTTTGGCCTCCTCTCTGCCTGAAACGCACTTTAAGAGCATAAAAATTGAAAATGCCAGTAAAGTGCTGAAAGTTGCAGATATTCATGAAAATGACATCAGACTGTGAAATCAACTATCCTGAGCCACTTTTCTGAAGAAAATCTTTGAAACTATGTGGATTTCACAAAATCCACTTTTGGCCTCCTCTCTGCCTGAAACGCACTTTAAGAGCATAAAAATTGAAAATGCCAGTAAAGTGCTGAAAGTTGCAGATATTCATGAAAATGACATCAGACTGTGAAATCAACTATCCTGAGCCACTTTTCTGAAGAAAATCTTTGAAACTATGTGGATTTCACAAAATCCACTTTTGGCCTCCTCTCTGCCTGAAACGCACTTTAAGAGCATAAAAAATTGAAAATGCCAGTAAAGTGCTGAAAGTTGCAGATATTCATGAAAATGACATCAGACTGTGAAATCAACTATCCTGAGCCACTTTTCTGAAGAAAATCTTTGAAACTATGTGGATTTCACAAAATCCACTTTTGGCCTCCTCTCTGCCTGAAACGCACTTTAAGAGCATAAAAAATTGAAAATGCCAGTAAAGTGCTGAAAGTTGCAGATATTCATGAAAATGACATCAGACTGTGAAATCAACTATCCTGAGCCACTTTTCTGAAGAAAATCTTTGAAACTATGTGGATTTCACAAAATCCACTTTTGGCCTCCTCTCTGCCTGAAACGCACTTTAAGAGCATAAAAAATTGAAAATGCCAGTAAAGTGCTGAAAGTTGCAGATATTCATGAAAATGACATCAGACTGTGAAATCAACTATCCTGAGCCACTTTTCTGAAGAAAATCTTTGAAACTATGTGGATTTCACAAAATCCACTTTTGGCCTCCTCTCTGCCTGAAACGCACTTTAAGAGCATAAAAATTTGAAAATGCCAGTAAAGTGCTGAAAGTTGCAGATATTCATGAAAATGACATCAGACTGTGAAATCAACTATCCTGAGCCACTTTTCTGAAGAAAATCTTTGAAACTATGTGGATTTCACAAAATCCACTTTTGGCCTCCTCTCTGCCTGAAACGCACTTTAAGAGCATAAAAAATTGAAAATGCCAGTAAAGTGCTGAAAGTTGCAGATATTCATGAAAATGACATCAGACTGTGAAATCAACTATCCTGAGCCACTTTTCTGAAGAAAATCTTTGAAACTATGTGGATTTCACAAAATCCACTTTTGGCCTCCTCTCTGCCTGAAACGCACTTTAAGAGCATAAAAATTGAAAATGCCAGTAAAGTGCTGAAAGTTGCAGATATTCATGAAAATGACATCAGACTGTGAAATCAACTATCCTGAGCCACTTTTCTGAAGAAAATCTTTGAAACTATGTGGATTTCACAAAATCCACTTTTGGCCTCCTCTCTGCCTGAAACGCACTTTAAGAGCATAAAAATTGAAAATGCCAGTAAAGTGCTGAAAGTTGCAGATATTCATGAAAATGACATCAGACTGTGAAATCAACTATCCTGAGCCACTTTTCTGAAGAAAATCTTTGAAACTATGTGGATTTCACAAAATCCACTTTTGGCCTCCTCTCTGCCTGAAACGCACTTTAAGAGCATAAAAAATTGAAAATGCCAGTAAAGTGCTGAAAGTTGCAGATATTCATGAAAATGACATCAGACTGTGAAATCAACTATCCTGAGCCACTTTTCTGAAGAAAATCTTTGAAACTATGTGGATTTCACAAAATCCACTTTTGGCCTCCTCTCTGCCTGAAACGCACTTTAAGAGCATAAAAATTGAAAATGCCAGTAAAGTGCTGAAAGTTGCAGATATTCATGAAAATGACATCAGACTGTGAAATCAACTATCCTGAGCCACTTTTCTGAAGAAAATCTTTGAAACTATGTGGATTTCACAAAATCCACTTTTGGCCTCCTCTCTGCCTGAAACGCACTTTAAGAGCATAAAAAATTGAAAATGCCAGTAAAGTGCTGAAAGTTGCAGATATTCATGAAAATGACATCAGACTGTGAAATCAACTATCCTGAGCCACTTTTCTGAAGAAAATCTTTGAAACTATGTGGATTTCACAAAATCCACTTTTGGCCTCCTCTCTGCCTGAAACGCACTTTAAGAGCATAAAAAATTGAAAATGCCAGTAAAGTGCTGAAAGTTGCAGATATTCATGAAAATGACATCAGACTGTGAAATCAACTATCCTGAGCCACTTTTCTGAAGAAAATCTTTGAAACTATGTGGATTTCACAAAATCCACTTTTGGCCTCCTCTCTGCCTGAAACGCACTTTAAGAGCATAAAAATTGAAAATGCCAGTAAAGTGCTGAAAGTTGCAGATATTCATGAAAATGACATCAGACTGTGAAATCAACTATCCTGAGCCACTTTTCTGAAGAAAATCTTTGAAACTATGTGGATTTCACAAAATCCACTTTTGGCCTCCTCTCTGCCTGAAACGCACTTTAAGAGCATAAAAAATTGAAAATGCCAGTAAAGTGCTGAAAGTTGCAGATATTCATGAAAATGACATCAGACTGTGAAATCAACTATCCTGAGCCACTTTTCTGAAGAAAATCTTTGAAACTATGTGGATTTCACAAAATCCACTTTTGGCCTCCTCTCTGCCTGAAACGCACTTTAAGAGCATAAAAATTGAAAATGCCAGTAAAGTGCTGAAAGTTGCAGATATTCATGAAAATGACATCAGACTGTGAAATCAACTATCCTGAGCCACTTTTCTGAAGAAAATCTTTGAAACTATGTGGATTTCACAAAATCCACTTTTGGCCTCCTCTCTGCCTGAAACGCACTTTAAGAGCATAAAAAATTGAAAATGCCAGTAAAGTGCTGAAAGTTGCAGATATTCATGAAAATGACATCAGACTGTGAAATCAACTATCCTGAGCCACTTTTCTGAAGAAAATCTTTGAAACTATGTGGATTTCACAAAATCCACTTTTGGCCTCCTCTCTGCCTGAAACGCACTTTAAGAGCATAAAAATTGAAAATGCCAGTAAAGTGCTGAAAGTTGCAGATATTCATGAAAATGACATCAGACTGTGAAATCAACTATCCTGAGCCACTTTTCTGAAGAAAATCTTTGAAACTATGTGGATTTCACAAAATCCACTTTTGGCCTCCTCTCTGCCTGAAACGCACTTTAAGAGCATAAAAATTTTGAAAATGCCAGTAAAGTGCTGAAAGTTGCAGATATTCATGAAAATGACATCAGACTGTGAAATCAACTATCCTGAGCCACTTTTCTGAAGAAAATCTTTGAAACTATGTGGATTTCACAAAATCCACTTTTGGCCTCCTCTCTGCCTGAAACGCACTTTAAGAGCATAAAAAATTGAAAATGCCAGTAAAGTGCTGAAAGTTGCAGATATTCATGAAAATGACATCAGACTGTGAAATCAACTATCCTGAGCCACTTTTCTGAAGAAAATCTTTGAAACTATGTGGATTTCACAAAATCCACTTTTGGCCTCCTCTCTGCCTGAAACGCACTTTAAGAGCATAAAAATTGAAAATGCCAGTAAAGTGCTGAAAGTTGCAGATATTCATGAAAATGACATCAGACTGTGAAATCAACTATCCTGAGCCACTTTTCTGAAGAAAATCTTTGAAACTATGTGGATTTCACAAAATCCACTTTTGGCCTCCTCTCTGCCTGAAACGCACTTTAAGAGCATAAAAATTGAAAATGCCAGTAAAGTGCTGAAAGTTGCAGATATTCATGAAAATGACATCAGACTGTGAAATCAACTATCCTGAGCCACTTTTCTGAAGAAAATCTTTGAAACTATGTGGATTTCACAAAATCCACTTTTGGCCTCCTCTCTGCCTGAAACGCACTTTAAGAGCATAAAAAATTGAAAATGCCAGTAAAGTGCTGAAAGTTGCAGATATTCATGAAAATGACATCAGACTGTGAAATCAACTATCCTGAGCCACTTTTCTGAAGAAAATCTTTGAAACTATGTGGATTTCACAAAATCCACTTTTGGCCTCCTCTCTGCCTGAAACGCACTTTAAGAGCATAAAAATTTTGAAAATGCCAGTAAAGTGCTGAAAGTTGCAGATATTCATGAAAATGACATCAGACTGTGAAATCAACTATCCTGAGCCACTTTTCTGAAGAAAATCTTTGAAACTATGTGGATTTCACAAAATCCACTTTTGGCCTCCTCTCTGCCTGAAACGCACTTTAAGAGCATAAAAATTGAAAATGCCAGTAAAGTGCTGAAAGTTGCAGATATTCATGAAAATGACATCAGACTGTGAAATCAACTATCCTGAGCCACTTTTCTGAAGAAAATCTTTGAAACTATGTGGATTTCACAAAATCCACTTTTGGCCTCCTCTCTGCCTGAAACGCACTTTAAGAGCATAAAAATTGAAAATGCCAGTAAAGTGCTGAAAGTTGCAGATATTCATGAAAATGACATCAGACTGTGAAATCAACTATCCTGAGCCACTTTTCTGAAGAAAATCTTTGAAACTATGTGGATTTCACAAAATCCACTTTTGGCCTCCTCTCTGCCTGAAACGCACTTTAAGAGCATAAAAAATTGAAAATGCCAGTAAAGTGCTGAAAGTTGCAGATATTCATGAAAATGACATCAGACTGTGAAATCAACTATCCTGAGCCACTTTTCTGAAGAAAATCTTTGAAACTATGTGGATTTCACAAAATCCACTTTTGGCCTCCTCTCTGCCTGAAACGCACTTTAAGAGCATAAAAAATTGAAAATGCCAGTAAAGTGCTGAAAGTTGCAGATATTCATGAAAATGACATCAGACTGTGAAATCAACTATCCTGAGCCACTTTTCTGAAGAAAATCTTTGAAACTATGTGGATTTCACAAAATCCACTTTTGGCCTCCTCTCTGCCTGAAACGCACTTTAAGAGCATAAAAAATTGAAAATGCCAGTAAAGTGCTGAAAGTTGCAGATATTCATGAAAATGACATCAGACTGTGAAATCAACTATCCTGAGCCACTTTTCTGAAGAAAATCTTTGAAACTATGTGGATTTCACAAAATCCACTTTTGGCCTCCTCTCTGCCTGAAACGCACTTTAAGAGCATAAAAAATTGAAAATGCCAGTAAAGTGCTGAAAGTTGCAGATATTCATGAAAATGACATCAGACTGTGAAATCAACTATCCTGAGCCACTTTTCTGAAGAAAATCTTTGAAACTATGTGGATTTCACAAAATCCACTTTTGGCCTCCTCTCTGCCTGAAACGCACTTTAAGAGCATAAAAAATTGAAAATGCCAGTAAAGTGCTGAAAGTTGCAGATATTCATGAAAATGACATCAGACTGTGAAATCAACTATCCTGAGCCACTTTTCTGAAGAAAATCTTTGAAACTATGTGGATTTCACAAAATCCACTTTTGGCCTCCTCTCTGCCTGAAACGCACTTTAAGAGCATAAAAAATTGAAAATGCCAGTAAAGTGCTGAAAGTTGCAGATATTCATGAAAATGACATCAGACTGTGAAATCAACTATCCTGAGCCACTTTTCTGAAGAAAATCTTTGAAACTATGTGGATTTCACAAAATCCACTTTTGGCCTCCTCTCTGCCTGAAACGCACTTTAAGAGCATAAAAATTGAAAATGCCAGTAAAGTGCTGAAAGTTGCAGATATTCATGAAAATGACATCAGACTGTGAAATCAACTATCCTGAGCCACTTTTCTGAAGAAAATCTTTGAAACTATGTGGATTTCACAAAATCCACTTTTGGCCTCCTCTCTGCCTGAAACGCACTTTAAGAGCATAAAAAATTGAAAATGCCAGTAAAGTGCTGAAAGTTGCAGATATTCATGAAAATGACATCAGACTGTGAAATCAACTATCCTGAGCCACTTTTCTGAAGAAAATCTTTGAAACTATGTGGATTTCACAAAATCCACTTTTGGCCTCCTCTCTGCCTGAAACGCACTTTAAGAGCATAAAAAATTGAAAATGCCAGTAAAGTGCTGAAAGTTGCAGATATTCATGAAAATGACATCAGACTGTGAAATCAACTATCCTGAGCCACTTTTCTGAAGAAAATCTTTGAAACTATGTGGATTTCACAAAATCCACTTTTGGCCTCCTCTCTGCCTGAAACGCACTTTAAGAGCATAAAAAATTGAAAATGCCAGTAAAGTGCTGAAAGTTGCAGATATTCATGAAAATGACATCAGACTGTGAAATCAACTATCCTGAGCCACTTTTCTGAAGAAAATCTTTGAAACTATGTGGATTTCACAAAATCCACTTTTGGCCTCCTCTCTGCCTGAAACGCACTTTAAGAGCATAAAAATTTGAAAATGCCAGTAAAGTGCTGAAAGTTGCAGATATTCATGAAAATGACATCAGACTGTGAAATCAACTATCCTGAGCCACTTTTCTGAAGAAAATCTTTGAAACTATGTGGATTTCACAAAATCCACTTTTGGCCTCCTCTCTGCCTGAAACGCACTTTAAGAGCATAAAAAATTGAAAATGCCAGTAAAGTGCTGAAAGTTGCAGATATTCATGAAAATGACATCAGACTGTGAAATCAACTATCCTGAGCCACTTTTCTGAAGAAAATCTTTGAAACTATGTGGATTTCACAAAATCCACTTTTGGCCTCCTCTCTGCCTGAAACGCACTTTAAGAGCATAAAAATTTGAAAATGCCAGTAAAGTGCTGAAAGTTGCAGATATTCATGAAAATGACATCAGACTGTGAAATCAACTATCCTGAGCCACTTTTCTGAAGAAAATCTTTGAAACTATGTGGATTTCACAAAATCCACTTTTGGCCTCCTCTCTGCCTGAAACGCACTTTAAGAGCATAAAAAATTGAAAATGCCAGTAAAGTGCTGAAAGTTGCAGATATTCATGAAAATGACATCAGACTGTGAAATCAACTATCCTGAGCCACTTTTCTGAAGAAAATCTTTGAAACTATGTGGATTTCACAAAATCCACTTTTGGCCTCCTCTCTGCCTGAAACGCACTTTAAGAGCATAAAAATTGAAAATGCCAGTAAAGTGCTGAAAGTTGCAGATATTCATGAAAATGACATCAGACTGTGAAATCAACTATCCTGAGCCACTTTTCTGAAGAAAATCTTTGAAACTATGTGGATTTCACAAAATCCACTTTTGGCCTCCTCTCTGCCTGAAACGCACTTTAAGAGCATAAAAAATTGAAAATGCCAGTAAAGTGCTGAAAGTTGCAGATATTCATGAAAATGACATCAGACTGTGAAATCAACTATCCTGAGCCACTTTTCTGAAGAAAATCTTTGAAACTATGTGGATTTCACAAAATCCACTTTTGGCCTCCTCTCTGCCTGAAACGCACTTTAAGAGCATAAAAAATTGAAAATGCCAGTAAAGTGCTGAAAGTTGCAGATATTCATGAAAATGACATCAGACTGTGAAATCAACTATCCTGAGCCACTTTTCTGAAGAAAATCTTTGAAACTATGTGGATTTCACAAAATCCACTTTTGGCCTCCTCTCTGCCTGAAACGCACTTTAAGAGCATAAAAAATTGAAAATGCCAGTAAAGTGCTGAAAGTTGCAGATATTCATGAAAATGACATCAGACTGTGAAATCAACTATCCTGAGCCACTTTTCTGAAGAAAATCTTTGAAACTATGTGGATTTCACAAAATCCACTTTTGGCCTCCTCTCTGCCTGAAACGCACTTTAAGAGCATAAAAATTTTGAAAATGCCAGTAAAGTGCTGAAAGTTGCAGATATTCATGAAAATGACATCAGACTGTGAAATCAACTATCCTGAGCCACTTTTCTGAAGAAAATCTTTGAAACTATGTGGATTTCACAAAATCCACTTTTGGCCTCCTCTCTGCCTGAAACGCACTTTAAGAGCATAAAAATTGAAAATGCCAGTAAAGTGCTGAAAGTTGCAGATATTCATGAAAATGACATCAGACTGTGAAATCAACTATCCTGAGCCACTTTTCTGAAGAAAATCTTTGAAACTATGTGGATTTCACAAAATCCACTTTTGGCCTCCTCTCTGCCTGAAACGCACTTTAAGAGCATAAAAAATTGAAAATGCCAGTAAAGTGCTGAAAGTTGCAGATATTCATGAAAATGACATCAGACTGTGAAATCAACTATCCTGAGCCACTTTTCTGAAGAAAATCTTTGAAACTATGTGGATTTCACAAAATCCACTTTTGGCCTCCTCTCTGCCTGAAACGCACTTTAAGAGCATAAAAAATTGAAAATGCCAGTAAAGTGCTGAAAGTTGCAGATATTCATGAAAATGACATCAGACTGTGAAATCAACTATCCTGAGCCACTTTTCTGAAGAAAATCTTTGAAACTATGTGGATTTCACAAAATCCACTTTTGGCCTCCTCTCTGCCTGAAACGCACTTTAAGAGCATAAAAATTGAAAATGCCAGTAAAGTGCTGAAAGTTGCAGATATTCATGAAAATGACATCAGACTGTGAAATCAACTATCCTGAGCCACTTTTCTGAAGAAAATCTTTGAAACTATGTGGATTTCACAAAATCCACTTTTGGCCTCCTCTCTGCCTGAAACGCACTTTAAGAGCATAAAAAATTGAAAATGCCAGTAAAGTGCTGAAAGTTGCAGATATTCATGAAAATGACATCAGACTGTGAAATCAACTATCCTGAGCCACTTTTCTGAAGAAAATCTTTGAAACTATGTGGATTTCACAAAATCCACTTTTGGCCTCCTCTCTGCCTGAAACGCACTTTAAGAGCATAAAAATTGAAAATGCCAGTAAAGTGCTGAAAGTTGCAGATATTCATGAAAATGACATCAGACTGTGAAATCAACTATCCTGAGCCACTTTTCTGAAGAAAATCTTTGAAACTATGTGGATTTCACAAAATCCACTTTTGGCCTCCTCTCTGCCTGAAACGCACTTTAAGAGCATAAAAAATTGAAAATGCCAGTAAAGTGCTGAAAGTTGCAGATATTCATGAAAATGACATCAGACTGTGAAATCAACTATCCTGAGCCACTTTTCTGAAGAAAATCTTTGAAACTATGTGGATTTCACAAAATCCACTTTTGGCCTCCTCTCTGCCTGAAACGCACTTTAAGAGCATAAAAATTGAAAATGCCAGTAAAGTGCTGAAAGTTGCAGATATTCATGAAAATGACATCAGACTGTGAAATCAACTATCCTGAGCCACTTTTCTGAAGAAAATCTTTGAAACTATGTGGATTTCACAAAATCCACTTTTGGCCTCCTCTCTGCCTGAAACGCACTTTAAGAGCATAAAAAATTGAAAATGCCAGTAAAGTGCTGAAAGTTGCAGATATTCATGAAAATGACATCAGACTGTGAAATCAACTATCCTGAGCCACTTTTCTGAAGAAAATCTTTGAAACTATGTGGATTTCACAAAATCCACTTTTGGCCTCCTCTCTGCCTGAAACGCACTTTAAGAGCATAAAAATTGAAAATGCCAGTAAAGTGCTGAAAGTTGCAGATATTCATGAAAATGACATCAGACTGTGAAATCAACTATCCTGAGCCACTTTTCTGAAGAAAATCTTTGAAACTATGTGGATTTCACAAAATCCACTTTTGGCCTCCTCTCTGCCTGAAACGCACTTTAAGAGCATAAAAAATTGAAAATGCCAGTAAAGTGCTGAAAGTTGCAGATATTCATGAAAATGACATCAGACTGTGAAATCAACTATCCTGAGCCACTTTTCTGAAGAAAATCTTTGAAACTATGTGGATTTCACAAAATCCACTTTTGGCCTCCTCTCTGCCTGAAACGCACTTTAAGAGCATAAAAAATTGAAAATGCCAGTAAAGTGCTGAAAGTTGCAGATATTCATGAAAATGACATCAGACTGTGAAATCAACTATCCTGAGCCACTTTTCTGAAGAAAATCTTTGAAACTATGTGGATTTCACAAAATCCACTTTTGGCCTCCTCTCTGCCTGAAACGCACTTTAAGAGCATAAAAAATTGAAAATGCCAGTAAAGTGCTGAAAGTTGCAGATATTCATGAAAATGACATCAGACTGTGAAATCAACTATCCTGAGCCACTTTTCTGAAGAAAATCTTTGAAACTATGTGGATTTCACAAAATCCACTTTTGGCCTCCTCTCTGCCTGAAACGCACTTTAAGAGCATAAAAATTGAAAATGCCAGTAAAGTGCTGAAAGTTGCAGATATTCATGAAAATGACATCAGACTGTGAAATCAACTATCCTGAGCCACTTTTCTGAAGAAAATCTTTGAAACTATGTGGATTTCACAAAATCCACTTTTGGCCTCCTCTCTGCCTGAAACGCACTTTAAGAGCATAAAAAATTGAAAATGCCAGTAAAGTGCTGAAAGTTGCAGATATTCATGAAAATGACATCAGACTGTGAAATCAACTATCCTGAGCCACTTTTCTGAAGAAAATCTTTGAAACTATGTGGATTTCACAAAATCCACTTTTGGCCTCCTCTCTGCCTGAAACGCACTTTAAGAGCATAAAAAATTGAAAATGCCAGTAAAGTGCTGAAAGTTGCAGATATTCATGAAAATGACATCAGACTGTGAAATCAACTATCCTGAGCCACTTTTCTGAAGAAAATCTTTGAAACTATGTGGATTTCACAAAATCCACTTTTGGCCTCCTCTCTGCCTGAAACGCACTTTAAGAGCATAAAAAATTGAAAATGCCAGTAAAGTGCTGAAAGTTGCAGATATTCATGAAAATGACATCAGACTGTGAAATCAACTATCCTGAGCCACTTTTCTGAAGAAAATCTTTGAAACTATGTGGATTTCACAAAATCCACTTTTGGCCTCCTCTCTGCCTGAAACGCACTTTAAGAGCATAAAAATTGAAAATGCCAGTAAAGTGCTGAAAGTTGCAGATATTCATGAAAATGACATCAGACTGTGAAATCAACTATCCTGAGCCACTTTTCTGAAGAAAATCTTTGAAACTATGTGGATTTCACAAAATCCACTTTTGGCCTCCTCTCTGCCTGAAACGCACTTTAAGAGCATAAAAATTGAAAATGCCAGTAAAGTGCTGAAAGTTGCAGATATTCATGAAAATGACATCAGACTGTGAAATCAACTATCCTGAGCCACTTTTCTGAAGAAAATCTTTGAAACTATGTGGATTTCACAAAATCCACTTTTGGCCTCCTCTCTGCCTGAAACGCACTTTAAGAGCATAAAAAATTGAAAATGCCAGTAAAGTGCTGAAAGTTGCAGATATTCATGAAAATGACATCAGACTGTGAAATCAACTATCCTGAGCCACTTTTCTGAAGAAAATCTTTGAAACTATGTGGATTTCACAAAATCCACTTTTGGCCTCCTCTCTGCCTGAAACGCACTTTAAGAGCATAAAAATTGAAAATGCCAGTAAAGTGCTGAAAGTTGCAGATATTCATGAAAATGACATCAGACTGTGAAATCAACTATCCTGAGCCACTTTTCTGAAGAAAATCTTTGAAACTATGTGGATTTCACAAAATCCACTTTTGGCCTCCTCTCTGCCTGAAACGCACTTTAAGAGCATAAAAATTGAAAATGCCAGTAAAGTGCTGAAAGTTGCAGATATTCATGAAAATGACATCAGACTGTGAAATCAACTATCCTGAGCCACTTTTCTGAAGAAAATCTTTGAAACTATGTGGATTTCACAAAATCCACTTTTGGCCTCCTCTCTGCCTGAAACGCACTTTAAGAGCATAAAAAATTGAAAATGCCAGTAAAGTGCTGAAAGTTGCAGATATTCATGAAAATGACATCAGACTGTGAAATCAACTATCCTGAGCCACTTTTCTGAAGAAAATCTTTGAAACTATGTGGATTTCACAAAATCCACTTTTGGCCTCCTCTCTGCCTGAAACGCACTTTAAGAGCATAAAAATTGAAAATGCCAGTAAAGTGCTGAAAGTTGCAGATATTCATGAAAATGACATCAGACTGTGAAATCAACTATCCTGAGCCACTTTTCTGAAGAAAATCTTTGAAACTATGTGGATTTCACAAAATCCACTTTTGGCCTCCTCTCTGCCTGAAACGCACTTTAAGAGCATAAAAATTGAAAATGCCAGTAAAGTGCTGAAAGTTGCAGATATTCATGAAAATGACATCAGACTGTGAAATCAACTATCCTGAGCCACTTTTCTGAAGAAAATCTTTGAAACTATGTGGATTTCACAAAATCCACTTTTGGCCTCCTCTCTGCCTGAAACGCACTTTAAGAGCATAAAAAATTGAAAATGCCAGTAAAGTGCTGAAAGTTGCAGATATTCATGAAAATGACATCAGACTGTGAAATCAACTATCCTGAGCCACTTTTCTGAAGAAAATCTTTGAAACTATGTGGATTTCACAAAATCCACTTTTGGCCTCCTCTCTGCCTGAAACGCACTTTAAGAGCATAAAAAATTGAAAATGCCAGTAAAGTGCTGAAAGTTGCAGATATTCATGAAAATGACATCAGACTGTGAAATCAACTATCCTGAGCCACTTTTCTGAAGAAAATCTTTGAAACTATGTGGATTTCACAAAATCCACTTTTGGCCTCCTCTCTGCCTGAAACGCACTTTAAGAGCATAAAAATTGAAAATGCCAGTAAAGTGCTGAAAGTTGCAGATATTCATGAAAATGACATCAGACTGTGAAATCAACTATCCTGAGCCACTTTTCTGAAGAAAATCTTTGAAACTATGTGGATTTCACAAAATCCACTTTTGGCCTCCTCTCTGCCTGAAACGCACTTTAAGAGCATAAAAAATTGAAAATGCCAGTAAAGTGCTGAAAGTTGCAGATATTCATGAAAATGACATCAGACTGTGAAATCAACTATCCTGAGCCACTTTTCTGAAGAAAATCTTTGAAACTATGTGGATTTCACAAAATCCACTTTTGGCCTCCTCTCTGCCTGAAACGCACTTTAAGAGCATAAAAAATTGAAAATGCCAGTAAAGTGCTGAAAGTTGCAGATATTCATGAAAATGACATCAGACTGTGAAATCAACTATCCTGAGCCACTTTTCTGAAGAAAATCTTTGAAACTATGTGGATTTCACAAAATCCACTTTTGGCCTCCTCTCTGCCTGAAACGCACTTTAAGAGCATAAAAAATTGAAAATGCCAGTAAAGTGCTGAAAGTTGCAGATATTCATGAAAATGACATCAGACTGTGAAATCAACTATCCTGAGCCACTTTTCTGAAGAAAATCTTTGAAACTATGTGGATTTCACAAAATCCACTTTTGGCCTCCTCTCTGCCTGAAACGCACTTTAAGAGCATAAAAATTTTGAAAATGCCAGTAAAGTGCTGAAAGTTGCAGATATTCATGAAAATGACATCAGACTGTGAAATCAACTATCCTGAGCCACTTTTCTGAAGAAAATCTTTGAAACTATGTGGATTTCACAAAATCCACTTTTGGCCTCCTCTCTGCCTGAAACGCACTTTAAGAGCATAAAAAATTGAAAATGCCAGTAAAGTGCTGAAAGTTGCAGATATTCATGAAAATGACATCAGACTGTGAAATCAACTATCCTGAGCCACTTTTCTGAAGAAAATCTTTGAAACTATGTGGATTTCACAAAATCCACTTTTGGCCTCCTCTCTGCCTGAAACGCACTTTAAGAGCATAAAAATTTGAAAATGCCAGTAAAGTGCTGAAAGTTGCAGATATTCATGAAAATGACATCAGACTGTGAAATCAACTATCCTGAGCCACTTTTCTGAAGAAAATCTTTGAAACTATGTGGATTTCACAAAATCCACTTTTGGCCTCCTCTCTGCCTGAAACGCACTTTAAGAGCATAAAAATTGAAAATGCCAGTAAAGTGCTGAAAGTTGCAGATATTCATGAAAATGACATCAGACTGTGAAATCAACTATCCTGAGCCACTTTTCTGAAGAAAATCTTTGAAACTATGTGGATTTCACAAAATCCACTTTTGGCCTCCTCTCTGCCTGAAACGCACTTTAAGAGCATAAAAAATTGAAAATGCCAGTAAAGTGCTGAAAGTTGCAGATATTCATGAAAATGACATCAGACTGTGAAATCAACTATCCTGAGCCACTTTTCTGAAGAAAATCTTTGAAACTATGTGGATTTCACAAAATCCACTTTTGGCCTCCTCTCTGCCTGAAACGCACTTTAAGAGCATAAAAATTGAAAATGCCAGTAAAGTGCTGAAAGTTGCAGATATTCATGAAAATGACATCAGACTGTGAAATCAACTATCCTGAGCCACTTTTCTGAAGAAAATCTTTGAAACTATGTGGATTTCACAAAATCCACTTTTGGCCTCCTCTCTGCCTGAAACGCACTTTAAGAGCATAAAAATTGAAAATGCCAGTAAAGTGCTGAAAGTTGCAGATATTCATGAAAATGACATCAGACTGTGAAATCAACTATCCTGAGCCACTTTTCTGAAGAAAATCTTTGAAACTATGTGGATTTCACAAAATCCACTTTTGGCCTCCTCTCTGCCTGAAACGCACTTTAAGAGCATAAAAATTGAAAATGCCAGTAAAGTGCTGAAAGTTGCAGATATTCATGAAAATGACATCAGACTGTGAAATCAACTATCCTGAGCCACTTTTCTGAAGAAAATCTTTGAAACTATGTGGATTTCACAAAATCCACTTTTGGCCTCCTCTCTGCCTGAAACGCACTTTAAGAGCATAAAAAATTGAAAATGCCAGTAAAGTGCTGAAAGTTGCAGATATTCATGAAAATGACATCAGACTGTGAAATCAACTATCCTGAGCCACTTTTCTGAAGAAAATCTTTGAAACTATGTGGATTTCACAAAATCCACTTTTGGCCTCCTCTCTGCCTGAAACGCACTTTAAGAGCATAAAAATTTTGAAAATGCCAGTAAAGTGCTGAAAGTTGCAGATATTCATGAAAATGACATCAGACTGTGAAATCAACTATCCTGAGCCACTTTTCTGAAGAAAATCTTTGAAACTATGTGGATTTCACAAAATCCACTTTTGGCCTCCTCTCTGCCTGAAACGCACTTTAAGAGCATAAAAAATTGAAAATGCCAGTAAAGTGCTGAAAGTTGCAGATATTCATGAAAATGACATCAGACTGTGAAATCAACTATCCTGAGCCACTTTTCTGAAGAAAATCTTTGAAACTATGTGGATTTCACAAAATCCACTTTTGGCCTCCTCTCTGCCTGAAACGCACTTTAAGAGCATAAAAATTGAAAATGCCAGTAAAGTGCTGAAAGTTGCAGATATTCATGAAAATGACATCAGACTGTGAAATCAACTATCCTGAGCCACTTTTCTGAAGAAAATCTTTGAAACTATGTGGATTTCACAAAATCCACTTTTGGCCTCCTCTCTGCCTGAAACGCACTTTAAGAGCATAAAAAATTGAAAATGCCAGTAAAGTGCTGAAAGTTGCAGATATTCATGAAAATGACATCAGACTGTGAAATCAACTATCCTGAGCCACTTTTCTGAAGAAAATCTTTGAAACTATGTGGATTTCACAAAATCCACTTTTGGCCTCCTCTCTGCCTGAAACGCACTTTAAGAGCATAAAAAATTGAAAATGCCAGTAAAGTGCTGAAAGTTGCAGATATTCATGAAAATGACATCAGACTGTGAAATCAACTATCCTGAGCCACTTTTCTGAAGAAAATCTTTGAAACTATGTGGATTTCACAAAATCCACTTTTGGCCTCCTCTCTGCCTGAAACGCACTTTAAGAGCATAAAAATTGAAAATGCCAGTAAAGTGCTGAAAGTTGCAGATATTCATGAAAATGACATCAGACTGTGAAATCAACTATCCTGAGCCACTTTTCTGAAGAAAATCTTTGAAACTATGTGGATTTCACAAAATCCACTTTTGGCCTCCTCTCTGCCTGAAACGCACTTTAAGAGCATAAAAATTTTGAAAATGCCAGTAAAGTGCTGAAAGTTGCAGATATTCATGAAAATGACATCAGACTGTGAAATCAACTATCCTGAGCCACTTTTCTGAAGAAAATCTTTGAAACTATGTGGATTTCACAAAATCCACTTTTGGCCTCCTCTCTGCCTGAAACGCACTTTAAGAGCATAAAAAATTGAAAATGCCAGTAAAGTGCTGAAAGTTGCAGATATTCATGAAAATGACATCAGACTGTGAAATCAACTATCCTGAGCCACTTTTCTGAAGAAAATCTTTGAAACTATGTGGATTTCACAAAATCCACTTTTGGCCTCCTCTCTGCCTGAAACGCACTTTAAGAGCATAAAAATTGAAAATGCCAGTAAAGTGCTGAAAGTTGCAGATATTCATGAAAATGACATCAGACTGTGAAATCAACTATCCTGAGCCACTTTTCTGAAGAAAATCTTTGAAACTATGTGGATTTCACAAAATCCACTTTTGGCCTCCTCTCTGCCTGAAACGCACTTTAAGAGCATAAAAATTTGAAAATGCCAGTAAAGTGCTGAAAGTTGCAGATATTCATGAAAATGACATCAGACTGTGAAATCAACTATCCTGAGCCACTT
The DNA here is from genome assembly GCA_024529925.1 of Ophthalmolycus amberensis. Lineage (NCBI taxonomy): Eukaryota > Metazoa > Chordata > Actinopteri > Perciformes > Zoarcidae > Ophthalmolycus > Ophthalmolycus amberensis. The sequence continues at coordinate 6,444 of JAFEUB010000059.1, read as the reverse complement.
TTCTGAAGAAAATCTTTGAAACTATGTGGATTTCACAAAATCCACTTTTGGCCTCCTCTCTGCCTGAAACGCACTTTAAGAGCATAAAAAATTGAAAATGCCAGTAAAGTGCTGAAAGTTGCAGATATTCATGAAAATGACATCAGACTGTGAAATCAACTATCCTGAGCCACTTTTCTGAAGAAAATCTTTGAAACTATGTGGATTTCACAAAATCCACTTTTGGCCTCCTCTCTGCCTGAAACGCACTTTAAGAGCATAAAAATTTTGAAAATGCCAGTAAAGTGCTGAAAGTTGCAGATATTCATGAAAATGACATCAGACTGTGAAATCAACTATCCTGAGCCACTTTTCTGAAGAAAATCTTTGAAACTATGTGGATTTCACAAAATCCACTTTTGGCCTCCTCTCTGCCTGAAACGCACTTTAAGAGCATAAAAATTGAAAATGCCAGTAAAGTGCTGAAAGTTGCAGATATTCATGAAAATGACATCAGACTGTGAAATCAACTATCCTGAGCCACTTTTCTGAAGAAAATCTTTGAAACTATGTGGATTTCACAAAATCCACTTTTGGCCTCCTCTCTGCCTGAAACGCACTTTAAGAGCATAAAAATTTGAAAATGCCAGTAAAGTGCTGAAAGTTGCAGATATTCATGAAAATGACATCAGACTGTGAAATCAACTATCCTGAGCCACTTTTCTGAAGAAAATCTTTGAAACTATGTGGATTTCACAAAATCCACTTTTGGCCTCCTCTCTGCCTGAAACGCACTTTAAGAGCATAAAAATTTGAAAATGCCAGTAAAGTGCTGAAAGTTGCAGATATTCATGAAAATGACATCAGACTGTGAAATCAACTATCCTGAGCCACTTTTCTGAAGAAAATCTTTGAAACTATGTGGATTTCACAAATCCACTTTTGGCCTCCTCTCTGCCTGAAACGCACTTTAAGAGCATAAAAATTTTGAAAATGCCAGTAAAGTGCTGAAAGTTGCAGATATTCATGAAAATGACATCAGACTGTGAAATCAACTATCCTGAGCCACTTTTCTGAAGAAAATCTTTGAAACTATGTGGATTTCACAAAATCCACTTTTGGCCTCCTCTCTGCCTGAAACGCACTTTAAGAGCATAAAAATTTGAAAATGCCAGTAAAGTGCTGAAAGTTGCAGATATTCATGAAAATGACATCAGACTGTGAAATCAACTATCCTGAGCCACTTTTCTGAAGAAAATCTTTGAAACTATGTGGATTTCACAAAATCCACTTTTGGCCTCCTCTCTGCCTGAAACGCACTTAAGAGCATAAAAATTGAAAATGCCAGTAAAGTGCTGAAAGTTGCAGATATTCATGAAAAATGACATCAGACTGTGAAATCAAACTATCCTGAGCCACTTTTCTGAAGAAAATCTTTGAAACTATGTGGACTTTCACAAAATCCACTTTTGGCCTCCTCTCTGCCTGAAACGCACTTTAAGAGCATAAAAAATTGAAAATGCCAGTAAAGTGCTGAAAGTTTGCAGATATTCATGAAAATGACATCAGACTGTGAAATCAACTATCCTGAGCCACTTTTCTGAAGAAAATCTTTGAAACTATGTGGATTTCACAAAATCCACTTTTGGCCTCCTCTCTGCCTGAAACGCACTTTAAGAGCATAAAAAATTGAAAATGCCAGTAAAGTGCTGAAAGTTGCAGATATTCATGAAAATGACATCAGACTGTGAAATCAACTATCCTGAGCCACTTTTCTGAAGAAAATCTTTGAAACTATGTGGATTTCACAAAATCCACTTTTGGCCTCCTCTCTGCCTGAAACGCACTTTAAGAGCATAAAAATTTTGAAAATGCCAGTAAAGTGCTGAAAGTTGCAGATATTCATGAAAATGACATCAGACTGTGAAATCAACTATCCTGAGCCACTTTTCTGAAGAAAATCTTTGAAACTATGTGGATTTCACAAAATCCACTTTTGGCCTCCTCTCTGCCTGAAACGCACTTTAAGAGCATAAAAAATTTGAAAATGCCAGTAAAGTGCTGAAAGTTGCAGATATTCATGAAAATGACATCAGACTGTGAAATCAACTATCCTGAGCCACTTTTCTGAAGAAAATCTTTGAAACTATGTGGATTTCACAAAATCCACTTTTGGCCTCCTCTCTGCCTGAAACGCACTTTAAGAGCATAAAAATTTTGAAAATGCCAGTAAAGTGCTGAAAGTTGCAGATATTCATGAAAATGACATCAGACTGTGAAATCAACTATCCTGAGCCACTTTTCTGAAGAAAATCTTTGAAACTATGTGGATTTCACAAAATCCACTTTTGGCCTCCTCTCTGCCTGAAACGCACTTTAAGAGCATAAAAAATTGAAAATGCCAGTAAAGTGCCTGAAAGTTGCAGATATTCATGAAAATGACATCAGACTGTGAAAATCAACTATCTGAGCCACTTTTCTGAAGAAAAATCTTTGAAACTATGTGGAATTTCACAAAATCCACTTTTGGCCTCCTCTCTGCCTGAAACGCACTTTAAGAGCATAAAAAATTTGAAAATGCCAGTAAAGTGCTGAAAGTTGCAGATATTCATGAAAATGACATCAGACTGTGAAATCAACTATCCTGAGCCACTTTTCTGAAGAAAATCTTTGAAACTATGTGGATTTCACAAAATCCACTTTTGGCCTCCCTCTCTGCCCTGAAAACGCACTTTAAGAGCATAAAAATTTTGAAAAATGCCAGTAAAGTGCTGAAAGTTGGCAGATATTCATGAAAATGACATCAGACTGTGAAATCAACTATCCTGAGCCACTTTTCTGAAGAAAATCTTTGAAACTATGTGGATTTCACAAAATCCACTTTTGGCCTCCTCTCTGCCTGAAACGCACTTTAAGAGCATAAAAAATTTGAAAATGCCAGTAAAGTGCTGAAAGTTGCAGATATTCATGAAAATGACATCAGACTGTGAAATCAACTATCCTGAGCCACTTTTCTGAAGAAAATCTTTGAAACTATGTTGGATTTCACAAAATCCACTTTTGGCCTCCTCTCTGCCTGAAACGCACTTTAAGAGCATAACAAATTGAAAATGCCAGTAAAGTGCTGAAAGTTGCAGTATATTCATGAAATGACATTCAGACTGTGGAAATCAACTATCCTGAGCCACTTTTCTGAAGAAAATCTTTGAAACTATGTGGATTTCACAAAATCCACTTTTGGCCTCCTCTCTGCCTGAAACGCACTTTAAGAGCATAAAATTTTGAAAATGCCAGTAAAGTGCTGAAAGTTGCAGATATTCATGAAAATGACATCAGACTGTGAAATCAACCTATCCTGAGCCACTTTTCTGAAGAAAATCTTTGAAACTATGTGGATTTCACAAAATCCACTTTTGGCCTCCTCTCTGCCTGAAACGCACTTTAAGAGCATAAAAATTTGAAAATGCCAGTAAAGTGCTGAAAGTTGCAGATATTCATGAAAAATGACATCAGACTGTGAAATCAACTATCCTGAGCCACTTTTCTGAAGAAAATCTTTGAAACCTATGTGGATTTCACAAAATCCACTTTTGGCCTCCTCTCTGCCTGAAACGCACTTTAAGAGCATAAAAATTTGAAAATGCCAGTAAAGTGCTGAAAGTTGCAGATATTCATGAAAATGACATCAGACTGTGAAATCAACTATCCTGAGCCACTTTTCTGAAGAAAATCTTTGAAACTATGTGGATTTCACAAATCCACTTTTGGCCTCCTCTCGTGCCTGAAACGCACTTTAAGAGCATAAAAAATTTTGAAAAATGCCAGTAAAGTGCTGAAAGTTTGCAGATATTCATGAAAATGACATCAGACTGTGAAATCAACTATCCTGAGCCACTTTTCTGAAGAAAATCTTTGAAACTATGTGGATTTCACAAAATCCACTTTTGGCCTCCTCTCTGCCTGAAACGCACTTTAAGAGCATAAAAATTTTGAAAATGCCAGTAAAGTGCTGAAAGTTGCAGATATTCATGAAAATGACATCAGACTGTGAAATCAACTATCCTGAGCCACTTTTCTGAAGAAAATCTTTGAAACTATGTGGATTTCACAAAATCCACTTTTGGCCTCCTCTCTGCCTGAAACGCACTTTAAGAGCATAAAAAATTTGAAAATGCCAGTAAAGTGCTTGAAAGTTGCAGATATTCATGAAAATTGACATCAGACTGTGAAATCAACTATCCTGAGCCACTTTTCTGAAGAAAATCTTTGAAACTATGTGGATTTTCACAAAATCCACTTTTGGCCTCCTCTCTGCCTGAAACGCACTTTAAGAGCATAAAAAATTTTGAAAATGCCAGGTAAAGTGCTGAAAGTTGCAGATATTCATGAAAATGACATCAGACTGTGAAATCAACTATCCTGAGCCACTTTCTGAAGAAAATCTTTGAAACTATGTGGATTTCCACAAAATCCACTTTTAGGCCTCCTCTCTGCCTGAAACGCACTTTAAGAGCATAAAAAATTTGAAAATGCCAGTAAAGTGCTGAAAGTTGCAGATATTCATGAAAATGACATCAGACTGTGAAATCAACTATCCTGAGCCACTTTTCTGAAGAAAATCTTTGAAACTATGTGGATTTCACAAAATCCACTTTTGGCCTCCTCCTCTGCCTGAAACGCACTTTAAGAGCATAAAAAATTTTGAAAATGCCAGTAAAGTGCTGAAAGTTGCAGATATTCATGAAAATGACATCAGACTGTGAAATCAACTATCCTGAGCCACTTTTCTGAAGAAAATCTTTGAAACTATGTGGATTTCACAAAATCCACTTTTGGCCTCCTCTCTGCCTGAAACGCACTTTAAGAGCATAAAAAATTTTGAAAATGCCAGTAAAAGTGCTGAAAGTTGCAGATATTCATGAAAATGACATCAGACTGTGAAATCAACTATCCTGAGCCACTTTTCTGAAGAAAATCTTTGAAACTATGTGGATTTCACAAAATCCACTTTGGCCTCCTCTCTGCCTGAAACGCACTTTAAGAGCATAAAAAAATTTGAAAATGCCAGTAAAGTGCTGAAAGTTTGCAGATATTCATGAAAATGACATCAGACTGTGAAATCAACTATCCTGAGCCACTTTTCTGAAGAAAATCTTTGAAACTATGTGGATTTCACAAAATCCACTTTTGGCCTCCTCTCTGCCTGAAACGCACTTTAAGAGCATAAAAATTTGAAAATGCCAGTAAAGTGCTGAAAGTTGCAGATATTCATGAAAATGACCATCAGACTGGTGAAATCAACTATCCTGAGCCACTTTTCTGAAGAAAAATCTTTGAAACTATGTGGATTTCACAAAATCCACTTTTGGCCTCCTCTCTGCCTGAAACGCACTTTAAGAGCATAAAAATTTTGAAAATGCCAGTAAAGTGCTGAAAGTTGCAGATATTCATGAAAATGACATCAGACTGTGAAATCAACTATCCTGAGCCACTTTTCTGAAGAAAATCTTTGAAACTATGTGGATTTCACAAAATCCACTTTTGGCCTCCTCTCTGCCTGAAACGCACTTTAAGAGCATAAAAAATTTGAAAATGCCAGTAAAGTGCTGAAAGTTGCAGATATTCATGAAAATGACATCAGACTGTGAAATCAACTATCCTGAGCCACTTTTCTGAAGAAAAATCTTTGAAACTATGTGGATTTCACAAAATCCACTTTTGGCCTCCTCTCTGCCTGAAACGCACTTTAAGAGCATAAAAATTTGAAAATGCCAGTAAAGTGCTGAAAGTTGCAGATATTCATGAAAATGACATCAGACTGTGAAATCAACTATCCTGAGCCACTTTTCTGAAGAAAATCTTTGAAACTATGTGGATTTCACAAAATCCACTTTTGGCCTCCTCTCTGCCTGAAACGCACTTTAACCTTCCTCCTGTGTTAGCTTTCTGTTACCATCTCTTATGTTAACGGGTCGGTTTTGACCCGTGTCTTAAATCAGCTGTAAAATACACTAAAAAACAATTATCTATCATCCAATTTGTTTCTCATCTCTTGGTTACCTTGTTAGGCTTCCTTATCCATGAAAATATTGGTTTTAATATTTTTGGTGTGGGCCTCTGGGCCATTTTCTTTGTCAGTATACCCCTCGATTTCAATTTAAAAAATGGTAAAATGAACCTCAAGAGAATCATATAAATAAATAAAGGGTTGTTGTGTTACCTGACTATTATTGAGGGGTATTAGAACACATCTCTTAAATAAATTTGTTTTATTTATTTTTTAATTTTAATATTATTAACTATAGTAACATCTATGGTGTTAGGGTCAATTTCGACCCATATATATTTACTTCAAGAAAAGGCTAAAAAAGTATTTTTTTCAGCAATAGAACTTTAATACAAACACAAAATAAAGAGCAGAACAAGTCATAACACAAAATATAGATTTGCAAGGTCAAACAAACA